>JAFBJR010000129.1:5235236-5588871 GCA_016785285.1 Brachirus orientalis
TTTTCTATTTGATCTTCAAATTAGAGAAAAAGGGAACGTGACACAGAGCTTGAGGCTGCTTTGCAGTAACTGTGAAATCGCTCGAGTGTAGACTGAGAGCACATCAAGTCCTTAAAGTGACACCATGTAATATATCAACCTTCGAATAATGTCTCCAAATATATTTTGTACTTATTGTCTACTTATAACAGTTTGATGTATGTAACTATGTAACTTTTTGGTTCGCCAAAGTGAAACTAACTTCAGTGCTTAATGAATACGTCACAGTGGTCCGAGCGAACAAAGTTTGGGGGTGAAAGTTATGCAGGAGTTGTTCTTTCATTGAAAATGGAAGAGACATCACAAATAGTTTGAAGATTTTGTCAAAGGAGTCAAAGAAAAAGTGGGAAAGGGATAGGATAAGATGCCAGACAAGGATGAATATTGGTCCTGCTTTCACTTGCTGGCATCAGAGGGACATCAGTGTGATAGTGACATGGCTGTGTCACTGTTGGACTAGTAAGTAGACATTGTTTGCTTACATACTAAACAGTCCGTTGGAGCTTTCTGTGTGTCAGATGGTTATCGAAGTCATGTTGTTCCCTGTTCATGTTCGGAATTCAAAGTTATTCATGTAGTGGAGCAGTTTTTCCCCTAGCTGCTAGTTATGGCTAACATGCTTGACCACATGGCTAGAGTTCTCTGGTATCAGTGGTTTGTCAACAAATGCACGTTACCACGGCATATGTTTAACAACAGCTGAGACATACTGTACTGTTTTCCAACTTTAGGGGGATCCTGAGAGCAAAAACTACATTGTGTTGCTTTAACACCACTTGTACATATCTAACAGGTAATGAAGGATCCTTGTGCTCTCCAGTGGCTTCCACAACATTCTCAAATAGGAGATGCTAGGTTTGTTTTTGCTACTAAGATGAAATTCTCCCATTAGCATTTTATTAACATTACTACTACTGCACAAATGACATAAATACAAATGACTCTTCAGAAGACTGTGGTCGATACAAATCTTTTACAACCAGTTTGACAACTGTTGGATGACTTTGTCTTTGATGATGTTAAAATTGCAGTACAGGGCAAAGTAGGAAAGGCAACAAATACCTGATGTTTAACTAGCAACCAGTTTCATACCTGCACTGAGAAGACAAGTAAACCTCGATATTTTCCCTTTCTTCTATTCTTTCTAGAGGTTTCCACATTTGCATGAAGCCTGTGTTTGCTAGTGTTCAGTGCTGACCGTTTACGGGCTGTGTGTGTGTGTGTGTGTTTTACCCCTTGTCATCTCTGTACAGCTCAAGTATTTGACAGGAAGCATATGGCGGCTGCATCCCATTATACACATCTAAGCTCATCTGAAGAGCAGTGAGGGTCGTGTCGTGCTGTGAACACACACGCGCACAAGATGAGAACATCAACACAGCAAAGGTACAGCCAACAGGAGGCTGTTAGCTTAGCTGAGCACACATGAAATGGTGATTCAGAAAGTAATTCTTCAAATATTGATGATTTCACAAGCTCACCGCAGACAGCATCATCAGTTTAAGTTGTTGTTTCGGGTCTGGGACGGCCATCTTGGTAAGATTCTTCACAATTTCACCCAGCAGGAGCCCTGGAAGATATTTAATTATTGGCGATATTAAACTAACAATTAAAATACAAATGCATTTTGTGCCTGCCTAAGTCACACAAGTCACATTATCACAAGGCGGCACATTCATTCATTTTTATGAGCAAAAGCTGGAGTCATGCCTGTAAACATTAGACAGGCATGTCTGTTCCTAAATCTCATCTCTTTTCATTGGCTTTTGAAACTATTTTTAAGTTGTTGGTGTTATTATATTATAGTTTTACAAATGGATTGGATTGAAATACTATGAAGACAGGTAAAACTGCAATAAATGTAGATTGTTTCTCATGCTAGTTTTGTTTGGCCAAGAAAACAGAGATAATTATTTTTGTTTTTTTTTTTGTTTTTTGTAATTTTATTCCCCAAAAAGGCAACCTACCACCCAATACTGCAACACCCTCATATACCAAGTACTTTTGGGAGAGAGATTAAAGGCTTAAAATTGCTTAGGCAATTGCAGTGAAATACATTGTAGTTTGATTTGAAATAGAATATTTTATATATTAATAAACTAACTTGTTTTTTTCTTTAGATTTTTATTTACTTCAACAATGCAGGTGGCAATGAATGTTGTTCTTTAGTGTAGCGGAAAATGTTTTAACAGGGGCATTATGTTAAATGTTTTCTTTTAAAGAAAAGCACATTGTTGGAACAGAAATAATGCTTTTCATCTTTTGCTGTTGCATATCACACGTATGTGTGATATGCAACAGCATTTCCCCTCATATGCAGCACATTTCCCCTCATATGCAGCTCTGTTTGTCAGAGAGAGAGACTGCACTGTTATTTTCAAAATACTGTTATGTCACCAGGTCACAATAAATTTTTATGACTCTTCAGAAGACTGTGGTCGATACAAATCTTTTACAACCAGTTTGACAACTGTTGGATGACTTTGTCTTTGATGATGTTAAAATTGCAGTCAGGGCAAAGTAGGAAAGGCAACAAATACCTGATGTTTAACTAGCAACCAGTTTCATACCTGCACTGAGAAGACAAGTAAACCTCGATATTTTCCCTTTCTTCTATTCTTTCTAGAGGTTTCCACATTTGCATGAAGCCTGTGTTTGCTAGTGTTCAGTGCTGACCGTTTACGGGCTGTGTGTGTGTGTGTGTTTTACCCCTTGTCATCTCTGTACAGCTCAAGTATTTGACAGGAAGCATATGGCGGCTGCATCCCATTATACACATCTAAGCTCATCTGAAGAGCAGTGAGGGTCGTGTCGTGCTGTGAACACACACGCGCACAAGATGAGAACATCAACACAGCAAAGGTACAGCCAACAGGAGGCTGTTAGCTTAGCTGAGCACACATGAAATGGTGATTCAGAAAGTTATTCTTCAAATATTGATGATTTCACAAGCTCACCGCAGACAGCATCATCAGTTTAAGTTGTTGTTTCGGGTCTGGGACGGCCATCTTGGTAAGATTCTTCACAATTTCACCCAGCAGGAGCCCTGGAAGATATTTAATTATTGAGTCCTAATTCAAAAATACACCTGCTGATATGTAATTGAAATGCATTTTGTGCCTGCCCAAGTCACATGAGTCCCACTATCACAATGTGACAGGTTTATTCATTTTTATGAACAAATAAACTGGAGTCTAAAAGTTAAAATAGACTAAGATTTTAAATTTGTGAGATTAGAGCTGTGGAAAAGGTCAAGCTTTTTGAGAGCCAAATTAAAAAGCTAATTCTCTCAAGGCAGCACTTTGAAACAGTAATCCACACCTTTGTAACCTCTTAGTTCAGTTACTGTTATGCAAAATAGGAGCACATTTCCTCCATTTTAGTTTCACTCCACTGGCATTTAGGATTCATTTTGAAATGTTCTTAAATCCCTTAATGACCATGCTCCACCCTACCAATCTGAGCTGCTACACCCTCACACAACTAATCCACTCACTCAGGTCAGCTGATCATGTGCCATAAACTAAACACAAGCTCAGAGGGGACCATGGGTTTGCTGTTGTGGCTGCTAAATGATCTAACTGTAAACATTAGACAGGCCTCTTCACTGTCTGTTAATAAATCTCATCTCTTTTCATTGGCCTTTGACTCTATTTTACGTTGTTGGTGTTATTATATTATACTTTTACAAATGGATTGGATTGAAATACTTATTTTTTAAGACTGGTAAAACTGCAATAAATGTGGATTGCATGCTAGTTTTGTTTGGCCAATTTTGTCTATTTGTTTATGAGGGTGTTGCAATACTGCAACACCCTCATATACCAAGACAAAATAGAATGTTTTATTTAACAATAAACTAGCTTGTTTTTTTTCTTTAGACTTTTATTTACTTCAACAATGCAGGTGGCAATGAATGTTGTTCTTTAGTGTAGCGGAAAATGTTTTAACAGGGGCATTATCTTAAATGTTTTCTTTTAAAGAAAAGCACATTGTTGGAACAGAAATAATGCTTTTCATCTTTTGCTGTTGCATATCACACATACACACACATTTCCCCTCATATGCAGCTCTGTTTGTCAGAGAGAGAGACTGCACTGTTATTTTCAAAATACTGTTATGTCACCAGGTCACAATAAATTTTTGTGAGCCAATAACATCAATCACAGGCAAGGTAATAAAATAAAAAATGAAGATGAACATTTTCTGAGACACACACACACACCTCCCTGCAGACGACTCTTTTCTTGTTGATTGTAGATGCCAAACACAGCCTGTAATAATATACATTAAACTTGCATTTTAATTCAGTTGCATTAAAACACAAAACTTCAACATAGCAGTTAGTCGAGGCAAATACTGCTGCAGCGTTTACCTTAAATCCAAAGTCTTTGATAACTTTGAGACTTTGCATTACGTCAGGAGTCACCCAGTCGGGAGCTGACATGTTGTGACGGGACTGAACACACACGACATAAAAAAAAAAAAATCACAAAAAGATCTAGACTCTTCTGACCTTATGATGACATTTTGAGTGACTGGTGATCACAACCTCACAGGACTTTTTGAGGGTTAAGACTTGGTTTTAGATGTAGCATTTAGTTGTGATGGTAAATATGTTAAGGTAAGGGACAAAGAATTGCTTGTCTATGACTGTCTTCACTAAGAATTGAATCATATCCAACACATTTTTGATGAATCTGCAACTGCTGTTCCTTTGCAGTGTTTTGAATAAGGCATGGCATATTTCATTGACATATCATTTCTCTATTACCCGACAACCTTAAGACATACAGAAAACTCTATATGCTAGTTTTAACAAGTCACATTTGGGCCACAAAATATACAGAAAATTTACCATCATAACAAAATCAACTTTAACTACTAAAAATGTGATTCACAATGTGTGTGTGTGTGTGTGTGTGTGTTTACCTCACAGAAAAGTGCGTCATACACACTCCCGACTGTTTTCACATTCGTACTATTAAGTCCTGTTTTATTCATCACAAGCTCAAAAATGTCCTGATGAGACAAACACAATAAGTTCAGAGAAAAATACAGACTGGTAATTACTTAATTTCTTATATATACTCAGTTTGCTTGTGTATTTATTGTGTATTTATTTAATAGTGTGGCCACAGCAAGGATTTTTGAGTCTCCAAAGCTTACTTCATTGTTATCACGTCAATGCATATGAGTACAGTACATTAAATATTTGTTCAGGTTATGTATTAAATACTATGACAAATTTCACTGTAGTTCACTCATTTAGATTCATTTAGAATTTTGATTTTGTCTTCTCTTGCTCTTACCCCTCTTAACTGCAAGGTAATTAAATCTATTCTGTTTATATTTCTGTTTTTCTATGACGGTAGACATGTTAAAATTAGGCAAAAACAAATCTTACTTGTTTGATGCATTAGGGCTGCAATGAGTAATCAATAACCAACTTGATCCAACTATTCTGATAATTGATTAATCAGTTTGAGTGTTTTTTTTAATGATAAAAGATTAATCCAGAAAATAATCTATGGTGAAAATAATCATTAGTTGCAGCCCTGATCTGCGTAAGTGTTACATTATTTAGGCACAATTCACACTTTAAAAAGAGAAGTAAAAAAATACCTGGTATTTAGTGGTCATATTAATAAATTCCTCTGTGTGTTCAGTTTTATCCATCAGCTGTTTGTAGCGAGGACAGTCTTGCAGTGGAAATGAGAGAAGCTGTACGGACACAGAACCAACAAGGGCTGAGAATCACTCTGACCTGATTACACTGAAAGGAAAAATAATCACCATCATATACACACCCTCTCTTCACTATTTGGCACAGTGTGGACGGGAATTGGCTGCCACTTCAGGTTAGGGTCAAATACCTGACGACCACTGGGAGGATAGAGACCTACATGACGACAAGAGTCAGAATTATGTTATGTTATGTTATGATGAGGGCGATGAGACGGCCAAAAGTAACCAACAGTTCTGAGGAGGACTGAAGAGGAGCAACAGTAGGAGATAAGGGATGTTCAGACCTGCCAGGTTGGCCTCAGCGCTCATCAAGGTGCGATCATAGTCTGTACTGCGAACAAAGATCTGAAGAAGAAAACAAAGAGTTACATGTGAGGTATTTGTCTTTATTTATAAATTGTATCATGAACAATCTGTCAGTTTAAAAGTGCCTTTTCATAATTATTGATGAATAAGCATCAGAGTCATGTGATCAAAGAGTAAAACAGAGCGTCTGCCTCCCACCTCATGTCTGTTGTAAGATTCATTGAGGAAACCTTTGTATCGCTTCCTCAGAAAGTGACCCAGCTCAAAGTGCTGCCGCATCCCCTCCTTAACACACACACACACAGAAATCAACTACAGTACAAATGTATATCTTAATAAATAATACATAAAGGTGAGATCATTTTAACTCTCATCTACCAAGAATGCAAACTAATTTTACAAATAGCAGAAAAAAATCATAAATTTTGTACAAATAAGGACATGAATCAAATATGGGGCAATTATATCACAAGCACAGCTCAGGTCAGCTGGGGTTGTACCTGTGATAACTGTCCGAACCCTTGTGGCCAGTCACTCTCTTGATATGGGTCTTTGGGGTACGCTTTGATGGGCGATCGGTCACCATGACGAAACAGCTGGAAGTGAGAGTAGATGTCAGGGATATGCAACTGCACCAAGGAAATTTCTATAATCTTTTTGTGAGCTGTTACTATTTACTTATTATTATTATTATTACTTGTTATTATTCTTCCTCAGTTTTGTTTTTGTGAACAGAAACAGTGTAACATTATTTATATTTTGCATCCTTCACTTGAAAATGGGCTCAGTGAAACAAAACAATCAATCCTAAGGGGACAACAGTTGTTTTACACACCAGTTCAATCCTATGTAGTAGGATTGAACTACTGTAAACATTAGACAGGCCTCTTCACTGTCTGTTAATAAATCTTATCTCTTTTCATTGGCCTTACTTACATTTGAGAGTTAAAATGCGTGTTAAAATTTGAGAATTTGAGAGTTAAAATGTCATAGGATGAACTGTAAGTAGAATGAACCAGGATCTGTGTCCAAAGAATCCAAGCATTCCTACACAGAAAACAACCTAACCTAATCTGATACTGCTTGGGAGCAGATACTATACATACCCTTCATACCCTACATCTTTACTACTAAGGTACAGAGTGCAGCTCCTTAAAGGAGAGAAACCAAAACCTAGTTCCTCATTTTATCTGTGACACTGGTGGACAGAAAATCAGCTAACAGCAGAAGATTATGTAAGAATAAGTCATAAGTCATCCAAGTAAGCAACCAATCAGCTCAGATCTTTGTTTCACAGGGATTAAATATTCAGGTCCAGAAAGTGGAAAAAACTAATTATCAAGGCTAGTGTGGGTGCTTATCAACATTTGGAAGAGTATAAGACTAATGAAACATGGTTAACTCACACTGAGCAGAACATGCATCGCAACATAATAAAAGACTCACACTTTTCGCATGTGGTGTCCTTAGTAATTAATACAAATGATAGAATTAAGAGTACACTTGTTGTCACAAGTAGTTTGAGCCAATAAACCAGTTTAAGGACACTTCATGTGAAACTGCCCTTAATACAGATGTACTGTTGCATAAATTTCAGTTAAGGGTGTGTCTATCTAGTACTGAGAGTACACTTGTTGTTGCAGGTAATTTGAGCCAATAAATACATGAAAACAAAAGAGTGGGTTTCTTATTTCCTGCTATAAAGAATGTGTGAGACTGGATTAATTGTGGATTATTCTTTCAGCATTCCTATTCATTGTCTGTTCTCCAGTCTGTTATTGGGTATCTTGCTAAACTAGGTCTTGTGATAGTTTCTAAGAATGAGATAAAATCAAATAACATCAAGCCGACTGACCTTATTTGAGTGCTCCCCAGTCTGTTTGTGATGGCTGAGTCCACAGCCACACATCATTAGGTTAAGTTTGTTTTATTTTGCACTCACGAATGAACAAGTATAATGACAATCTTGTTTAAAAAACAATACACATTTACTTCTACTTTTGACACTACACAGTACTCTAACTGAAGCACACACATTTAGTTTACTCTGTTTGTCATTTCATTGTTTTGATTCATCTTTTCCTTGTTTGAGTTACCATACATGAAGTCCAGTTCACCTTCCTGGTTTGGCCAAAAGATGTGGTTGAGGGTGGAGCTAGTGCTAAGGGCCAAAGTAAGGAACCAACAATATCAGATTTGGTTTCCTTTTTTGTGCTCATATGGGATAGCAGGAAGCCTGGGAGGCTAAGCAGAGGGAGGATATGGCATAAATTGGATGATTATGATAAAGTCAAGTCTGCCATTTTCCAGAAATATGATATCTATCCAGAAACATATAAGCAAAGGCTCTGCTCTTGGATGTTAACTCTGAGGAGAGCCCTAAAGAGCTATAAGCACATTTGAAGGAGCTGTATGAGAAATGGATCAATCCCAAAGGTAAAACAATTCAGAAGATTGGTGAAACCATACTCCTTGAGCAATATTTGAGAATACTATCTCCCGAGTTACAGGCCTGGGTAAAGATAGAGAGGGAGTGGTATGATATTATCCTTTCAGCATTCCTATTCATGTCTGTTCTCCAGTCTGTTACTGGGTATCTGGCTAAACTAGGTCATGTGGTAGTTTTTAAGAATGAGATAACATCAAATAACATCAAGCTGACTGACCTTATTTGGTGGACCAAAAACCAAAGATAGGAAAAAATCAAATTAAGAAAACCTATATTGACCTACTGAACAGAGTTTACCCTGTGCAACATATGATGATACTTGGACATGCAAGACTGTTGACTTCATGGCTTAATGACTCAGTAAATCATGGAAGAGTGAGTTCAAGCCTAGTTCAGTTCTCATATAAGTAACAGATTCCACATGTCTAGTGCTATAATAATTTACAGGATGCCATTTATACTGACAAAAATGATCCAAATTGAACAGAGAGAGTTCCTTTTGCTATGCTACTTTAAGACTTAAGTCATTGCAGGACTTTAGCATTCAGCAATCACAATGATTACATTCATCAGGCTCTAATGTTGAGGCATAGGATGAACTATGCCTCAACTAACCTCTCAGTCAGATGTGAAAATACACAGGGCACTATTCTGTTAATTAAATGCGATAAAACAGGATGACATGCAGTTATGTGCGATTAAGGTGTATCAGTAACCGTGTTAACAATGGTTCAGAGGCAAATCTAACGTTAAAAAACATTTTAAATTAAAAATATGCAATAGTGGGAGATAAAGTGTATAATTTTACAGTATATTTCAAGATAATAGCTTTATATCCAAGAGTATACTTTTGATAACACCGATCTGTCACAAATATCATGTTGTCACTGATGTGAAATCAAGAAAACAGACTGGGACACAGTGGAGAACAGTCAATACGATACAATTTATATTCCAGCAGTTCCTATTATGTTCTTTTGGAACATAGTATTCCTATTATCCGTTTGCATAGTATCCTTCAGTGATACAAAGCATACGTGAAATACACCGTTTTATTAACATTTTAAGTTACAATTACAACTTCTTAGCCTTTTACACATACGTCTTGCACTTATCAAAGACAGTACAGAAATGTGACTTGCAAGGTGAACCTTCAATAGTCTACAAATAAGCAAACAATGAAAAACAAGAGCATCACATTCTGAATGCGACACGGCAGCGACAGGGACAGATGCTAACATTACTCACCACAGTCACATAGACTAGTTTTCTTTCTGCTGCAGCTTGTCCACACACAGACGCCAGCGTAAAAAGAAAGAGCACCGCAGCAGACCTCATCTTGTCGGTATGTGTTAACTGTCAGGGCTGACTTAATACAAACAACACTGAATGCTAAAAAGCTAATAACTGTTTCCCCATTCCCCCCACCCCTCGGTCTACCCCGAGTTCAGTAAAGAAGCCCCGCCCCTAAATGATACACTTCCCGAACCACAACCAATCACAACACCAGTGTTGTCTCTCAATAGTCAGGGCTGCAAAGGTGCGGCCTGCACACTTAAGGAGACGGAAGTCAGATGCTGGCTGTGTCTCAATTGAGGGTCTGGACCCTCAGAAGTGCGCAGCCGCTATGTGAAATGAGGCGGTCTGGCCCATAGACATAAGGTAGAGATATGCAGATTGACGTGGAGACTTAACAACGTTTAACGTTTAGATTCTACAGATATGATGAATCATTTTATATTAAGCTATTTATATTTATTTAAGTACTAAAACGTCAATCACAGAAGAAAAAAATAATGTCTGCAAATATTACATTTGAAGATGCTGTTGTAGTGACTACTGAGGAATCCATCCTCACTTTTAACATTTCATCCTGGTACACCTCCCTCTCCACCGAAAATAAAACAAAACTCTCCTGCATCGTCAGCAAAATCATAGGTTCACCACAAACACCACTATGTGAATTATGTCAGTGCTCTGTGAACAGAAAAGCCATCCTGATCGCAGAGGACCCATCTCACCGCCTCCATCACTCCCCTCAGTTACTGTCATCAGGCAGTTATAAAGACCAACCGGCCCGAAAAAACACTTACAAAAAGTCTTTTATTCCCTCTGGAATACCCCACTGGGACAAAATCAAACAGCCATCACACTATGACTTTATTTGCTGTTGTTCTTTTAACCGTGGGAGTTTGAAAGTGTCCCGAGTTTGAATGTGTTGTATGTTATTGTTTTGTATCGAGAGTGCAGTGTTGCAGCCGTGTCAAAGGAACATTTCTGCCACCGATTGGGACAGACAATCACAGTCGTGATCTCATTATAAAAGTACTTTCAAGGTAATCATCATGAAAGAATAGCAATTCAAAAAGAATTTCAGTGAGGCACATTGACTTATGGCACTCACAATATGGCGGCGACATACTGCTGCTCATTAGATCTCCATATTTCCGATTATAATATATCTGCAGGAACACAAAACGTTGCCCAGTTTTGTTTGTAATAGTGACTATGCGACATACAGTACAGCTAGCTGGAGAATAAATGGCCTAAATGTGCCCATTAAGCGCTCAGTGTGTCTTGATTGGCTTAAGGTGGCCTTCATTCAAGAGTCACATTTCAAACAACACTTATCTTATCAGTATTACAATACTCTAGCTGCAGGTATAGCAGCTATACCTTTGAACTCTAAAAGCTGTGGTGCTCTGGTGGTGTTGAGACACAGTTTATCCTTAACCTTATCCTTGATAGATCTAGTGTACCACCTCAATATACTCCTCCTTCCACAGTTGCCTTTCAAGGTTTAGTTAATTATTTCAGTCTCACGGTTCTATTTAGGCCTGTTATCCCTTCTACAAGACAATGGAGTTTTTCTTCGGACAGACAAATAACTTATTCAAGGACAGATCACTTACTGGCTTCTGTAACTTCATACTCTGTGATTTTTCCTAACTCTGTATCTGACCATTGTGTTATCACATCACACAACTCAACTCACACTGACTAAGACCCCAATTAAGGCCACAAGATGGCGCTTTCACACCACATTACTTTAAAACCATGATTATGACCATTTCAGAAATACTTCTAAAACAGTTAGCTCAGAGAATGTTAATTGAGTCGAGGGGTCCTATGGGGGCGCGGATACAGCATATAAATAATATTTCCTTTTTTTTGTTTTGTTTACTGAGGCCAAATAAAAGCTGAATAATAACACCAACAACTGCAAAAGTTGTGATTGAAGATTATGCACCGCAACTTAAGCAAATTCAACTGTATGTGTTTTATATCAATAAAAACGAATGGAAATGTGTTAGATCTTTTTATCATCTGTCTGATATGTTTTTATCTAAACCTAGCTTCCTTCTATAATCCTAATGCTACATTGTCATGTGTTACCTTTTCTATTTTGTTTTTGTCTTGATGTCGCACAAAAACCTGGAAAACAAAATAGAAGTGTGAAGTGTGAAATTGATTTATTTTGGGGGGGATGTAGGATCTGGTATTGATGGAGACCATACGTTTCTGTAAAATTACAAATAATTACAGAAACTTATGGTCTAACTAGACAAAAAGAGTTGTGTTTGGTAATGTCATAGAAAAATGAATTCTCAACAAAAGTGTTTGTGAATGAGTGCTAAAAGTATATATGAGTGTCCTGTGGACAGTCAAATGTGGGTACACTCACAAATGATCACTGACCACAAAAGTTTTCATCAGGGCCGACCCAAGCCTTTATGGGGCCCTAAGCTGAAATTGATTTGGAGCCCTCCGCTCCAAATCAGAGTAGTTGTTGTTTGGCTATTATTGGTAACAAATTAACACTTTAAATTGCCTTGGTTTTTACACCAAACCAGTGTCACTCTTGTTTTTTAACCTTAGTGGACATGCTTTTTTAAAGTTTGTCTGATTCTTTTGTGGTTCTGTTACCCAGCAAACATCCAGGCAGCCAGAGGTTTCCTCATGATCGGCCTTTTCCTCGGCTTCTTGGGCTGCGAGTATAAACTGTTTGAAATAATAATCAGCCACAACATTACCACAGTGTGTGGGAACATCTACTTTCTGGTTACATGTGTCGTCCGTGTCATCCCTTATACAGGTGTGTCCGACCTGGCTGCTTATTGTTTATATATAAACACAGTGGTTGCAGCATATTTGCACAGCAAAGCAGATCCATCGAAACTGGGGTAGCATTTGGATTCTGAATATCATTCATTAAAAATAAAATGTGACAGAATGCAACACAGCAACGTACTGTAACTGTTCTCATCAGCTATGAAATCCCCTAGATAGCAGATGACACGCAGTTACACATATCCATGAAGTCATATGACAGTAATCAAGTTATAAAGCTGCAGGAATGTCTCACAGACATTAAGACCTGGATGACACATAACCTTTTACTTCTTAACACTGATAAAACTGAAGTTACCTTAGAGAAGCTGTACCTGAGCATCTAGACACCCTGAACAACATTACCATGGCTTTTTGTAAGAAATTCTACTTCTTACAGGAGTTCTACTGTAAAGAACCTTGGAATTATTTTCGACCCGGATTTGTCATTCGACCCACACATACAAGTCTGTAAGTCAGCCTACTTCCACCTGCGCAAACATAAAAAAAAATAAAAAACATCCTGTCATTAAAGAATGCTGAAAAGCTTGTTCATGCCTTCATTAGATCTAGACTAGATTACTGTAACTCCTTATTATCAGGATGTTCAAATATGTCTCTAAAGAGTCTTCAGTTGGTTCAGAATGCAACACTCCAGTGCTGAGCTCTTTACACTGGCTCCATGATTACCTATACTATAGTACCATATTAGTGTCGCATATGGAAAATCTAACAAATGTTCACTATCTTTAGTTGTCTACTTTTTTATACTTCCTGATGTTTGTTATGCATGTTTACTATCTATTATAACAGGTACTTTTTCACTGTTTGTGGTGTTTATGTTCTTACCTTGTCTTTTATTGTTTCTGCAGCAGACGTCCAGTGTTTCCTGTAATAAGAGAAAAACAAGAGTTTAGAGGAAGAAAGCACAAAAACAGGTCCAGTGTTTTTCTGAGATGAAAGAGATTCTATATCTTAGATAACAATTTTTTGCTCTCCATGATTGAGCTAAATGCAGTGAACAATTGATCATGACATACAGAAACTAGTCCCTACAAAGTTCCTGGTAGTTCTAAAGTTTAAGAACAAAAACACACATTAGATCTGCTCTGCATTTGTAAAAAGGACAGGATTTTATTTTTCAGATTATTCAAATCCAACAAATCCAAAAAAGGAGAGGGGGGTTCCAGTGTTTTCAAGTAGTGTAAATAAAAATGAAGAAAAGCACTAAAAATTGGCTACTGCCTCGAAACCAGCCAAGGCCCTGAAGGTAAAATGTATGTGAACACTATCCTGTTGCTTTTACAGTAAATCAAAAACATGTGATGTTGCTTAATAATCATTATTCTATTTAAGGCATCTTTTTCATTGTCTCAGCACAATTGGTCACACTCACAAGCACACACAGATCCATGAGTTTCTCTGTGATACACTTGCATTTATACACAAATTATTAGTTTAAGACAAAAAAACTACAATTTCTCCAATACTTTTTCTAAAAAGCACTAAAAAACAAGAACTCCCTTTGTCTCATCTTGTTTCCAGGTCATTATCACATCACATAAAATCCGAACTTTAACAGTTTTCTGAATCAAATCTCATCTACACATCCACAAACAGTATAAAAAGCCCAGAAAACCATAAAAGTCATATTTGTTAAAATATATCACTTATACATCTGAATGGACGACATTGGAACACAGAGGTAACATTTGGTTACCAAAGTTTTCAACCTTCGATTTTTTCTTGGATTTTCTCTCTCATCACTTAATGTGTCGGGTCTCTTCAACTCAAAAGTCTGAATTTATGGACCAAAAGTTCATTGGAAAATAATTTTAGGTCCCACACCAAAGTTGACAACGTCATCAGAAAGATCCCAGGAATGTTACAGATCGGTGCTGTCCCACAATACATGGTTTGAAGCTCGCCGAGGGAGGAGCTTATGCTTTTGTCAGGGAATCCATCCTCACTTTTAACATTTCATCCTGGTACACCTCCCTCTCCACCGAAAATAAAACAAAACTCTCCTGCATCGTCAGCAAAATCATAGGTTCACCACAAACACCACTATGTGAATTATGTCAGTGCTCTGTGAACAGAAAAGCCATCCTGATCGCAGAGGACCCATCTCACCGCCTCCATCACTCCCCTCAGTTACTGTCATCAGGCAGTTATAAAGACCAACTGGCCCATAAAAACACTTTTATTCCCTCTGCAATGCCCACCCGGGACAAAATCAAACAGCCATCATACTACACATGATTTTGCACACTTTAGAGAAAATAGACAGTCTGGGTCCTTCTACTTAGAAGGATCCTTCTCATGCGACCAACCTTTGTTTTTTTTGAAGGATGCATTTGTGTATCCTTCACAGCGGAGGCTATCCCAGAAATCTTGCTAGCCGCAGAGCTTTTTTTCTTTTTAACAGCAACATGAAAATGGGTTCGGTGGAGCCTGGATAATTGTAAAACAAATAGAAGTGCAAAAAAAAAAAAAAAAATCAAAAAAATCAAATCAAATCAAAATAATAATAATATAAAAATAAGATATAATTATAATTTTATATAATTAGGTATACTTCATTTAACATAGTTAAAGGTTAATTTGAGCTGCTCAAACCTGTGTTAGTTGTAATATTAAAAAAAATTATTAATTTATCTAGTCCAAATAATTAATAATTACAGAGTTGACTGCATTGGTTAAGTTGACTTACAGTATATGATGTTGCTGTTAAACCACCCACTCACTCATTCATCTTCTACCATTTTTATCCTCCACATGATGGTCACGGGGGACGCTGGTGCCTAATCCCAGCTGAAATAGGGCGAAAGGTGGGGTTCACCCTGGACAGGTCACCTGTCCATCACCGGGCCACATAGAGACAAACAACCATCCACTATCACATTCACACTTATGGGCAAGTTAGAGTGTCCATTTGGCCTAATCCCCAAATTTTAACCTAAAACCCAAAGCTGGAGAACCAGGAGAAAACCCATGCACACACAGGGAAAAAAGCCCTTGTTCCGACCAGGTCGTGAACCCAGGTCGTCTTGCTGCAAAGGTAAGAGTGCTAATGACTGCACCGACCAAAATAAAGCAAATTGTTAAATAGCAGTTACATAACAATTTTTTGTTTAAATTTCCAATATTTGAGAGGTTTTAATGGCTTTTTGTTTAATGTGACTTTAGGACGGATTCAAAAAGGTGATATTTAAAGTTGTAAAAAGGGAATCCCCATTCATTTTCTTCCAGCGCCTGAAATTCCCCTCTCCAGCAACAAGAGGTCAGTGTTGTTTTATTTGCAATCAACCCAGCAAGCAACCACCCATGCAAGACTTCAATTGATGTAGCCTCTTGAACACAACACTAATCACACTCATCACAGTCAGAGGAATGGTAGTGTTTGTTTGTTTTAAGGTCATGTGGTCAATGTTACAGCATGTCACATCTTAATCAGAGCAAAACAGATTATTTGGGATGGGGGAAAAATTTAGTAAGGTAATTTCCAATATTTGATTTACATCCGCATTAGTGTGAAAAGGTAATGATATTCTCTGTAATATTTATATAAAAAACATTAATCACGTTGCATTTGGAAATGTTAAAATTGATTTTATCTGTTTGCAAAGCTTAAAAGATTATTTTTTTAATTTAAAAACAAATGATAAGAATATAATATGTGGGTGTATGAGTATGTTCACATGCTGGTATTCACACAATGACACTTTTCATCTATATCTGATGAGATAACCTCAAGGCACTAAGTCATCAACAATCTTGATTAAAGTGAACAACAATTCTGGGGGCATTACAGGTTCAAACTGTACCGGTGGATGCTTCGAGGTTTGAAAACAGCAGTTAACATGAAAGTCTCCAAATTTGAGCTGACCAGCCTTTACTAATCTGAAGGTGTTTCACAGAGTGAAAAGCAGCTTTGTTGTGTGACGATCTGGCAACCTATAAGCACCAAGCCTGGTGGAGTATACTCTCAGCCACTGATCCTCACAGGGGCTGGAGGTCCATGGCACCAGCTGAGATCACCGGAGATGAGCCTAGTTGGATAACAGAAAGTAATAACAGAATGTATTACTGTCTCTTTGTTGGACAGAGAAATAAACGGTCTTACCTCTGTGTTGTTTTTCAAATGATAAGAAGCGATTAATTGTTTCTTAATGTGGGCTTCAAAGTCTTAAAATCTGAATCGAACATGACACCAAAGCTTTTGACTTGTTTGGAAGCATTTATTGCCAGTGATGTCCGATTAAAAACAAGCTACTGAATTACCGCTGGTAATTGTTATTACTTATTACTACTTGTTTCGCTAAAGTCTCATTCTTGACTTCAGAAACATTACTTTGACAAAAATACTAAAACTATCTTGGATGATCAAACTCCGTCCACTGTGGAGGACCATGAGCTGCTGACAAATCTGGACTGGCTCTGCTTCTCCTTCAGCCATAAACCTGACACTGAAGGTGGAGCTGATGATCATCAGCAGGGACAACACAAGGGGAGATTTTCTGTGAATCACAGTAAGTGTCAGCACTGGGGCCCATTCACACTTGAGCTGTTTACCACAGAGTTGAAAATTAACCAGCGATGGAAAAAATCCCAAAATATCCTGCTGAGGTAGGGGGGCTCTTAATTTGCAGGTGTTTTTCTACGGGCATCTAAGGCTGTTTATAAAAGAGGGAAATACTGCTTATTTTAGAATGTCAAACTACATCTACAGAGTAATGGAAGCATAATCATATCAGACTCTTTAATGGGAGGGTTGTAGCACATAAAAAAAACTGATCAGATCCTTGACTTAAGCAAACGCCCAGATTAGTGTTTAAATAAATCCTGTGGGAATGTATGAGCATGCCACATCCCACGGATTGCATATAAATACAAGCAGAGTAACAACAATATCCCCTCAGTATTGTTGCCACTTGCCAGTGACATGTCATTAATAATCTATTTGTACTCTTTTGTTTTTTCCTCAGGCGGTGCCTTCAAATGTGTCACTAAATCCTGGTGGAGGTGTTTATGTTTTAGCTCATATCTGAGATTATAGGTGGTGGCTAATGCAGAAAACACACGCTGCTGTCAGATTTAACCCTGGCCAATGAACACTTGTGCACGAAACGAGAAAATAGGCAACAAGACCACACACAAGACAACAAAAACAAACAGCAATGAGAACAATAATGATTAGCGAATAAAGGGATTAACCTTAATCTGCAGTATTTATGTGTTTGCATGGGGGAAGATATTGAGAAGCAACATCCTCCTGACATGCACGATCATGATCTTTTCACACTGGACAATGTGCAAGAGGTGTAATCTGGTTGTTAGGAGATTATAAAAAAAAAAACAATCCAAGTGTGGGTGTTTGAGTGAGTGTCAAGGGGGTTTAGTGGTGGATCTTCCCCCACATGGACATGACTAATGATCATGAAGATCACAGGGAGAATTACTAACATAATTACCAAGATGATCTGATGAACAACAGATGCCTGCAAGCTGTCTCCTGTGTGAAAGCTTACTGATTAAATAGTATTTTGTGTGCATATTGTTATGTGAGCAGGTCTGCAGGGTAAACCCAACCAGCCAGATGATGGCAGCATCTCTGCAGCTTGTTTTTCTCACACTCAAGCCTCTGACACACTTGCTTTAGCCATCCCCCACTGTGAGAGGGCTGTTTTTCATTCAGCATGAACCTTTTTTTTATGGTAAACATGCAAGCAAAGAGCAGCATAGGCATCAAAAAATGTAAAACCACATACAAGACATGGTCAACTCTCTGCAAATACTTGCTTTGTTTTAAACCCTAACAATTATTATAGACCAAAAACTTCCTTTTAGAGAGAGATGATGACAACAGTTACTACTAAAAGTAAGAAAGGAGCAGTAATAGTGAGGTGCTGAAATAGAAGAAGGCAAGGTTCCACTTGGAGAGAATACCCACAAGTTTAAAAATAGGCCACAACACTCCTTATATAACAAGTGGGACATTGGGGTTGTTTACATTGATGCAGCCCCACAAATGAAGGATTTGATAAAATATATATACAGTATATATACAGTAGTATCAGTGCAATTACTCATATAAGTGAATGGAGACAATGTAACACTACATCGTAATTCTACATTTAACCAGGGTTTAAGAAATTAGGCCTGCCTTAGTGAGGACTACTGGTCCTGAATGAAAGTCAGAGTTTAAATCAGAAAATATCCCATAAAGTTAATAAAACAAGCACACATACACACACACTGGTTTCCATGACTTCAGGGGACACTGAATTGACTTACATGAATTTCCTGGGGAATTACATAATTACTAATGCCCTAACCCTGACCCTGATCCTAACCTTAACCTAACCTCAGCTTAATATGTAGTAATTTACTTTATGGGGACATGATTTTGTGTCCCCATAAGGAAGACAAGTCCCCATAATGTGACTGTATAAAAAGATTTAGGTCCCCACAACATAAGAAATACCAGGTACACACACACACACACACACACGTTAATGTATCATTCAAAATGAAGGCTACAGTAAAAAAAAAATGTATTATAGTGGAATTACACTCATACGGTGGCTTATGCAGCAGAATAAACAGCAATTCATGTTATTCAGTGGGATCCTGCTTCTCTTTCTGTTGCCACTGTGAGAATCAGGGGGCGGGGCTTGCCCGCTGTAAGCCAATAGGCAGCGCCACAGTGGGATGATGGACAGGCACGGCCCCTGCAGGACGCCCCACCCCGCTATGACTCTGTGTTTTATGCTGTTTTTAGAGCACTAACAGCGTCACATGTTGTTTTTGTCCACGATCAGTTCAGTGCCTGCTCTGGTCCCACTGCACTGTCTCTTCTGCCACTGTTGACACCAAGATCACTGTTTGCTATGGATTAGGTAAAAACGGGTTATCTTTTCGTTTTTATTTGAACTTTTAATTTTTTCAGGTTTTCCAGAAAATAAGGACCGTGCTTATTTTGCAACTTGAAAATTGTGGTGGAGAGAAATGGCAAGTCCTCCGACGACGGGAGGACACTTGTTATCTAATGGGACGAGTGGCGTGAAGAAGTGCGGCTACCTGAGGAAGCAGAAACACGGACACAGGCGCTTCTTCGTGCTGCGGGAGGCGACCGAGCGCTGTCCGGCGCGCCTGGAGTATTATGAAAGCGAGAAGAAATGGAGGAACAAGTCCGCAGCCAAACGGGTGATATCTTTGGATTCGTGTCTGTGCGTAAACAAACGGGCCGACGCAAAACACAAGAACCTCATCGCCCTCTACACCAAGGACGAGTACTTTGCTGTGGCTGCGGACAACGAGCAGGAGCAGGAGAGCTGGTATACGGTTTTGACTGATTTAATATCAGAGGGGAAAGTGTTCGACAGCCCCGCATCCACCTCCTCCTTAGTTGGCTTTGAGGAGGCCAGTTATGGACTCATTACTCCTGCAGCTGCTGCATATAAGGAGGTTTGGCAGGTCAACATGAAATCCAAAGGCTTGGGTCAGATCAAGAACCTCACTGGAGTGTACAGGCTGTGTTTGTCCAGCCGGACTATCAGCTTTGTGAAATTGAACTCTGAAACAGCAGCAGTCAGTTTACAGCTCATGAACATCCGCAGATGTGGACACTCGGACAGCTTCTTCTTCATAGAGTTGGGTCGGTCAGCAGTCACCGGGCCAGGGGAGTTCTGGATGCAGGCAGAGGACTCTGTGGTGGCGCAGAATATCCATGAGACCATCCTGGAGGCCATGAAAGCCATGAAGGAGTTGTCTGAGTTCAGGCCACGAAGCAAAAGCCAGTCAGCAAGCACTAACCCCATCTCCGTGCCCACACGACGGAACCTCAACAACCCCCCTCCTAGTCAGACAGGCCTGGTAAGGAGGTCCAGGACAGATAGCATGGCAGCCTCTTCCCCAGGGAGAAAATTCACATCCTGTCGGACCAGAACAGCCAGTGAGGGAGATGGATGTGTGACCCGGCCGGTTTCTATGTCCATATCTATGAGTCCCACTAGTCCAAACTCTGGGAATCACCTCATCAGGTCCCACACCCTCAGCAGTGGGCGCACCTGCAGAGTACTAGAGTCAGCCTCCAACCTGCATCACAGCCGTTCCATGACAATGTCCAACTCTCCTCCAGCTGCATCCAGCCCCATCAGTGCGTCTCCAAGAGGGGGGGCCAGTATCTCCACTCCTGACAAAGCCAGAAGGCCATTCAGCTGCAGTGCCTCCATCTCTGGCTCCCTCAGTGACACAGGCTTCATGCTGTGTGATGACTACAGCTCCAGTCCAGGTGATCTAAAATTTCTCCCCCTGACCCGCAGCAACACCCCCGACTCTCTGTCCAGCACACCTCCATCACGTGACATCAGTGACCCTTGTGGTTACATGATAATGGAGGGTTCGAATGGGAGTAGGTCCGGTGCTGGTGGTGAAGGTCTGGCATTCGAAAAGGCTTACAGAAAGCGGACACACTCTCTCACCACGCCACGTCAACAAAGGGTTGTGGCACCACTTTCCTCTGCCTCACTGGATGAGTACACTCTCATGAGAATGGCACATGGACAGAATTGTCACTCTGCCTCACCCAAAGTCTGCTACCCGGAGGATTATGGAGACATTGAAATTGGTTCATCCAGGAGCTCAAGTAGTAACATTGGTGATGATGGCTACATGCCAATGACACCAGGTGTAGCACCACAGTCTGGAAAAGCAGAAAACTATGTGCCAATGAGCCCCATGTGTGTCTCCGCTCCGAAGCAGATAGTGAACCCCCGGGTGCATCCTCAGGTGGCTGCTGGTGGCAGCTTCAAAACCAACTCCCCCTGCAGTAGCTCTCTGGAGGACAATGGCTACATGAGAATGTGGTGCAGCTCCAAATCGTCCATGGAGAGCCTAGACAGGCATGGTGAATACATGAATATGTCACCCGGAAATCCACCACCTCTACAGACTCCCCCTGATTACTACCTGGGCCCAGTTGCTTGTGAACCAGTAGCAGTGAAGTCCGCTTACCAGGCTGGCTCCTTGTCATTACCTGCTAAGCTTCAGACTTCAAAGAATGAAGATAATAACCAGTATGTGTTGATGAGTCCTCAGAGTTTGAGGCAGAAAATCGGAGAGTCTGACTACTACTCAGTGATGCAGCCCAGTGCTACACAAACCTCACCGCTAAGCCCCTCAGTGCCGTCTCCTGTCAGGCACAGCCGGCTGGAAAACTTGGTCTACAGAGGGAGGTTGGGCAGACCCAACAGGTTATCCCTCGACACTGTGAGGACCCTCCCAAGCATGAATGAACACCCCCTGCCTGGAGAGCCTCGGAGTCCTGGGGAGTACATTAATATTGATTTCAGCTCCACCAGATTCTCCCCACACTCCGCCATGTCCACAGAGAGTCAGTCCTCATTTCTGGGCTCCAGCGGAGAGGTCCGGGGGAGGTCTTCGCTGACAGACTACATTAACCTGGACCTGGGCTCAAACTCACCAAAGGAGGCTGACAGTCCTGCTGAGCGCCTGGACACACTCCCAGAGTTATCCGTGTGCCCCCGCTCAGAGGAGGATGGTGTATACCATCTGGGCAGTGAGAAAAGGTCTCAGGGCCTCGGAAATGAGGTGAAAAGTGACTACACAGAGATGGCATTTGGAATAAACAGCTCGCCTCCACAGCTTGTTCCTCAGAACACAGCAAGGTATGTGCATCAGTGCTAGGAAGGAACAGTTTTGTGATTTAATATTTCAGCAATCTAGCTGCATGATTTATCACACACAGGCTGGATATAATGACTCATGTATTGGAGGAACAGCTTACAGTCATTTTAATCCCTCTGAATGAACCAACACATTTTTTTAATCAGGACTAAATATTAAGACTAATATAAAGACAGATAATATAAATGCAAGTAAAAGCAGTTGTCCATCAGAGATGGAAATAATTGCAACCAGAATCAGGAACGGCTCTTAAATGCTTAATATAGTTGTGATGTGACTTATGTAAAACAAAAATCAACTGGGTAATATTGTTATTTGTATGTAAATATTTTAGTAATACATTTAAATGTTTAACTTTTGCTTAAGATGTGCTCTTTTTTTTTGAACATTTGAGCAGTCAGAACAACAGGGAGAGAAGGCTCTCTCAGGAGGATCAGGGAGTCCCAGAACGCATCGGGGTGTTCTTGCTGGGGGCCACATCATCCAACACGGTGAACCCTGACTGCTCTGCCAAGGTTATCCGGGCCAATCCACAGGGACGAAGGCGCCACAGTTCTGAGACTTTCTCCTCCACTGCCACTGTAACTCCTGTCCTCCCCTCCTTCGCTCATGGTGAAAAGTTGAAGAGGCCCAGCTCGGTTGAGAACATCTCATCCCGCAGCAGTGAGGGCTCTGATGAGGAGTATGGCAGCCCAGTGAGCCGCCAGGCCTCAGCTGACTACCCAAACGGACTGAACTATATTGCCTTGAACCTGCTGGACAACAGAGATGTGAAGAAATGTGAAGATCTGGTTGGCTTCAATCCCACCAGCAGCTGCAAAGGGGGCATCAATGGATTACTCGGTACTCCATATGTCTGTTTGGGATTCAAGGAGGCTGCAACCACTGCCAAAGGTTAGTGAGGTTGTTTTAAAATGACTTACTGCTAAATAATCAGACTTTGTGTAGTACATAAATTGTATTTTTTACAAGGGGGGAGCAAAATGTCTCATTAGTTTAAACTTGAACTAAAAAAAAATGATGAGAACAGTTTGTTTTTATTGTATGAAATGAGAGGTGTCCTGCACAGTTGGCAGTCAAATAGCAGAGCAGTAAACAAGGATGAAGGCAAACATGCTCTTTCCCTACATTCAAATTCAAACAGGCTTTGTGGATTTCCGAGCATGTAAGTGGGTGGTGCTTATGCTGCCTTCGGGTGCTTCTCATAAGCTCCTGCCTTTGAACACTTGCGGCTTCTGTGACACAAGAAGCTTATTTGTATGTACAATTTTCTTCTGGCAAAAAGAAATAAATAAAGAGCAGCATTTGTAAGTCCTTGTTCTGAAAATGAAAAGCAAAGCAGCAATCATACTCTGCATTTCCCTCGCTGCCTTTTTTGCAACATCCCTGTTTTGTATTTCCCTCAGCATGTGAACGCAGCACGAGGCTGCCTTGAAACGTGACCAGGCTGAGAGCTTTGAAGTAAACAAGCACCATGACAGAGCAGGATGCTGCCTTGCTGCTGCTGCTGTTAGCTTTAGACACAGAAATACACAAGTAGATAATACTACAGCCATCATGTTTTATGTTTTTTTGTATTAAATTATTAGGAGAACATCAAAGAGAAAATTTACATAGACAGAAATGCTAGAGGCATCCATTAGTTTTATTTTGTGTATAAAAATGGTTTGCTGTGGCTTGTTATTGGCAGTAATGCTGTTGATCATGTGATAGAAGTGCTGATAACTGAGGCTTCCTGTCAGTTACAGTGTCACACTAAGCTGTGAGCATTTCTGGCTGCTGTTTTTCAGTTGGGTAGGCAACAGGATGTGTCACACATGGAACCTCTTAATGCCACCGACCAGCGATCGATAACATTCTCGTGTGAGGCCAAAGAACAAGTAAACAAATATTTGCGCGTGTGTGTATGCATGTGTCCTTGTAGGCAGAAAGTGAAAATAACAAAGTGGGTGAGTTGCTATGTGGCACGTAACTGAATGTCATTGTCCACATTCCTGGCAGAGTTGGTTTGAAAAGATGCAGTGAGAGGAGCCTGTTTTTTCGGCTCCAGGTCATTTGTATTGAATGTTGCTTTTATTTCACCACAAGGAGCCTTGAAGACACCCTTGTAGTCACTCTTGTATGTACAGTGACTGGTAAATAAATAAAATAAATTCTGGTAAATAAATAGCACATGCACATGCAGAGATGCACACGGTATGGAAAATCAATTATTTTCTCAGACTTTAGCCTGAATTTATGTTCCCTTTAAGTTTACAACAGTGTGAAATCTTCTATAGGGACGCTTTGGCTGCTTTACAGTTAGTGACAGTCGGCTCCATCATTACAATGACGGTTTACATGTTATCATGCCCTGGATTGCAAAAGTAACGCGAATGGACCTTGTTAAATGTGAGCGTCATGGGACAGGGGAGGGAAGGGGTGAAGCACATACATGTGGACTCTAGCACGTACTCAAGCAGAGTGGGTGTTTTTCCTTTTTGTGTTCCATTGTCATAGTTTGCATTTGTGAACACTTGGCAGCTATATGCAGGGGGAGTGGGGGGGTCTCTTGTGTTGTTGTCCAGGGCTGCCTGCCTGACTGACTGCGAGAGAGAATGAATGCATGCATAATGGGGTAGAATGGCACGTGCTCTCTGCTGCCCTTCTGCCTCATCGAGTTGTTCACTTAGTAGAAGTAAGACAAGCGGGGAGTAGGAAGAGGAGAGGAGGGGCGTGGGCCTAGCTCACTGAACAAACTGTTGTTGGTCATGGGTAACCCAGACCACCCTCTCCACCACACACCACAGACAGCAGAGCCCCTTCTCAAAGAGGCTCTTATAGCTCATTTCTTTCAACTGCTATAAAAGTGTACAACACATCAGCTCTGACAGAGAGAACCCTGGAGAACCCTCTCTGTAATACATTTGCCTGCACCTCTGTACCTTTAACTGTACATGTTACTGGTTGCCTCTTGATTTAACCGTAACCCTAAAGCGAATTCATCTCCTAAACCTAAAAAGAGTTTTGTTGCCTAAACGTAACCAAACTGCAACTGACAAATGTCTGAAGGCAAACATCTCCTAACAGTAAGAAGATTGCTTGTTTACTGAGCACCCACTCCCACTGCTGTTTGGCAAAGTAGGGTGAAGCAGGTCAAAGTTTAGTATGGGGTTTTCAGAACCAGGCCCCACAGAAGGAAGTAACCATGAGCAATCCCGAACACTTTGACGCCTTTATTCAGCTCATTAATTCACCCTCTGAGAGAAATTCAGTTTTGCTGGAATTACAACCGGGTTACTCTTGGGTCAGTGTAACTGCTAAATGAGTTCCATCGCTCTGTTAGTCAGGATCAAAGCTTTGCTAACCTACTGGAATTGCTGTCAATCAATAAAAAACCCTTTGAAAGCTGGAGAAATCCCTGTTTTTCCCTTTGTGAAGCCACTTGAAGTCAGCTTTATCTTAGGGCCTCAACATGAGAACAAGTTTAGGAGAATCCACAAAAGTTTGTATTGTTTTGGCTTCTTATCCACATGGAACCTGTGTTTTTGGAGCCTGTAAATGCTATTTTTGGAAAACGTGTCCTGGGATGAAAAAAATCTCAAAACATCCAATTTCCTGTTTACAACCAATGTTGTCCTTTAGGAATACAATGTTGTCATAGTCCCACATCTCTCTTGCACTTCCATTTGCCGTTGCTATCTTCATTGTCATCATCATCATCATCTTCTCTTTATGTTAACTTTTATCTTATGTTCCTCTGGGCTGGTTCATTTTGCCTCTATTTCTGTGATTATACACTGTAATGACATGCCTGATGTCTATTGCTATTATAGATGTCTATCTATCTATCTATCTATCTATCTATCTATCTATCTATCTATCTATCTATCTATCTATCTATCTATCTATCTATCTATCCACATTTACTGATGTTTCTTTACCTCTTCTTCGTCAATGGACTCTTTTGGTCAATGGGCTCTGAAGGGGTATTAACTCTGTCCTGGCCAAAACTGCCCATCTTTGCCAGCAGCTTAGACAGGTGGATGTTCTGTACCAGACCTAGATTAGCCAAGTCAGCCACCTCTGTTTTGACTTGCTTGTTTGTCCAATACTTTACAGTACTGGAGCAAGGGACTCCACTGTGACCATTTAAAAACCTCGATGAGCACAGTCGGCTGACAATTTGGCTTGTTCACCAGTTATGCACATCTCATGCTGTTTTGCCCTGAGTGTGTATACTTTCCATTATGAAAAAAAAAAACAAGTTGAAGATGGAGAAGAAGATAAATATGTGTAGTGGGCTTCGAGACCAGAGGAGACTTGCTGTGACACTCTTGGGTCCCTCCTTAGTGCCTGTAGCAGATGGCTCTGTGTGTGTGTGTAATGTGGTGGGGGTGGTGTAGAATAAGGCTTAAACACCTGCCACTCTTTCTTTGCACACATTCAAACACTCTCATCACATGATTTTCCTGCCGGTGCCCACACTAGCACGTTAACGTATACGTACTGTACGTACTATGTACTATGTGTATACACACACTTGCTCATAACTCCTTTCTATACATCCATTAATGACAGCGGACCATCTGCTGTGCCCACAGGCTGCATAGAGCATTTCCAAATGCTGCAATTGTGTGCGTGCATATATGTGTAATTTGTCGGCCTGATTAGAGGCATTTGTGTCCATCCAGTCAAATCCCTTTCCATCTTAACGTCATTGAGTCAGTATTGTTGTGAGTGACATCACCGTCAGTCAAACCCTAACTCAAACAACACGCACACACCACTCAGACTCTTACATCATGACTCCTTTCCCTTGTTTTTTTGTTTTTTTTTCAGGTTTATATCATCTGCATCCAACTCATTTGATGAACATTTTCAAACTACATTTATAATTGAAACTAAGTTGATTGACATAAACAAAAATCTATCTAAATGCAATGGTAAAAGAGTAAGGCTGCAAAAATGTATTGAGATATTGGTTAATAATTGATTAAAACGCTCAGTTTGAGTGTAAATATTTGATCTTTTGCGCCTTTAGAGACAGTAAACTGAATATCTTTGGTTAATTTACAAAACCTTTTCACTTAAAAAATGACAGCTAACCCTTTTTAAGATGATGGAAGCGAGGTACCCAGTCCCCATTGCTCATTGTTAGTTAGAGGACAGATCCAGTGTACTCCTAGTACTGGTCCCAAGCCTGCATGAATGGGAGGGTTGTGTCAGGAAGGGCATATGGCCTAAAAATCTCTGCCAAATCAAATATGCAGATCATCCATTGTGGCAACTCAGAAAGAGGGAGAAAAAAATGGCAATGCTCCATTACATTTTCACATCTATTACAATAAGTATTTAAATGAAGCTTGATTTAAGTAAATCAAATCATATTTTTAATTACATCATTCTGATGCACCATCTACTTTTGCAGAGCTCTGATTTTATTATTGTTCAGTTTTGACTCTCGCCTGCTCATGCACACACTGAGACATTTGCATACAAGGGCTACATTGAAATGACATAATTTTCTCCTGAAATCCATCATGACTCTATGATTTCAGCCATTAGCCTGATTGTTCATTGCTGTGTCCCTGCATGCCCAGCTCACAGTGACTGAAACTAATTGTTCATAAATGGTTTGTTTACATCTGACAGAGTGGCACCGGAGTCCAAGTCTTGCATACATATCAAAGCAGTGTAAATGGTCAAAGTAGCAAATCCAGAAATACCGTGTTACTTGATATATAGTGAACAAACATGCACACATAACACTGCAGGTTCCAGTGTGTGTTTGTGTGGCATGGCACAGGAAGGGGGGGGGGGCTAAAGTAGGCCGGGATGTTCCAGAGAGAAGCACTAGCTGCTAGATAACTGCGTAGCCAGCTTTCCCCACATTTAGCCAGTCATGGCTCCAGATGAGATTACAGACTCTGCAAGCAAGATTAGATGACCGTGGGCATATCAGTTGGAGACAGTGGCTACTTTACAGCCAGCATCTGGGAATACATAACAAAAATGTAGGCATTTGTTCACTTCAGTGTGTTTACATCGAGCTAAAATTAACAGAAATTCAAGCGGAAACTGGCTGCAAACCTTGTGCAGCTTTGAAGACCAATATTCCCTGTCAGCTGTGACTTTGGCAATCATTTATCGCGTCAACCGAAATGTAATAGTGCCTCAATTATCAACAGAAAGTGAGCCAGTGTAGGCTCAGGGACTTAACCTCAGATGGGACTTAACATTCTCATTGTCATCAGCTACCCTTTATCCTTTTTCTTTGATATTTAATGGTGTTCACATGTCAACACTGTAAAATGAGCTAATGATATAACCCTAAATTGAAAACAGTGATATATTTTTATGTATATACTGAGTGACGGCTCCAAAGCTTTTAAAGAATTATGTGAAAAGCTTTGCTTTCAGCCCGATCGCTGCACAATTCTGAGACAATTATATTTATCCTACTGAGGTACCGACTACCTGGAAGCCAGTGACCAAGGCTCTTTTGGGATTTGTCTCTTTCATCTCTACACTCTCTGCTTGTTAACATTTCTCCCAGGACTCTTCCTGGAAGCTTCTAGTTGACCCAGTGCCCCTCCCACCACTTGACCACTATCCCAAATCCTTCCTGCTTTGTGCTTGTAGTATCACTATGCACACGCACACATATGATCAATATTTGATGCGATATATGTGCAAACACAATTCCAATATGAAAGATGCATTAGCCACTGCAGTGCTCACTCTCACTGCTGCAAACTGGTCCTCCCTCTGTTCAGAGTGTATCCATAGCAACATGCGACGGGAGACCCCCAACCCCCATTACTCCACATCCCACCCAAGATTATGTAATCATGACTGTTGCTGACTAGCATCGAACTCCAAGCCTACCCCCACCACCTGTCCCTTCTAGAGCTTCCCAGGCAAAGTGGATGGTGTGTTAGGAGCGGAAAATGATGACAATAGGTTGGTGAAAAGTGGTGGTTTTTAACAGCAAGTGCTTTTCATACATAAATCTTTTGCAATTTTGCTAATCAATGGTAACAAGCATATATGTGCAAAGAAGCGCTGCTGCAGAGGTAAGGTTTTAAAACAACTCCAGAAATGATATTTTCTATGACTTCAATAAACTTGGTGCATCTTACACTTCCACCATTGTTAATCTTTAGCTGTATAAATGCAGCTTCAACTAGGTGTCAGCAGCAATATGTTTGACTGGCATTTACAGTTGCACTTCAGCTTCACATCAAATGATCCAGTAATGCATATATACTGTACTGTATATCTGTAAACAAAGAGAGTTTCCATTAATTGTGTGTTTCTCTTTTTTTTTCATCTCTTTCAGACTGAGAGACTCCTCCATCCTTTGACTTGACATCTTCACCAACCTGCTGCTCAAATAAAAAGCCTCAAAAAAATCAATGTTGCCCTTCCAGTGGGTTCGGAGGCAGCAAAAGACAGTCAGGACACTCAGCAACAAACACACACACACACAGAAACATATGCAAGTAGGATACAAGCACGTCACCAGCTATGCATGTCATGAATTTGCTGAAGGCAGGAGAGGTGTTTGTGTGTGTGTGTGTGTGTGTGTGTGTATATCGGTGAGTCTCATGTTTCCTGAGCTTTCAGAGGCCATTTCTCCTGTGACCCAAATTCTGGGGCAAGCACAGAAACAAAGATAGTCAGACAATAACAAAGCATGTATGGTATCCACATACTATTTGTTTACTTGTGGCTAGTTTTATGACAACCTATGTGAGTGCAAGTGTGTATTTCTGCAGATAAAGGTATGAAACCTACTATAAAAATGCCCAGGGAGTAAGGACACCAAGGTACACTGAGGATATAACTATATTTAGATTAGATATTTTATTTATTTTTGGAAGATGAATGTCTGATAAGACCCACATGATGCCTTAATGTCTATACTGTCCTTATGTTTTCAGTGAAATTACAAATATTCTATTACGGTATATCTGTTTGGACCTACATCTCTATATTGTTATTCTTTGTGTAAAGTAATAGTTTACCCTTAAACTATATAATTTCAGAAGTGAACAGTACAGTAAAGCTGCTCAAGATCAGATTTGACGTATTGATATTAAAGTATTTTCTTAAGTCCTAATTTTTTATTTATTCTAACCTAGTTTATTTTCTTTTGTCCAATCAGAACGCTGGACTTAAAGAGATATACGTGTATTTTTTTCATGTCTCCAAGAGTTTTGCATGTGTTTGTAACTCAGCTCAGACCCCACAGCACCATCTGAATGCACTGCACCTCCCACAGTCACTTGAGCCTGAAAACCTCACACACTCCTACCTTCAAACCTGCCTCCTGCTTCTTCAGCTTGAAGCAGGCTGCTGTGCTGTGATATAATTCAAAGGTACTGTCAAGGTGATTATGGACGGCGTGTGTGGAGCCAGGGGTTAAATATATCAAGGTTGGGGCACAGTTGAAGCAGTTTTTAATCACTAAGTTTGAGGTGAAGTGAAGAGAGAGCTGTCAGCAGTGTTGGACGAGCAGTGACAGGAGGAGGGCTCTGGGAAAAAGAAAAAGTAACCAACCGACACATCTGGCACCATCATGAAGGTTCAGTGAAGAATCAGCTGTCTGGAAGATGTGGCAAAAAGCATAAAAAGCTGTAGCTAATTATGCAAAATTAGGAGTTAGAGGAAGACTATATAACTACACAAGTATGTGAGTCGCAAGGAGTAGGGAGTCGCAAAAACAGAGGAAGCCCAACTAAGTCAGTAAAATCCCTTCAAAAAGTAAAGGATATAGTAGGGAGTGTAAAGGTACAAGCAGTTGTTTTATTTTGTTCGGTACCAAACACCAAATTGCGTGTTTGCAATGAATTAAACTACAATTTTCATTTCTTAATGAATTTATTCAAGGCGACTGCAACTACTTTATGATACCTGCTAACAAGGCCCCCACACCAGTACAGATTTCTCCTTTCTAATTTCAGAGTGGTGTCGTATGAAAATGTAAGTAGATATGTGTCAAATTATTTCAATTATAGTCAAAATGAAAGCATAAAAGAAAAAAGTTTGGTTCCTCTTGCCCTCAAAATCAATTGAAATGCCTCCGATAATTGGATGAATGTTTAAAACATTGCATAATCATAGGGTAAACTGCAAAGGCCATTGTAGTAATGCCAGGATACTCATGAATAACAATGTCTCATATTTTATGTGAAGACAAATTTCATTGAGTTTACACAAAATAATGGGTCCTGAAATTTGATCATAGTAGCACCTTTAGGCTAAAACACTGCTGCCTCTCCTGAACTTTAACAGTGGCTGCCAAAGTGTTTGTAGTAACATTATCTGAGAGCCAATTCACATCCACTGTGCTGACTCCAACTGGCTTACAACCCCTGTAGTGTACATTAGATTGTAAATCATTTAACCACATCTGAATGTATGCCTGAGCTGGTGGGAACACCTCAGAAACATAGTGTGGGAAACATGTTCTGACACAGTTGAGTAATATTGGGGCCGTGCCATGCTGTTATGGTACATATTTATCTTCAGTCTTGAATGTGTACAGTATATTGTGTACATAGACAGAGTTTAACTAAAAGAAACTGTTGAAAATGCTAGACTTTACCTACAGTATGTTGCAATGATATTCCTGTGTAAAGACTTTGGCTACGGATTTTTTAAAATGGGGAATGGGGTTTTTGCTTTTGCAGATGCACAGAGTATTGTACGCTTCTCTCCCTCTCAGTCTCTGTGACTATAAGAAAAACAACTGTCTATTTTATTATAGAAATCTCTCTTGCCTTGTTGACACACTTTACCTGATGGCATATGCAATAGTGAAAGAAATACAATCCAGTTTACAACTATGGAACCAAATGTAACATTGCTTTAATAATATTTTTTTTTTGCTTCTACATCTCTCTTTCTATCAAGTGTTTTGTTTTCATCGCTAGTAACTATTGTTCTTGTTTCAATGCGCTTTCCTCTGTTTCTGTGTCCATAAACAGTCGTCTTTAAGAGATTGATTTTGGATTGACTCGGTTTGAATGTTTATGTCGTCTTCCAATGTACATACTTACTGTAGATCAATATACTGTTTGTTGTGATGCCCACAAGAGATGACTATGATAATAATGATTTTTAAATTCTGGTCGTAGAGTATTGCTTTTGTCTGTATTGATTATGGATAGCAACCTACAGAAATAAATGAATTTATTTAAAGAGGTACAACTCTGTCTTGATTGTTTCTTCTGTTTTGGCACAAATGGTTTTTGTTCAGGCTTCATTCCTTACTCATGAGAGTGTTAATCACATTATACAACATGTATACCTTCTACTCTACTGTGCATGTCAGTGAATGCATAATCCTGAGACTGAAAGTAGTTTAATTTTATTTCTATATTGTTAATACTCAGTTAAAGCTATAGGCAAAATATTTTTCTGTTACTGATACATAATTCTACAATAATCTTTCATCATATTGTAATTTTACATTTGCACCTCTTCTAGACTTCTCTTTCCAGCCTTGGGCAAATCTGGCCCTTGACAGTAGACACTCACCATTTACAGGAAGGGTTAGAGTGCACTCGTATTGGCTGTGCTTACACCTCCCTTCAGCATAAAAGGTCACCAGCTTGTTTTTGTGCTTTTGTATATCATTTAATTATCTAGGATACAGATTTTTTTTTTTTTTAAATTATCATTTAATATCCTAATTGTTAACATTTAATAATGTGGAGATAAACAATCCACCATTTTCCAAGAGATCCTACCTTCTACTGCTTGAAGGGGTTAATCTTATTGCTAATTAATATATTAATTTCATTGAGTCAACTGCTGTATTATCAAGTTTGACACAGAGTCAAATAGCCTCCTGTTTGTCAAAAGAGGAGGATATCCTACCTCCATCCTGTAGAGACTGAGGAGCTCAACTCCGACCAATACTTTCTCCTTCTGCTGGTGTTTTTATTTCTGATGCAAGCTGGGGCAGGAAGCTCATACTGAGCCAATGACTTCCTGCCAAGCCACGCGTTTCCAGAAAAGACAGTGCAGTGAGTGCACGGAGGTCAGGAGGTTCAAATCGGAAAGTAAACAACAAGCTTCACCTGTCACTGTCTCCCACACAGTCACACAGATATCAATACAGATCACACCAGGACCTAGTGTTTCTTTACCATACACTTTTTATTTACAGTCGTTGGAAGATATAGGGATAATTTCCAAAGATAAGGTTACGTTTGTTGTCCTTGGTTACTTATTATTGATTAAAACAAGGCACAGAGACCTAATGAGTCAGACAGAGCCTTGTACATTTTAAGGAAAAGAATATATATTTGCTTCCTGTAATAATAATAATAATAATAATAATAATAATAATAATAATAATAATAATAATAGGGTAATAATATAATATATTTCAAAATAATTTTTCAGATTTTTCAGAATAAAAGCTGTGCTGTGCTGTCACTGAGGGACACACCTCCAGCTAGTGTATATTAATTAGTGGTGTGACACTGTCAGTGGGAATTTGCTCTGCTGCCAGACAGAAAGCAGCCTTACATAAGACTCCACCACCACCAAGCCACCAGGAGGGACACAATGTCCCTCACCCACTCTGTCTGCACTGTATGAAAATAAAAAAAAAGACATTTTAACTTTCTATTTTCAAAGAATAAAACCTGTGCAGGCACATTTCTGCTCTGAAGGCAAACTGCAGGAGAAGGATATACAGTACGTAAATACAAAAGTCTTTGTTGAATTTTGCATTTTCTTGTTGCTGCTAGTCTTCCTAGAAAAAAAAGAGAATAGCATGCCAAATAAAGTGTACGTATGGGAATCTCACAGGCTTGTATAACAACGGTTGAGGGTTCCTAACATACAGTTTACAGGATGCTGCTTTGAAGTATATGTGTGTGTGTGTGAGAGAGAGAAAGGCTGGCCTATTCCTGGATACTGTCAATTATTCCTAAATTTAGAATTCACAGTCACATGCTTATACACACACACACACACACAGAAAGGCACTTTCAAGGAACAATTCAGCAGAGCTGTGATACTACACCATGAAATCTGTCATCATCTTGAATCTGTGACATTTATTTTGCCTATAAGCAGATTTTCGCCACTTAACGAAAGGCTCGACCAAATTAAACCTACACCTGATTAAGTTTACAATAACTTAACAATATGTTTACTTGTTTATCTTACTGTAAGTCCATCTGTTCTCAATGGAAACTGAACCTTGGCAACTGCAAACCCTACTACACCAAAGTCCATAGAGCAAATCAGCATAGAAGGCACAAGGGGTGCTGGTTTGCTGTTTCCTGATTTGGTAAATTTGTGTCACTTTGGGAAATGTAAATGAAAGATTTGAAACACCAAAGTCACATTGTTTGAACACTGGAATACTGTACATCTGAACACTTTTGCACCTATTTATGGAGGAAGGAGTGGATTAATAACAACAACAACAAAGAGATTTTTTTGGTATAGAAAAAGTGAGTAATTCACATAAAACACCTGCCAGCCAGTGGGAATCAGAACATTAAAGCATACTTGATCTGTTAGTGTTGATCAGAACAGGGTGTTCAGTGTGTAAATAATCATTCAAATGGCAATCTTCTTTGTGAACAGTGTGGACCAATGTACTATACATTAGATCAGCATGTTTGGTATGTACCACTGATAGAAAGCATGTGAGCAGGTTGTATAGAGGGAGAATTTGCTGCTTCTTTGGTAACCTCATCCTTCCTGTGCTCCACTGTGATTCAGTGCCAGCCTGCAGCTGTGCTGTGCTGGGACTCGAGAGGGGACTGACAGTAATTGGCCCCATTATTTCTCCTAGAATCAGTCTTAGAAGAGTTTCAGTTGGGTTCACTGAACTCAGTTTTGGCACACTAGCCGGCTCTGGCACTTTAAAAAGGAGAAGACGGTGCTGCTGATCCCACATGAAAATATAAAACACTGACATATAGTATTTTAGAAACATCAAATTAAGTCATATTTGTGTTTTAAAATTTACTGTAAAGTACTCAAGGATTGTGAATTTTGCCTAAAGCCTCATTTATGCCTCTGTGTAGGATGCACAAAGATCCTACATGTGGACAGCACTAAATACAGGTTTGACCGCAGTGTGTCCTGAATGCCAGCATATCTGATCCAATCACGAAAAACAGACGCTTGTGGTCGCATTCCTTCGCTACAGTACAGAAATGTAATCTATCCTCAACTGACATTCTCTGACTGATAGTTTGCTTTTACAATAATCAGAGCCCATGCCTTAATTTATATGTAGCCACAATTTAAATACAAATATTCACCTGAGCTGCTTTGCCAATCTTTATAATCGTATTTCATGTTACAGCTGCACAAACAGTTTCGAGTTCCCCCTGATTTTATTTTCTCTCCCTCTCTCTACTGGTAACTCTTGCAAACACACAGACATACACAGTGACATATAACTGCATTTATAGGCAGCGGATACATCTGTACAGACAGACATATAAAAAAAACAACATTTTGTTCTCGCAAACAGACATGACATGCGTTTGTATTTGAATGCAGCAGAGAAGAACCCACAACCAATCACATGGGATCCCAGAAGATGAATCCAGGTGTGAACCCTCATTTGCCTGTGGGGTAAAAAATTCACAAGAGATGTTTTTATCACTTCACATGTACTTCAACACCTACCCTACTGTAACTGTTGCCTTTGCTGATGCTTTTCCGTATCAAAAGCATCATCTGACCACTCTGTTCCTACTTCCTTCTAAAATCTGAGCTTCTCATTGTCTCTCTTGATTTAAATCTTTGTATACTGTCGAGATTCTTATCACCCAAAAAGAAGCCCAGATTTCAATGTGGATGTTTGGCTTAAGCCTCAAAAAGCAACCTTCAAATATTTGCCTTTGTGAGTGTGTTTCTCTGTGTTTAAATGGAAAAGCTCAAGTCTCTGCAGCTCTTGGTCCACAGCAGTCAGACTCCACGTGTTTGGACAGCATGTGGAATCCAGGTCCCGCCCACTGCTGACAAAACACTCCTGCTGCTGTTTACCACGCTGGCAGTGATGTGGAAGACTCCAGTCTGCTGTCCACATGTCTTCTCAGCTGACACGTTCTCACAGCTTCACTGAACCTGTTTTGACTGACAAAAAATTTTACTTATGTAAATATATTTTTAAACTGGTATGACATTAGTGGGCCAAAAGTGATGCCGGCAACAATATACTCTACACGTATGTCATTTTACAGTGTGTGTGTACTTGTATTTGTTGCTGTGTGAGGACCAAAAATTGTTATTACAAAAACAACAAAGGGAGGACATTTTTTGGCTGATCCTCACTTCTTTTAAGGGCTTTTTCCAGGGTTAAGACCTGGTTTTAGGGTTAGGGGTAGACTTGGGTTTAGGTTAGGGTTAGGGTAAGGGTTAGGGTTAGCCATCTAGTTGTGATGGTTAAGGTTAGGGTAAGGAGCTAAGGAATGTATTATGTCTATGAGGGTCCTCACCTTGATAAAAGTGGAAACCTGTGTGTGTGTGTGCGTGTGTGCGTGTGTGTGTGTGTGTGTGTGTGACTTGGCCAACCTGCCAGATTGTTTACTTTCATGCTCACCTAGTTCTGTTCATGGCAAAACATGACCTATAATCACCTATCTAAGACTGCAGGGATCCTTACTTAAGCTGGAACTGTAGTCACACTGAAGCAAAGCAGCTGTGGAAAAAGATTTCATGTCACTTTTTGGGTCAAATCTCTGGATGCAAAAAATAATTAGGGACAAAAGTCATCTTTAATGGAGCTATGATTGTGGGTTTGGACCAGGGCGAGATAATGTTAACCTAACATCCCTTTTCTCAATCACTACACCGATTCCCTTACATTCAAGACCACAAACATACAAAAAACAAACAGGAAGTTGAAATATTAAATAAAATCATTACTATTTGTCAAATCCAGCTTCATCAAAATGTTTTTGTGTATTCCACCTAAACTTGCCATAAAACCAGGAGCTGTCCTGACCCCTTGCTCCATCACCTTTTATGGTTTTAGTTATAGTTCAGACAATGGAACAACACGATGCAGGCCAAATTGCATACTTAAGGCTTAGAAAATCTTCCACTATATGTTGTAGGATACAACTCAAGTCAAAAAATGTTAAACAGCTAAAGGGTTCTACAAAGTCAGCAAGCTTCATTAATATTAGGAAAATCTGAATTAGATACAATGAAAAGATATTTCAATTAAGACCAACCTTCATATCCATATTGTCATATGATCAACATTAATAAAAAAACGTTGAGGACTGACCATATTAGTGTCATATCATTTAAGCCAGTATTTCCCATGAAAAGATGAATTATTTACTTTTATCTCCTCTAATTACACAAAATTCAAATGAAAATGCAAATCACACACAGTTTACCCTCTTACACACATTCCATGGGAAATTTATCTTCTCACACAAAGTGAGATTAAGAGTTATGGTGAGTGTGATGCACACATACAGTCATATGCTGAACATTAACCCAGTTGGCCTATCCATGTTTTTAGCTGTAATCTGTCTAAACAAAATTAAACACAAAAAGAACTGAGAAGAGATGGTTGAAGAGCATTTTCACAACTAATTCTTATTAGTTCAGTGACATATTATGTGACTCACACATATGCGGCGTCTCTACTGCATAGAGCAACTGATATGCTTCTTGTTCAATTGAGCATCAAGTGTCGACTGCATATCAGTTGCATTAGAGGCAAATGCATCAGCACAGGCATCAGCCAACAAAATCTTTTTATGCAAATATTCCAGCACAGGTGGTAGCCAATCAAATCATTAAGAGTTGAGCTCGAATTACAAATATGCTAAATAACAATAAAAAAAAATCATGTCTGCAGAAGAAAAAATAAATAAATAGAAAAGCTGGAAAGACAATGTAAAATTAAAATGTTGATAATGTTTTAAAGGTTCATTGTGTAACAGTGTATAAGCATTTAAAAGGTACATATATATAGAATAAATTGAATAATATGTATATAAATAGAATATGTCTTCAGACACGAGCCTTGTGACACATTAGATATTACTACATTAGATATTACTAATTCTGGACCTTTCTTTCTATTCATTTTAACACATTACACATGCAGAGTAGAACAATCATAACTGTACATACAAAATGCACAACAATACAACAGTACAACAATGTCCCCACCCCCACATATTTCCATGTACACATAAATCAGTAAATTCAATAAATGAATTAGCTGATACTCAGTTAATGGTTAAGGACACTTACTACACTTACTACCAAACATCTTTTTCAGATGAACTAGTGAATTCTAAATTATAGGTCATCTTGGGGTGCCTCCACCACTTGGGATAGCTCAGTACTGTTTAGAAAATGTATGAAAGGGTCCCAAATGTCATGGAAAAAATTTTTTTTAACCTATCCTCAGCCTATTCAACTCCTTCCATGCCATGACCCTTTTGGCTAACAGCATATCTAAATTTAAGAATATTTTTCAGATGTTGAAGGTAGTTGAGTATATACCTAATAAACAAAGCTTAGGATCTAAAGGTATTTGAGTGGTTAATAAATCCTCAGCACACTGGACCCTTTAACAACCTTGGGCAAAATGTTAAAAGCCAAGCTGACGTAAAGGCAAAAACACACACAGCTGCCTTCTTATGAGATCAGAGAAGAGTAGAGGCTCAATTTACTGTGATGCCCCATGGATTCGTCCTGAGTCAACGACCTATACATTACTCTTATCTCATCTGTATAAATATATTAGGAAGGCAGATTCTTGTGAGACCATGCACCACACCTGACCCATGGCCTATTCTCAGCCTTTAGGTGAAACGCCTACAAAATGTGACTTGTGTCAGTATGCATTGAAGGTTTACCACTAAGAGTAATGCCTCAGTAATAATAGGTTAAATAATTTGTATCTCTCCTGTAAACACGTCATTTTTATTATTAGTAGTATGTTTATTGTACTGCCAAATGAGGAAAAAACAGTCAGCCTATCAGCATTTCACATTTTGATTGGTTTCATCTCTAGGTATTACTATGAAAATTTACTTATTTATAAATACTACAGTACCATATGAGCTAAATACTGGTCAACCACACATTAATAGTGTTTCAGTAATTGTCAAAAGGAGGCCCTCTTGCCAGTATAAATATAATAATAATAATAATAACTATTAGAGCCTGTGGGAAATGAGCCAGCTGTCATATCACTCTGACCCTCATCAGCCACAGGCATCAGCAACTATTTGCAAAAGTGGGCGTTCACATGAACTAGCATCACTCTGCCTGGGTGTAGTTAAAACTACACTTCAGTTGGCATAAGTGATGTGAAATCCATTCTATTATGTATAGCATTTATATTATATTAACATATATAATACTATATATATATAATATATATATTGTGATTTGCACCCAAAATTATTAGTCCGGTGCCCCCACAGACTTGTACAGTAGACACTAGGCATGATGGGTGCATCACTTCATCTGCCTCTCTTCTTACCCTGATGCTCCCATCACTCTGGAACAGGGTCAATCTGGACTCGTCAGACCACATGACCTTCTTCCATTGCTCCAGAGTCCAATCTTTATGCTCCCTAGCAAATTGAAGCCTTTTTTTTCCTATTGGCCTCACTGATTAGTGGTTTTCTTAAGGCTACACAGCTGTTCAGTCCCAATCCCTTAAGTTCCCTTCGCATTGTGTATGTGAAAATGCTCTTACTTTCACTATTATACATAGCCCTGAGTGTTACTGTTGTTTTTCTATGATTTGATTTCACCAAACGGTTAAGTGATCACCGATCATGATGATTCAGGAATTTTTTCAACCACATTTCTTCCTCAAAGATGATGGTTCCCCACTATCCTTCCAGTTTTTAATAATGCTTTGGACAGTTCTTAACCCAATTTCACTAGTTTCTGTAACCTCCTACGATGTTTTCTCTGCTTGATGCACGCCAATGATTTGAACCCTCTCAAACACACTAACATCTTTTCCATGACCACAGGATGTGTCTTTCCACATGGTTGTTTAAGAATGTTTAAGAACTATTTGTTCCTGTTCTAGATCATAATATCCAGAATGTTCACAGGATCCAGATCAATCTTTATTATGGCGTTACATGCTGAAAATGTTGCAAAGATGAAGAATCATTCAAAAAAATTCCTGGATCTAGATGGTGATCTGGATCACCACCAAAATCTAAAAATCTGTTCCTTGTCCCATTACACACCTTTCCTGATAATGTCATAAAATCTGTCCAGCTTTTTGACTTACTTTGCTAACAGACAAACCGCTGGCCAAAAATAAATAAATGCACTACTTAGGAGGCAAAGCGTTTTTTAAAAAAAGGAAAGCATTTCCTGAATATTGTTGCACATCCTACTTTCCTTTAATTATGTAACTGTCAAGCCATAAAAAAATGTGCCTGTGGTTAAGACTCTGACATGCATTCTGATCATGAATTCTTTACAGCACAGGAGGAAACATGTTATGTGAGGCACCTGTCAGAGTGACTGTGCAGCTCCTGTGTTTCACTTTAGAAAACAGCCAACTACATTTTTGGCATTTCTGTCTTCTAAACAATTTTGACCTCCAGTGGAGGCTGCTACTCTACTACAGCGGTATGTAAATGGATGTTTAAATTTCTTGCTCAATGCTGAGAGCTACACTAACAATTTTGAAATGCTTGAGCTGGAGTTTATAAGCATGTGGGGTCACCGTGGCTTGGATCTTCAGCCTCTGGCTGCATAGATGGTGCTGTTTTTGACCTTAGTCCTGGTGCTTGTTTACCTGCTGAGTGGAATGTGGAGTTATGCAACTTTTAATCTATGAGAAAGTACTTGTTTTCCTTCCATTACCTGGGCCACAGGGCAGCCCACACCACGCACACACAAATGTGCACAGTGACTCACGCTGAGACAAACAGCTTAATGATGTGGCCTTTTTGGTGTTGCGCACAGTAAATCCAAATGATGCTCAAATAAAGAAACATAATGTTGTGTAAACATTGCTGATCTTTACAACACACGCGCACACACACACAGCGCACACATGTAAGATCCTACACCCTCTTTGAGCTCACTGTGTCTTGACGCGTGCACTTTTATGACCAATGACAAGGCTTTTATGGGCACACAACAAAGATAAAGCCCTTCTCAGCTTACACACACAAACACACTGAGCACACACACGTAAAATGGAAACACACACACCTCAGGTACTGTTGCCAAGTGTAATTGTGCTGCCACCAGCATCTAGTCTGCCTTTGAATGGAAACTTCATGTTTGCTGCAAAAGCACCCGTGACGCAATCATATTATATATCACATTACAGATGGGGTCAATATTTCTTTCCACAGTACCATGATTAAAGGATAAATCAACCACAACTAAGGTGAACCTAAAAAAGCGGAAACAGTAGTAAAAAGGAATATCAATATTTATTTACAAAAAGGCTAAAGCAATAAACCATTCCATGAGTAATCAAACATAAAAATGCTGAGGCTGGCCAGCTTGTGAGGTGGAGCTCAGGAAAAAAACAGAATCTAGGGAAAAAGGAAAACAAAATGCAAACATAACAAAACTCAAAATACAAGGAACTTGCAAGCAAATATTCATAAGAAGTGTTTAGCGATTCAATGTGACATGGTGCTACTGGGCAAACTGACAAGATACACTGATGACAGGAAGCAAGAAGCCAGGGTCTAAATAGGAGATGGCTGATGAGGTGATAGGAAACAGCTGTGTTGATCACAGTCTCTGCCTTACCAACCAGCCAGCCCCCGTAACAAAAAACATAATACTCAAAAGGAAACACAGGATGTTAAAAAAATAAAACTTAAAAAAGGAAAAAAAAGGCGCTGAACGACCCACACCAAACACAGGACGTGACACACAGTCCTTTATAATGCAACCCCAACTGCATGCTGCCCTCATGCATCACCTCACTGGCCTCACACTTTTGCTGTACTGGTCAAACCACTCATTAACAATCTCAGAACGTCTGTTACCCTCTACATCTGGTACTGAAGTGGCTGCAGCTCATTCCACTGTTTCCACATGAACACATCAGAGAATTCCATGTAAAAATAGACATAATGAGCATGTGTGCAATTTAGAGGATGTAGATGTAATTGCTGAACTTAAGCTTTAAAAATTTGAATTGTTTTCTGGTTTTCATTTTGTCAAGGAAATAATTATAATCAATTATTACATATTACCATGTTGACTAATTTTTTTTTCAGCTTTGCCTGACTAAAACAGTGGCAGCCAGTACCACACAATCACAGTCACAAAAAATGTAACAGGGCCAGAATAGGTTTTTTATATCAAGTACCACATTCATTCATTTCTTTCAAAAACATAAAGCTTTGTCGTCCATAAACACCTATGGAAATACAGACAAGGCTGAGAGTAATGAGGTCCAGTGAATGTGAAAATAGAAGGGGCCCAAGTTTGGTCACCTGAGGAAGAAATTCAGATTTAAAGAGACTAATTTTAGTGTGTTGTTAGATCAGAATGTAAAAATAGACGAGTGTACATAAGGAAAACATATGTGGTATGGGGGATGGGTTGCAATCTTTTGGTTTTGAATACAGGGTTACAGTTTAACACACTTTACACTACATTAAATAACCCTATATTTGAGTAGGAAAAGAAATCATCCCATTGTCGTGCAGTCTTGTGGAGCTATTTTTGAGGGAAAGATTGCAGGAGCTTAAACTGTTGTTACTGGAAGTACTACCACTACTTCCTGTAAAGTGGTATAAGTTCAATTTTTTTGCACCACACAGGAGTAGGAGTGTTGCAGCTGCTCCCTGTATGCTCCACATGAACTTTTAAACCAGCATCCCTCTGCAGGTGTTTGAAACCGGGCCCAATCCCCTTAGAGGGATTGGGTTAGTGCACAACAACAACAACAACAACACAACAACAACCACAACCATGCTGAGGCCACTCCAGGGGTATGTTTCCATGTGTGACATCCAAGTATACATCATCTGTCAAACACGCCAGGCTAAAGCTTATAGAAAAGGACACGCATTCAGAGATGTTTATTGTGGAGCAATGGCATGCAAAAATGTTGTGTCCCAAACCTTCCATACAAATCCAGTCAAAGACATCACACGGGAGACCGCATAAACTCGCTGACGACCTCTGAAGATGCAAATGAAGCCACAGAGAGAACATCTAAACATGTCGGACATCAACAGGTGCAAAATAATCCCAGCATGACCTGTTTGTGGACCCAGTGAGCTGCTCCTCTGATTAGATGTGACTGGATTGACTGTGTTGTTCACCAAACAAAGTAAAAATATGATTATTTCAGATTTAAGGGCAAGTGTTCTGTAAACAGAGTGTGACCTTTCATTTGATAAGTCACGCTGATGCAGCCACACAGGTAATACCTGCATGAGGTGTTGTGAATACAGGTGTTTTTGATGAGGCATTTTCTGTCGGCTTTAAATAAATAAATACACATTTTTCCACCCTGACAAAACACAACTTGTTCTTTGCCCTAATACTGAGAGAGCCCAAGCTGAGAGGTCAGCAGGGTTTCAGACAGCTTATTACTAGAACAGCCAGCTGTAACCTTAGTACCATGAACCTGCTGATCATGTGGCTATTTGACATACAAATAATAGCAGAAACATACTGCATATACAACATGTTATAAAAGGCAGTGCAGTGTACCTTCGCCATACATTCCTGTAAACTTATTTCAGGAATAATTTGTCCACCACAGCTCTGAAAACAAGATGACAACACAGAACTGGATCATCATTCTTGGCTGATGTACAGTTACAGTCAAAATTACTCAACCCCCACTAAAAATTGGATTGTTTTGGCAAAATGTACAAACTAGAAGATGTTTGCAATAGACAAATCAAACAAGAACAATTTAAATAGCTCAACGCATGTCAACACATGTAATATTACAAGTGGTTTCTCCAAATGCAACACAAAATGCCACTTTTAATGACTACTGCTGTCTCAAAACTATTCAGCCCCTTTGTAACTGCCACACATGTTCAGTTATTCTTTGTTTTATTATTTATTATATTTATGCGTTTTTAGGTTCCTATATACAAAGGCTGATTCGTTACTATAGAGGCTGAGCTATTTATCGCGCACCTGCATGTCTGCCAGGACTGAATTAAGCAACACACTCACAAAACATAGCACCAGTCCAGCAAACTAGAATAGAAATGAGACATCACACTAGAGCTAAAACTTTAAAGAGATATAAGTTTAAAAAAAGAAAGGAAGACAAGGACACAGAGTTAGCCCCTCTTTAGTTGTAAGCAGTCTATAAGCTATGTTTCAGCATCATTTACTTCAGTGATATTTAATGTGCATAAGGTTACTTTTAAGTATTTTCTGTGGTATTTTCAAGCATTTAATTTTATTCTACATGAATGTTATGTAGACTTAATACACATACACATATAATACACATATTAAGTGAAAAAAATCTTGTGGTTAAACTTTAAACTTTGGTGTAAATTTATGTTTTTTTATTTTAATGCCTTATATTGAAGCCAGCTGTTGTAATTGAGGACATACATACTTATCTTTAGTTTTGTATTCTTGGTTATTTATTTTGATTTATTTTATCTTTGATCCCTGTTCGTATGAATTGGTCTGTTTGTGGGATAAACCCTGTTTTTTAACCATGACTTCAGGGCTCATGCTCATTACCAGAGGGAGCTGCACCCTTTATGACAAGCATCTTTAGTACTTAGTAGAGCATCCTTTGCTATAATAACTTGCTGCAAATGTTGTGCACAGCCAGACACCAGCTTCTGGCAGCGTCCATGAGGAATTTTAGCCCATTCCTCATAGGCAAAGGTCTCCAGTTCACTAATATTTTTGTATTTTTGTGCTGCAACCACCTTTTTCAAATCCCACCAGAGATTTTCAAAGGGGTTCAAGTCTGGTGACTGTGATAGCCACTCTAGTATCATCCAGGACTTCTTCTGAAACCAAGCCTTTGTGGACTTTGAGATATTCATGGGATCGTTGTCCTGTTGGAAGGTCCAATGATGACCAAGCTTCATCTTCCTCACAATCCTTGTCCCAGGATTTCCTGATTGAATGACTAGGTTGAATCCACCCTTCCCTCCACATGCTGCAGGTTTCCAGTCCAGAAGAAGTGAAGCAGCCCCAGAGCTTCACTGAGCCACAGCCATGCTTCACTGTAGGAAGGGTGTTCTTTTCTGTGTAAGCTTCGTTGCTCCTCCTCCTCCAGACATATGTTTGATCCATATGCCCAAAAAGTTTCAGTTTCGTTTCATTGCTCCACAGAACAGAATCCCAAATCTTCTTATTTATCTAGTTTTAAGCAAATTGAAGCCGACGTTTCTTGTACTTTTGGGTCAGTATTGGTGGATGTCTTGGAGTTCGGGCATGGAGACCTTCAGAGTTTAGTATGCATCTTACTGTGGAAACTGAAACCTCAGTGCCTGCTGCCACCAAGTCCTGCTGCAGGTCTTTTGCAGTCAGTTGAGGCTTTTTGACCACCTGCCTCCTCTGGACTCTGGAGTAGACACTGTTCCTTCAACTTTAGAAATGCAAATTATGCTTCTAACTGTATCTCTAGGAACATTCAGTACCTTTACTATCTGTTTGTACTCCTTTTCCCTGTTTGTGCAAGGCAATGATCTCTTTTCTGAACTTGTTGGACTTAGCCATATTTCTAACATGCAATCAAACGTTTCCGTCAACAATCCAGGTATTTGAGGTGATCTACCTCAAGCACACCTGAAGCAACTAATGAAGCCCTTGAGCCACCACGTGATTTGCATTTGACTGTGTGCTCTTATGAGGAATTCTATTCAGGGGGTTGAATAATTTTGAAAGTGCAGTAGTCTTTGAAAGTAGGATTTAGTGTAGAATTTAGATAAAATCCTTCTCATATTAGTTTTATTTAACTATTTAAACTGTTGTTGTGAGATTCCTTTATGTCTTTTGTATTTTGTCAGTAAAATTAAAATGCAGTGGGACTTAAATAATTTTGATCGTTAATTATTGTATTCCGCAGTTACAGTTAAAGATTCTCTCACCCACGTTTGTACATGTGTTTTTATAAATCGGTTGAAGCAAAGCACTGTAGTTTGTCGACAGAGCAACAATGTCAGTCCTCTCCAGTCTTTTGCTATCAATCTTGCACATACAGCACCTACTTACTTTTTTTTACAGATGAAATTGATATGTGCCATATGACAGAAAAAAAGTTTATTATCAATCAACAAACTCTACAATAAACCATTGTTAAGGCTGCATTAAAATACCCATATGGAACACTGTTATACTGACAGCATGATTATGATGTTAGCAAACAGTGAGTCATTTTGAACACACTGACATGTTCACTGACTTAAATATTGACTTTGGAGAGATAAACAAAGGCTACTGTATGCAGTAACTGTTTTTTTCTTACTGCTTTGCAAATATTAAGAATGAGATTTTTTTTTTTTTCCAAACTAGGGGCAAGCAAAGCACTCATGATTTCATACATAGTTAGAAGCAAATATATTGGGTGAGATTTCACTGAAAAAGCATAAAGACAATAAATAAATCAAGAGCATGAATGAACAGGCCGAAGTCTATCAGTTTAAAGCTCACATCCCTCTCAAAAGTGTTCAAGTGCAAATGTATTCACTCCAAAAGGAGCTAGACCTGCACATTCCACTCTTACAAAAATTTCAATTTGCTTTGGATGATGTGCTTATAATTTCCCTGTTAGGAATGGCACCATTCCCTGGTTAAATCAACAGTTGACCTTGATGCCCTGCAAGATGCCACACTTCCACATCACAAGAACATTGTGATTTTTATTAATCGTCTTAGTTATGTGGTCTTAGAGATGAGCTCCGTATCTTAAAGCAAGGCTGGTGATAGCATAATGCTGTATGATCTGTATCAGAGGAGGTTGTTTTGTAGCCTTCTCTGTGGCTGCTGACTCTATGTTGTACTCAGCTTCTGATATGTGACATGTGAACAGTGAGTGACAGTGTTGTGTTTGGGCTGAAGGTCACGGCGGGAGCTTTTATTGAAACTTATCAGTCACTGAGTTCATTTAAGCTCTCAGATAATTGGCAAACATAGAGCAGTCTCAGCAGTTCTATTCAAAACACAGTGTGATCGATAACACGGCCTTACTGGAAGGGAAATATGACAAGCATGACAACACTGCAAATGCAGTTTGCAGGCAAACTGAGGTCACAGGGGACATCCTTCTACAAAAAAAGCAACCATGATACGAGTCCGGTTTTGAGTCACTGTGTGTTCTTTGACAGTAAAAAAGTGAATTCTCATTTATTTTTACTGACATATCAATTATTCACATCAGCCATACCCCAACTTAATGATGTGCTCAATTTTAAAGTCTTCTATGATCCACCCACACATTCTTAAATTATATACAAAAGATATTTTTATTTTATAAATTGGCTGAAAATTAAAGTTTCATTTTAATTAAAAAAAATCTGGGAAACTGATTTACAATCCAATCCAAAGTTGTTACAACTCACACAGAGCACGTTTGATATTTGATTAACTTGAATCAATTATAAATGTTTGACTGTTTTTGAAGTATATATATATATATATATATATATATATATATATATATACAGTATATTGTATTGACCATGGCATTAAAAACTGTTTTTTTTTATGTCAGGCTACAATGATAATTACAGACATGAAAATACTAATTATAAAGGCTCAGAAATGGCCTGTATACGTCCACATAATGTCATATTATGATATTTTTATATTTTTAGATATATTTATGTCACAATAAAGTTTTATCCCAAAGTTGTGACTGAAGCAGGATGGATGCGTCAGGCAGTCACACTGTAAATGTCAGATGCTGGAAGCGCTCACGGATAGAGGCGTACACAGTAGCACTCTGTTTATTTAAAAGATGCGTAGGTCGGGTGTGTATATGAAAATTTCCAAACCAAATAGTGACTCATTCAGGTTTTCAACATCAGATGTAGGTGATGAATGGATGCTTTAAAAACCCTTGTTGATTGAGGATTGAGGATCACGCAAGTGTAATGGTTTTCAATGTGTTTGAATGCCGTGCATTTTGGGAAGGGCCTTTACTGCTGCTTTGGTAATTTTTGTTTTACAATAAATAACTGAACAGTTTGATCATAAAATCTCATGACATGCCTAAACTGATCTACTTTTTTCAATTGTGATCCAAAAGAAAAAAAAAAACACATTTTACCTGTAAATTTCCAAATTGCCAAGAAATTTACATAAATAGTTAAAATGGAAAATTACATATCTGATAAAATCAGCTATTATTTGACCAATTATCATGTATATTTTTTGTAGCAATTATTTTAGCAATACTCAATACCAGGCAAGAGACATTGTTTTATACAGTAAATTAAAATGGTAATAAAAGTATACAATAAAAAGTTCAATACAAAAATTTAAAGCTGTGTCATACAATTCACAGCAGTGCCAGCCCTCCTTATTTATATGAAGCATGTATGTCTGTTGGTAATAAATCATTAAAAATAAATTATCAAAATCATCAGTAAACAAATGACACCAAAAGATGTTAGTAATCTATTTATTTAGAAATTCACGTTCATATTCACATTCACATTTTGCCAGTTTCTGTTTTTAGACTATCTTTGACATTTCCAACAATATTTAAACACAGTCCATCTAATTTGGTGTCCTGTTATTATGCTGTTCTCCAATACACAACTGTATCAAAATTAATGAAAAATTTTAAACACTTGCCTAATAGATATTGTTCTTGTTTAACAATAAAAAATAAAAACTGTAAACACTACAAATAAACTCTTGTGTGAGAGGGTGAACATCAAGTAGTGCACCTGAGAAATGATTATTCTGGGACATTATAATTAATTGGACAAATAACCTAATCAGAGTACCAGCATCTTATGAGAACTGCCGGTATGTAATAAAAGTGCTGGTAAATTAAAAAAGTGCCAGTGCTGCATACCAGTCAGTACCAGCCCACTTAAATCACAGAAATAAAGTTAAGGCCCATAATAATGAGGCTTGGCAGAAGCATATAGAAAATAGAAGATGATCAAGGAACTCCACACCCCACATCAAAGCAAAAGGAATTCAAATTTTGTTTGACTACTTTCAGTCATGCAGTGATGACAGAGTGTTCACTTCTTTATTTATAAATTTTGTTTGCCATTGACACATAAATATATAAGTAACTTCAATTTGATTAGAGACACACAACAAAATATGCACTCATCATGAGGAAAACTCCCCACTTTCTTTTTTCTTTTCTTTTTTTAATGAAATGTTCATAATCCAACCCCCACATTGAGAGTACATCTGCTACACTTTTTTTTATATATTTTTTTCTTTTCTTTTCTTTTCTTTTCTTTTCTTTTCTTTTCTTTTCTTTTCTTTTCTTTTCTTTTCTTTTCTTTTCAAATTTCTATCTGAGAGTTTGAGGTCACCACAGGGCTGCTATGGCAACTCGTCGACCCCCTCCTGATGTAACCAAGCAAGGCCGCTCCACAGGTCAGCCGATGAAAACAAGAAGAATGGTTAAAAATTTGATCTGGAATTGATTTCATAATAGCAGAGAGGAAGGTGGGAGATGTTATGACACAGCATGTTATGACAGAGTGTGAGGGAGACACGTTCAGACAGAGACAAGGACAGGTAAAAAAAAAAATAAAGGGGGACAGATCACAGTCGGATATGGTAGTGATGTGTGAAGCTGACCTAAATTTAGTTTTCAAGGTCACTGGGTGCTGTCACATGGTACTGTTTGCTCCCATCCTGCCCGCTTGAAAAAAAAAAGAAATTCTTTTGTGTTCTCCAACCTAAGGGAACAGGATCTCCCTGTCCTCACCTCTCCTGTCATTTGAGTGAGATAATTTGGAGAGGACTTCAATAGGCCCTGGAGGCGATGGTGCATCAAAAACAGCTTTGGCAAGCGTGTGACATACCGTGTTTATGAAACAGCCACTGGGAACACACATGTATTACGCATACGTGTGGGAACATACTGTACTGAAAACAGTGTTTTTGTTTGTCAGTGATGTATCATAGCATCAGCATATCAACAGGTGGGGCTCTACAAGGCCCAATACTAAGCTCTACTTCATCTTGTTTCTAATTAGGTAAATAGTCAAAAAGGTTTAAACAGGAAGATATGAATTTCATTTTTTTTGTTGCACAGATTGACAGCCTATGTCTATAGAATAGAATAGAATCTATCTATCTATCTATCTATCTATCTATCTATCTATCTATCTATCTATCTATCTATCTATCTATCTATCTATCTATCTATCTATATATTCACAGCTGTCTTCAGGCCAAAGACCTGAATTTCAATCTCATGCCTGACCCTGATGACATCACTATGACCTGAGATTATTTTGTCTCAGCTCTGATCACTGATGCATAATGAGTGCATTGCCTCTTTTAGATTTGCTTTTAGATTTGATAACACCTCACACATGTATATTCTAATAAGGGAAGCCAGTGTTGGCTTTCAACTTGATATGCCCTATCATATGTACTTTGTAAAAACAGAGTAAATGGGAAGCGTTTTTAGAGTGTGTCAGCACCCAGCAGGAGAGAGGAACTTTTAATGACTTTCGTTCTTTCTGGATGAGGAGGCTGACATAGTGCTCCTTTATTATCAGCCACGTCGAGGGGGATTTGAGCTCTGTTACTCATCTCAGTTTTCTCTCTTTCCCTCTGTACCTGCCTGGTAAAACCTCACTCAGTCCTAAAACAACTCACTGTAAACAACCTTCCTCCTCCCCTTCCCTCTCAGGCCTTGGTACGAGCCGATGCATGCCATGGAAGCAGTGACGTAGGTTGTTTACTGTCTTGTTGGTTGCCGCTTGTTGCAGTGCAGCAGCACTTCAAGCAGGGCTTATATAACTCTGCTGCATGACAGCTAGACAGGCTTCTTACTGCAGTATGTGTGCAATGTGTGTGTGTTTCAAAGATGTGGGGGTCTTAGGCTGCAGCCTTATCCACTCCCACATCAGTACAAGTACTGTACACACACACACAGTGCACAGACCCACTGTATAAACAGCCATCTTCCATGTGTAAAGTGAAAACAAGGAAGGTTCACTGCTGGAGCAAATATAGTAGCTCCAACTGGATCCCCCCTCCCTCCCTCCCTCCCCACAGATTTCCCAGGATCCTCTACTGCAGCAGCAGAGAAGTAAACAACCCTGGCTTACGTGTGACTCAGACCTCTGTGCTTCCCCAGCATCTGCACAGACTCATGGTGCCCCCTGTTGGCAGCTACAAACCTCACCTAAAGTTTGGTTGTTGATGGAGCCAAATAACAAGGTTTTATTTTCATATGAACAGTGTAAGCTACTTCAAGAAAAGGGGTGTCATTTATGTTCTTTATAATATTAAGAGAGAAAGCAGCAGGGAAATCTATATTAAACATCTGGATTATAGGAGTAGCTCAAAGGAGGTCCAAAAGCAAGACAGTGCTGGTTATCAGTAAGCATTCCAACTGAATTTTAAAGCATGAATCTATGAAGAAATGTCCATTTTAAAAACAATAATCAACAGTAATCATCATCATCATCAGCTTTGTCAACAACACAATGCTTTCAGACAATGCTAATTTGTAAAAACCTAAATGAAAAGCATATAATCAAATCAGAGATAATGGCTGTGCTACATTAAAGCAAAGTTATCAGGAGGTCAGCAGTCTCACGTTGCTTGAATAAGAACAGGAATACTCACTCTGGAAGTTGGCTGATTAAAAATGACTCAGTTAATTGAATTATGTGAAAATGAGCCACACTTTCTTCTGTAATATTCTCATTATGATGAATAAAGAATATGTAAGGGTAAATAGAAAACAGACATTTACTCACTCACTCATTTTCTACCGCTTTATCTATTCAGGGTCGCGGGGGGGCGCTGGTGCCCAACTCCAGATGACATAGGGCAAAGGGCAGGGCACACCCTGGACAGGCCGCCAGTCCACCACAGGGCCACACAGAGACAGACAACCATTCACTCTCACATTCACACCCAAGGGCAATCCAGTGTGTCCAATTAACAGACGTTTAACTTTTGACTTTTTTACGTGTGTTTTTATATGCACCCTATCCTTTACTACACACAAAACTTTAGGTTTCTGACTGAGCAGCACCTTCTGCCTGAAAAAGATTCACTTTCTCGTTCAAAGACACAAACCTAAATCATTTCTTCAACTAGACAAAAAGCACCTGACTATTGAAATAAATATAACTGTTGACAGATCCTCCCTTGTGAGTCCATCTTCATGTTTATGAAAAAAGAGTATCAGGCGTGATTGTTTTTGAGCCCTGCCTTTGTGAGGAATGTGGCCTGGGAATCTCCTCTGCGTTGGTACAAGCTTCAAGTACTTTTTATAGGAGCACATTACTGGAATGATTTCTGATCAGTATACAGGTAATGGCATGTATTTGGAATTATATCATGTAAGATGTGGTGGTGTGTGTCAAAACAAGTTTTGAAAACACAAGTTTTGAAAGCACAAGGTTGCAAGTCATAATGCTGTTATCATAACTACAACGCTAAAAAAAAACCATTTAGACATGACAATCCAGGCTTTATATATATAAACAATATAAACGATAAATATGTATATAAATATATATATAAACAATAAATATGATTTTTCAAAGTTTGACATATTTTACTGAAATTATTCTATTGTGTTGGCAATGATGGATTCAGCCATTTAAAGTGATGAATGCAGCTCTTTTTTTAATCACAAATTTAAAGCACTCAATAAATTGATAGTAATGATTATGGTCAGGATAATTCTGGAAAATCTGCTTTGAAACTCTTAATGGCCTTCAATCTTTCTGACTGGAAAGATGCCAGCTCAAATTTTTTCATTCAATATTAACCTGAATAGAAATTCGCCCTAATCAATTCCTTGTGAGTGCTTTTATCATGATATGTTCTAAAATCATACATTGTTCCATTCCAAGAGGCATCATCACTAGCTTTAATGCTACTCTTTCTTGTGTACTTTGTGTGAAAAAGGTTTATGATCGTCTTGGCTCTCACTTTCATCTTTACCAAATTTTGGGAGGAAACTCACATCAAACACACCAGTTTTTTTGGAGATGATGCACACTCCAGTCGTGAGACAGCAACATGATTCTCTAAATAGGATGAACTAATGTAATTGTTAACATTCTGAAATAATCTGATTTATCTAATAGTCTGTTACACATGGTTTTCAGTTGCCAGTTAAAGTACAATCATGACAAATATGTCTGACGGTATCACTGTAGTGAAGCAAAACTTCAACCAGAACACCCAGATGAGTCACTGGAATCCAAGGCACAGGATGGTAAACAACCTCACTTATTGCACACCACAGCAACATCTCACTGTCGCCCTCCACTGGCGAGGAGCTTACATGTAATTTCAGCAGGGGAAAAAAAAAGAAAAAAGAAAAAGTGGTGGTTAGTTACTCTTGCCTTTGTAGCAACAAGTGCTGGGTTCGCGACCCGGTTGGAACAAGGGCCTTTCTGCAGGTTGTACGTGGGTATTCACTGGCTTCCCTTCACAGTCCACAAACATACAGATTTGGCGATTAGGCCAATTGGACAGCGTAAATTGCCCGTAGGTCCTGGACAGGTCGCCAGTCCATCACTGAACTACATAGAGACCAAGGGCCATGTCAGCTGGGATTAGGCACCAGCGCCCCGCGACCCTCATTTGGAGGGTAAAGCGGTAGAAAGTGAGAGAGGGCTATTCTTAATATCACATTTTCATACATGAGTTAAACACAGGCTACATTAAAAGAGAGACTAAAATAAAATGGGAAATGAAAATTTATGTAAAACTTATAAGTAGAGCCATGACAACTGTTTATTTATTTATTTATTTATTTATTTATTTATTTATTTAAATAGACACAGACGTTTCTACACAACACCGGACAACATAGCACGGAAACAAATTTCCTCTTTTGTTTCTAGGGGGACAAGTTCTGCTGACGTACCTACTACTGTGATTACAAGAGTAGCAGTGTGTTATTAGTGTACAGTTTGGAGTAAAGGCAGTCTCTCGTTGCTCTGGGGACGCGAGGAAAAAGGTAACACCTAAACCGTTTAGTAATATTAATTATTGAAACATACGAGTGTGTGTTTCAATAATATTAATTACTCAAACATATACGATGTTTCTTCAAACTGAGCTATAAGTTTGACTGAGCTCATATTTCCGCGATTTGTTTTAAAAATGAAAACACTTACTTCCCTGACGTTTTCTTAAATAAAAACATTTGTTGAGTCGAATATCACATTAAGATGTCATAACAAACATATGTGTTGGAACAAACATATGTGTGTTGGACATTTCGACGGACATGCCTGGACAACACACTCACACATCAATATGACAGCATATACTTTTATTTTGAAAAGTAACCGGGTGTGTACTTTACTCTCGGACAGCAGCAACTGTAAATGCATTATTAAAACCTACATTTGAACGCAAATGTTTTTACACGTGTTTTTGTAAAGTGATTCAGATATATTAATTAGTTTTCTTAAGTCACGAATTGAATGTTTACTGTAATGACTTTTAAAAAGCATCCAAATGCTTATCAGATTAGTCTTGTTGTTGTCTGCCCTGAAATAACAATAATAATAATGCCTGTGTATTTTTTTTTATGCAAAACTACCTTTATTTTCCCTCGTTCATTGAATGATTACATTATGCTGATCCACAGTCGAGTGGGATATGAGATAAAATGAGATAATTTTGAGGCTGCAGGTTACAGTAATTTCTTGTGATGAATGAGTCACCACTAGGGTTGCAAAATTCTGGGAATTTTCTAAGTTGGAAATTTTCCATGGGAGTTAATGGGAATTAACTGGAAACTTTCAAAATTGAAGGTTCAGAACTGAAATATTTTGAGTAAATAATATATTGTAGCATAAACTTGGCTAAAACAGTCAGATTTGATGCAAATAAATTTGAATATCAATGCCATTCCTCAATGACAGGTATATAGCACACTGCTATCTATCTATCTATCTATCTATCTATCTATCTATCTATCTATCTATCTATCTATCTATCTATCTATCTATACAGTGTGTGTAGTGTACATATATATCTAATTAGCTAGATATAGATAATTGGGTATATATGTCTATCTAAATGAACCTGTCTTTTTAGTGTCTGAGTGCACAATGTGCACAGGACTCCATTAAAACTGAAGCAATTTTTTTTAAGTGTATCATTTTGCATGTGTGTCTGCTTATGACAAAACAAAATGTTTATATTTGTATATGTCACTGTTTCTTTAAATTATCTTTTATGAATATTTGCAAAATTTCTGAACACAAGTTCCCATAGAAAATTCCTGGAAATCTACTGGGAATTTTCCCACCTCTTTGCAACCCTAGTCACCACTGATTTTCTTTTTTGACATTTTACAGATTTCACCATGGATGGACCTTCGAAAAGTGATGTTGCTGGTGAGCCATCTGTTGCAGCACAGGTTCCATTTCTTCACCTGTGTACCATTCTAGAGAAAATCCAGAAGTGTAAACTGCGTCCAGAGAAATCCAAGATCCTCAAGGATTTCATTGACTCATGGAGGAAGTTTCATTCTGCCCTCCACAAAGACAAGCCAAAAACAACAGACTCTTTCTACTCAGCTATGCGTCTCATAGTTCCCTCTTTTGAACGAGAGCGAATGGCATACGGCATCAAAGAGAGTATGTTAGCTAAACTCTACATCGATGTATTAGGCCTCCCAAAGAATGGTCCAGAGGCCAACAAACTGTTAAACTTCAGGGCCCCAACTACATCCCAAGGAGAAGCTGGAGACTTTGCTGGCATGGCCTACTTTGTCCTCAAGAAACGGTGCACCAGCCAAGGAAACCTCAGCATCAAAGAGGTCAATGACTTCCTGGATTCAGTGGCTGCCAACAATGCTGGCAAGCAGAAGGATCTTGTGAAAAAAAGTCTTCTTCACCTCATCACCCAGAGCTCAGCTCTTGAGCAAAAGTGGCTCATCAGAATGATTCTGAAGGACATGAAGCTCGGCATCAGCAAAGAAACTGTGCTCCAGGTTTTCCACCCGGATGCTGCCGAGCTCTACAATGTCAACACAGACTTAAACAAAGTATGCCAGCAGCTCCATGACCCTTCTGTGTCTTTAAACGAAGTCTCCATCGGTCTTTTCTCCGCCTTTAAACCCATGTTGGCAGCTGTGGCTAACATTCGCAATGTGGAGAAACAGATGGGCAACAGCCCTTTTTACATCCAGACCAAGCTGGATGGGGAGCGCATTCAGCTTCACAAAGATGGAGATGTGTACAAATACTTTAGCCGAAATGCTTTTGAATACACACAGCAGTTTGGAGGATCCCCTCTGGAGGGCTCACTCACGCCTTACATCCATAATGTTTTTAAAAGTCACGTGGTGAACTGCATCCTTGATGGTGAGATGATGGCATACAACCCAACCACAGAGAACTTCATGCAGAAAGGGAGCAAGTTCGACATCAAGAGGCTGGTGGAAGACTCTGAGCTACAGACTTGCTTCTGTGTGTTTGACGTCTTGTTAGTCAACAACCAGAAGCTTGGGAAGGAAACACTGAAGAAGCGCTACGAGACCCTTCAGACAGTTTTCAACCCAGTTAAGGGAAGGATACATCTGGTGCCAAAGACAGAAGCAAGGACCATGCATGAGGTGGTGAATGCCCTCAATGATGCCATTGATAACAGAGAAGAGGGCATCATGGTGAAGGATCCTTTATCAATCTACAAACCTGATAAACGTGGGGAAGGGTGGCTGAAAATAAAGCCAGAATACGTTGATGGCTTGATGGATGAGCTTGACCTGCTGATTGTTGGTGGTTATTGGGGGAAAGGGAGACGAGGTGGTATGATGTCCCATTTCTTATGTGCCGTTGCTGAAGCTCCAAATCTTGGAGAAAAACCTTCAATCTTCCACTCCTTCTGCCGCATCGGCTCCGGCTATACCATGAAGGAGTTGTATGACCTTGGTTTAAAGTTAGCCAAGCATTGGAAAGTTTACAGAAAAAATGACCCACCAGCATCCATCCTGTGCAGTACAGAGAAACCAGAAGTCTACATCGAGCCCTGCAACTCTGTCATCATCCAAGTTAAGGCAGCAGAGATAGTTGGAAGTGACATGTACAAAACAAACTGCACCCTGCGGTTCCCTAGGATCGAGAAGATTCGTGACGACAAGGAGTGGCACCAGTGCATGACTCTGGCACAGCTGGATCAGTTCCGCAGCAAGGCATCGGGGAAACTCGCCTCAAGGCACCTTCGCATTGGCGACGAGGAACCGCAGAAGAAGAAGCGCAAGCAGGCTCCTAAACCCAAGAAGTTGGTTGGGATCATAGACCACTTTAAGCAACAAGACCTCTCTGGGGTTACCAAGGAGACGGACATGTTTGAAGATGTGGAGTTCTGTATCCTGAATGGTACTGAGGATCATCCCAAGGCTGAGTTGGAGAAAGGGGTGGCCAGGTAGAATGTCATTGCTTGTCTTTGGTGTGGGAAGTGAGCATTTTACAAACTTAAAGAAGAACTTTTTTTTCCAGTCACAAAATGCTGTCTAATGTTAAGATAAATTGGCAAACATTTTCTTAAGATAGACATAAAATAGACATAAAATATACTGGTACGATGCCTTGCCAAGTTCTAGACCTGCACATTGCAGTCAGCTATGACTCTGGGTCAGCCTCTCATACCATCACACTTCAAAAACCTATCACTTTAAATCCACTTGGTGCCATTTGATGTTGGGCAGGTATTCCACACATATTTGTAGAGCTACCGAGCTTGTAGAGTTGCAGTGGAGGCTGTAAAATATTTTGGGCACTGTTTATTTTTTAAAGATATTATAGCAGCTGTAAATTACTACTGAAAATATCTACATATAACTAATTAGTGATGTCATCCCCAGGTGTGGAGGAATCGTGGTTCAAAACCCAGGACGGGACACCTACTGTGTGATTGCTGGTGTGGAGAACATGCGTGTAAAGAACCTGATTTTATCCAACCAGCATGACGTGGTTTGGGCCTTATGGCTGCTAGAGTGTCTGGACCAGAAGGAAGTGGTTCCATGGCAACCACGACACATGATCCACATGTCACCCTCCACCAAGGAGCACTTTGCCAAAGAGTATGACGCCTATGGTGACAGCTACTTCGTGGACACAGACGTGCAGCAGCTGCAGGAGTTGTTTCGCCGCATTAGCGCCGGTGACAACAAGCCTGTGGCAGTGGACATAGGACAGGTGGAGCAGCGTTACGGCTGGGATGATCTTCCCACCAGCATGTTCAGACCTTTCAGGGCCTACATGGACACCTGTGCTGATGTAGGAGACCCCGACACCACCATACCTGCAACTTGTTTGGATATCAGGGCGCTGGAGTTTCGCTACCACGGAGGCACAATTGTGCCAAAGCTGGAAGAAGGAGTGTCTCATGTCATTATCATAGAGGAAACGAGACTTGTAGAGCTGAGGAGTCTGAGACGGTGTTTTAGGAAAAAGTTTAAGATTGTAAGAGACTCATGGGTGACTGACTCAATCAAAGCAGGGCATCTCATGAATGATAACAGTTACCTGGTTTGATGAGTAAAATGTTGACAAAGACTTTATTTCAAATTGTGGGAAAAGCCTCCTTTTATGTCACATTTTAATTCAGTACAAATAAATTAAATAATAAAGTTTTAAATAAAAGCGAATTAATAAATTGAGAGAAAAAGAGATTGGATTTTAAAGAATATAGGTGTTAATTTACAGGGTTTTCATGGAAGCTCAGTCGTTTTTAGCTTTTGAGTTCTTATTATGTCATTAAGGTTTTCTGTTGTTTGCCTTTAAAAACCTTTTCACATAAAACAGGAAATTAAAGTTGGATGTGAAGGTATTGCAGTATGAGTTTTTCACACGGAGAAGTGATTTGTCTATGCAGAGCAGTGAGCACTTATTTGAATAGTGCTGCACAAGTAATTATAAAATAATCAAATTCACAACAAGACATAGTGTAACATCCAAGTGAAAGACACTGTATATTTGATATACAGTGTCAACACTGTATTGACACTGTGTTGATCAATAGTGACTCAATAGTGACCTCTGCAGTAGTTCTAAAATCATTGCAGGTAAACTAAATGAAAATAAGATGGAAAAGCTTACATGCTGCAAACCCAACATCAGTCTGTGAAATAATATTTAATCTTTATTTAATTGCTAGTCTTTTACTTAAAATATGATCTCATCAATGTCATTTGCTCAATTTGTTTGCTGAGTTAAGTTGTTTATGAGAAGAGTTTAAAATTTGCTTAAAACCTTGTTTGTGTAAATGCCAAAATGAGTTGGTATGTAAAATCTATCAAATTTGTCCGTAATAAAATTGTGTTATGAGTGTTATGTGTGGAATTTTGTTAACTTTAGTGTTCAATCATACGAAATAACAGACTAAAAATGGATTCATTCATACATTTTTATTTTTGTAGTGTCTTTGCTCCAAGGCAATTTCTCCTCTTAGACACCAGTTCCCCTGCCTTAGAAAAAACTCTTTCACAGGGTACAGATGAAGATGGTGTGCATAAAAATTTAGGTGTGAGTTGATAAAGGTGTGTATATGTTTTCTGGGTATTTTTCAGGTCTTGTCAAATTTTTTGTTAGAATTTCAACATACATGGGGTATGTTGGAGTATATGTTGGGGTATGTGATTACCCCAGGAAACATAACTGACTAGTAATTCAGTTCTTCATTGCCATGACGAGCTCTATAATGCCTCAGAATTGATGAAGTGCTCTTATTGATGTAAGATAGCTCTGTGGAGCAGAGCCGACACTTCACCTACAATAAAATAAAAAGTTAATTTATCTGAAAACAATTCAAACCTCTTACCAGAAAAGAGGCAACAGTAAACAATGCCCAAAGGAGAAAAAGATTTACCTTATTTGGCGTCAAAAGATTAAAATTATTCCAGACTGGGGAAAACTTCTTGAAACGATCCATGAAGTCAGAAGTGGAACAAGGTGAGGGCAAGCAAAAATCCAACAGACACAGCAACAGCAAAGACAGTTTCGTCTCCATCCAACAAATCCGCAACATGTTAATACAGTTTGTTTCCTTATAAACACAATTTGGTGTGGCACATCCAAACGACACACTTCCTGTATTGGTTACTTGAAGGAACTTTATGCTCAGACTCAGAATTACATATTTATGTTTCCTGAATAACAATGCTTTTACCATTTCAGGCAATATTCATAAACACATAGTTAATATTTGAACTTACTAAAAGCTACTACTAACTAACGATGAAATAATTTAAGTGACACCATGGGTCCCTGCTAGCATAACATACTTGAAGTGGAGGGAAAAACAGGAGACAAGCTTCAAGCTAAGCTGTCAAACTCCATGCATTTTTCAGCCTGGACATGGTGAACTTTAGTAGTGTTTAGAGATTTCTGCTATTTCCACCTTTACAAGCAAAACTCCTTGCACTTGAGGCAATGACTGTTTTTTAAAAATAACCAGACCTCTGAATATTTTTGCTCCTTTCCTTACAATTGGAGAAAATTCGTGTTGCTTTCACTGCACGTGTGTGCATAAATGTGACTTAATCATGTGTCGTTAACCTTATTTTTATTCTCTCCCAAGTCTGTGTCTTTCCTTCTGTCCTCTCTCTCTCTCTCTCTCTGTTCTCACCTTGCAGGCTGCAGGACCAAGTTCCAGTTTTTGATGCTATTATTATTATTATTATTATTATTATTATTATTATTATTATCATCACTAACAATAATACTACTGTCATTAATATTATGCTTTGATTAAAAGTTCATCAGTATAATCTCTTATCAATAATCTCTGCTGCTGCTTGTATAAATGACACCGTAGTTCTATTAACATGACAAACTGATTCTAAACTTGATACACCTGTTTATTTTTAATTTGTTTACTTACATCTGCTCACCCTCTCCCTCACCTCCCTCTTTTTTCTTACTCTCCCCCCTTTCTGTCCCCCACCTCTCCTCTGTCTCCCATTTTCCTCTCCCCCCCAACCAGTCGAGGCAGATGACCGCACATCTTTGAGTCCGGTTCTGTCAGAGATTTCTTCCTGTTAAAAGGGTGTTTTTTCTTTCCACTGATGCCTAGTTTTTGCTCATTGTATGAACTGTCGGGTTTCTTTTCTCTCTGTCATATTGTAAGGTTTTGGCCTTACTATGTACAGTGCCTTGAGGTAATGCATGTTGTGATTTGGTGCTATACAAATAAAATTGAATGGAATGGACAGACCCGCCATCAGCAGGCTGACAGACACACAGATCTCTCTTCATGTTAACACTGAAAATTCATCACAGACAAATGGCAAATCTTTTTCCAAAAATACTGTTAGCCGCGCAGTTATTGTCAGCGATATTACATATTAATATCTTACTGTTACTGTCGATATTACAGTACTGAATTTTGCCCCATGGCCCATTTAGTACCAGGTTTTGGTACCCATTCCTACTTGTAGATGTAGCAAAAGACTGTGTAAACTGACAACAGTTTTCTGGTGTTCTTTAGTCCACATGGTAATATCCATAATGAATGCGGGGCCCCTGAGGGAGCGAAGGACACAGGCATTCAATGTTGGTTTTTGGCCTTGCCGGTTATGAGCAGAAATTTTCCAGATTGTCAGAATCTTTTAAAGACACTATGGACTGTAGATGAAGGAATCTCTAAATTCCTTGCAATGTACATTGCAAAAGACTGTTCTTAAATTGTTGGACTATTTGCTCACACATTTGTTTAAAGGAGTGAACCTTGCCTGATCCTTGCTGTATGATGATAAAGCTCGAGTCACCAGGAAAGGTTTAAACATTATTTACAAAAATAAAAACTAAGAATCAGCAAAAAAGGAGTAACAAACTAAGAGCAAGGAGACCTCCGCATGGGGACACTGAGGAAAAAAGGAGATAAGGAGTTACAAAAAGCACGAGGAAAAAACACGAGCAATAGTTAAGTCTGAGTGTACTGAGCCAAGAGTGCCACATGGCTATACAAGATGTGCTGACACCTGCTGCAGCAGCGACCAGGGCTTAAGAACAGGAATGCACAATTAGGAAATGCGAAGCAGGCGCGAGGATCGGAGGCTCCGCCCAACTGTGCTCCTTTTATACCCAATCATGACACACATCTATTTTCACTTCCCCAGTTCACCTGTGGAATGTTCCAAACATTCTTAGTCTTTTCCAGTCTTTTGCCAGGCCCTGTCTGAACTTTTTTTGGAATTCATCAAATTCAAAATGAGACTGAATATTTGCAAAAAAAAAAAAAAAAAAAAAAAAAAAAACACACTAAATTTGATCAGTTTGAACATTAAATGTCTTTGTCATGTATTCAGCTGAATATAGGTCAAAAAGAATTTGCAAATCATTGTATTTTGTTTTTACTCTGTTTTTTGAAATTCATTGGAATTGGGGTTGTGCGTATCATGTGCAACTTTAAAAATGCGATTTTGTAAAAAAATAAAATAAATAGGTTTTTACAAAATTTGTCATTTAAAAGAAGTATCTGCATGAAATGATGGCCTTTGGCTCAATTGGGTAGCAAGCCCTTAGCTGGCAAAGAGAGACTGAGGGACACCACGGGGGGACGTCAAAACCAGTTGAGCGCAAGGCCTTTCAAAAGAGATGTCACCATGTTTTCCCATCTTCAAAAATGTCATTGCTGTGCCCTGGGATTTATTGATATGTTATAACCTTCATCACTGCCGCCTCAAGGGTGCAGGTAGCTGCCTGTGGTGCCTTGAGCATTGTTGTCTTTAAATGCCGCATGAATACATTTCAAAGTGTAAGTGATGAGGTACTTGTTCCTAATCATATTGTGTGAATAATATCTCTCATTGACATAATGTAAAGTTTCCCTGTTGGGAGTGTGGGTTTCTGTGTGTGTCATTTTTGCATTACTGTTAAGCAAAATTTTACTTTAAAGACATTTGTGGCTGTTTTTGCTGATAAAAGCTTTGCACCAAGTGGAAAATGTCCTTAATGTAACGCCAAACATATATTTGATACATGAGTTTTTCAGCCCTCCACATGAGCAGTGTGGTATTTTTTTCCCTGAAAAACCTGATGTATACAATCGGATACATGCAGTGGGTGAGTAAAAATAACTGAAATGTTAGGGGTTAGGATTAGGTTTTAGGGTTAGGGGTTAGGGTTAGGGTTATGTTTTCCAGACTTCCACCCAGCCAGTTCCATTGGTGGATTTCTCATTACTGCAGTATGGTAGCACTTTTCATGTTTGGAATTACAAATTTGTTGGATTTGTTTGTGTTTTATAATGTTTTTGTTTGTTCAGGAAAAAGGAATCTTTGAGCATTGTGACGTGATGTATCAAATATACAAATTGAAACTCATATATGAAAACAATATTTGAATTTTTTTTGTTTGTTCAGAGGGACCAATAAAGACTCCAAGTTCAAAGAATTGGAATTTTCTGCCAATTATTTAATGGTTTGGGCTTTACAGGGTTAAAGCATGAAGGGTTAGAAAAAAACATCTTCCTCATGGGTTAAGTGTGACCCGTAGCCCACTCTACTATTTCAGGTAATGTAGAGTGAGCATTTGACTGACAGGCTTTAATTAAAGCTACTCAACCAGTGCTTATTCCTGTGTGGCCTTGTGTGTGTGTGTGTGAAGCACTATCTCTCTGAAGCACAACGATAGACTGCATATAAAAATGGATGCACTCTTCCAGTTGCAAACAAACTCCACTTTAAAAGCTTCAAGATTTGTGATTTGACATCACTGAGACAATGTTTGAAACTGGAAATTAACAGGCATCACTTGGAACCTGGCATAACACAATCTCTCAATCACACTGCTGTCCAACTGTATCATCTATTTTCCCCAAAATGGGAACATTATTTACAAAATTGACATCATGTGCTATTGAAGAAGTGCCTAAACTAATGTTTGAAACTATTAAGTCTTGACGGAAATGTTTACTGATGTTATCAATCAGCTAAGAATTAGAATCTAATTTTCCTAAATGCTTCCATTCAAAGTACAGAGTTCTTTTTTCAACCATTGGTGTCGCCCCCTGGTGGCTATTTACCACTTTCTATTTCCTAGGTTTCATTTTTCAAACCAAAAGATTTCTTGCAGTTTGAAATAATGCAATTAGCAAATTGTAAAAGATCAAATGAAAAATATTTAATCATTGAATTTACCTTCATTTTATTTTCATTTAGCACAGTCAGACCTTTTGTAATTATTGCTCTGATTTTAATTTGTTGACAGTTAATAATGCTCCATCATGTTTTAAATCTATTACACAGCAAACATACAAAGTACATTCCCCATTTAGTATGTATATACTGTGCAGTAAAATAAATTTCTGTTCCTGACCTGAAGATTTATTGAAATTCTATAGAAAATCAAATAGCAAATGCCTCATCTGTTAGTACAATTGTAATTAGATATTCTCCCCTAATCTTTCAGCCTGAATCTATGTGCACAGCTCAGATTTACAGTCGAAAAGATTAGGTAATGAAAACAAGAGCGGTGCAAACAGCCGCTGAAAGCTATTGCACTGCAGTGAAAAAACATATCCTAATGAGATAAATGCTCTAATTAGGCTGAGTGAAGCTACTTGAGAGCTGGAACCAAACACAATAGACACAATGCAAAAAACAAATGGTTTGGAAAAAGTCCCTAGACATCCAGTGGCTGCACTTTCCCAGCTGAAATAAATGCACTCCTGTAGTGACCAAACAGAGGCTTGTAGCTGCAGGGAAGGTAGTTCTGCAGCGATTAGCACAGCCCTCCCTCACTTAAAAAATTAGGTCCAAAATAACAGTAAATCTGGCTCCATTTGGTAGCTTGTAAATTAATAAGTGGTCATACATAGGGTTCATAAATAAGTGACACTTGACAAGCATTTAAGTCTGGTAAACTGGTAAACTGGTAAACAACTTTAAAGTAAAAGTAAAAGTTGCTGTCCTGTTTTTAAAAGTCTGTCACTGCAGGGATGAGCTTCCTCCACTGATAACACAGAATTAATAGAGTGCAAGCAGGCAAATGCAACTCTTTGTAGCAGGAATTAAATGACAGAATCATGGTTTTAGTATCAACACAAGTATAAGCTGTAACATGGTGGAGCAGTGGTTGGCACAGAAGATTCTTGGTTCATGTGGGTTCATGACCAGAACTCAAAGACGGCAGAAGATACCACTAGCAGAGGTTTTTCTTTAAGCCAGAACTAGAAGCAGAGGGACCAGCTTTAGTCAACCACTTCTCTAGACGCAGTAAGTGTAAGGGGACTCAAAGGGGTGGTCGAGGTCAGTTTAGACTTCATTCTAGCGCCAGACAATTCCGTCTTATTAACACAGACACCAGTAAACAGGGTTTTGCCAGCTTTAGAGAGGACACGCACTGTTTTTAGTGTACTGAGTTAGGCCATACTCAGTACACATGCCCTACAACCAGGCAGAGTAAGCCTTCGCTTTTGTGTTCAGTCCCCAGACCATCTCAGAAAGTTTAATCTGATTCAGTGTTAGTGGAGGACAGTGTGACGATGTCAGTCTGTGGTCCTGATCAGCATAATGCCAAGGGAAATGTGGAGTGATACAACAGCCAACATCAGTTGTGTTCATGGTGATGTGAAGGTATACCCCACAGTTGATGTTTACCTTACTTTAGGTAGTCAGATTTTCCTCTTGCATGTAGCTTTAGTGCACAGTTTACCATATTCTGTGATCTTGGAAATGATGTCCGCACACTGTTTGATCTAATACAGCACCAAATGATGGACAGATTGAGGGCACCTTTTTAGGCACCTTTTCTGGAGTTTTAGCAGATACAGCACCAGCAACAACAGCAGCAACAGCCAGGTCCCCAAAAAGGTACCTTTTTACAAAGTTGACTTAGAGGCAGTTCCAGTCAAGCAGCCAAAGTATGGGGCACAGATGGGAAGAGATAAGTTTCCTGTTGCTGCTGCTGAAGAACAAAAAAATCCAGTCCACATTTAGATTTTCAAATTTCCTCCGACATTGCAGCACTGCCACAAGTTTCAGAGGTTGAGGGTGTGAGACAGGGAAAGGAGTACTATTTACCTTATGCTAATTATGTTGTAAAGAATGGTATCCTTTATTAGCTTCAGTGTAAAGTGGAGGCCTTAGCTTTGCCACAGAGTCTTTCACAGAAAGTCACTGAACTGGGGTATGCTATCCCATGGGACACCTAGCATTCCAAAAAGCCCTCAACAGGATTTCCAGCTATTTTGAAAGATTTTTATACATTATTTGAAAATTGTCTGCTAACTTCACCTAGGACAGTAGCCCCAAACTTCTGAATCAGGACTATTAGGGGTAAAGTTGTTAGGGGTAAAGCTGTTAGGGGTAAAGCGATAAAGACCACCCTTAGACATCAAACTTAAATCAAACTCTCTAAAATATGTTATAAAATAGGCAAAAAAGTTTGTTTTCCTGAACAGGTGTCAACTGAGACCAACGGCTGCCATATCTCCTCTTTGCATAACAGAAGGTACCACAGGCTTCAACAAGGTTCTCCCCATTTGAACTTCTTTATGGTTGCCAGGTGAAGGGCCACTGGACCTCCTGTGGGAGCACTGAACTTGTGGCAGATCAGGTCAATGTGGTTGCCTTTGAAAAAGGGCAGCATGATCCTCTGGCACCAGAGCAGATGAGGACTGAACAGGCCAACCAGAAGACCGGATATGATAGAAGAGCCAGGGACAGGCCTTTTCTTCCACACCAGCAGGTGCTGCTCTTACTCCCCGCCAGTGACTATAAGCTGTTGGTGAAATGGTAGAGGCCTTACCAGATCACCAAGCGCCTGAGTAAGATAACATATGAACTGCACATGCCTCACAAGCTGAACAAACATCAGTGCTTTTATGTGAACCTGTTGAAGGAGTTTCTGGCACCCTAACCACCAGCCAAATCACCTGTCCAACAGCAGCACCAGCACCTGGGGAAAAAGACAGAGAGAGCAGGTGTTTTCCACCAGTATCACCAAGGCTACTGCAGTGGATGTCTCCCATCTCCAGCCAGTCCAGCAGGAAGAGGTCAGAGCATTGCTGAATCCAGAGCTCTTGTATGAAATACCTTGTGCTGGTTCATCCCAGAGTGAGTGGTGCCCAAGCTTAAGATGGAGATTGACCCGATGTTGCAATTGGGCATCAGTGAGACATCATTCAATGAGTGGTGCAGCCCAATTGTGCTGGTCCCCAAGAAAGATGATTCATTGAGGTTGTGTATTGACTTCAGGTACCTGAATGCTTTCTCAAAATTTGAATCCTACCCAGTGTCCTGAGAGAGTGCGCAAGGCTGCATTCATTGCTGTCCCTGAGCAAGGGTTACTGACAGATGGCCCTGGCACCTGAGACTAAGGAGCTGACAGCCTTCAAAACACCCTATGTCATGTTTCAGTTTAAGGCAATGACATTTGATCTCCCGCTGGCACCGATGACATTTCACAGACTAATGGACCAAGTGTTAAAGGGATGTGCTACAGTTTGCAGCTGCCTATCTGAATGGTGTCACCTTCAACCAGACGTGGGAGGAACATGTTTCTCAAATTCAATCATTAAGAGAGCTGGCCTAACCATTAATCCAAGCAAGTGTGCATTTGATAAAAAACAGGTTGAGTACCTGGGTCATGGTGTCGCACAGGACGTGGTCAGAAGGTCTGAAGAAGGTGTATGCTTTCAAGGGACTAGTGGGGAGAGACAGCTAGTTTATTCCCCAATTTCATTAGAGTGCAGCTGTTCTCACTGATGTCACAAAGGCCACTACTCCAAACAAAGTACAATGGAGTGATGAGTGCAACAGAGTGTTTAAGGATCTCTAGGGCACCAGTGATTCTGTTCTCCACAGTCCTAACTTCTATTGACCATTTACCTTGCAGATGGATGAATCTGGTGTTGGTGTCAGAGTATTGTTTCTGAGCTGTAAGCTTCTGAATTACATGCTGGTGTGACACTTCTTCCTTGGGACAGCCCATTAGGCACCTCAGTAGCTGAAGAGGATGAAGGACTCCAGCAAACACCTCACAGGGTGGTACCTGTCCCTGCAACCCTATGACTTCACCATCCAGTACCAGGCAAGGAAGGCCAACCTGGTAGCAGACTGTCTCCAAGGTTGCCAGATCTTGCAACCTGACCCATGAAAACAAGTCCTCTCTCTCTCTATATGGGATATGAACATTAGTTCCAGGACCTCAAACTAAGAGGCCTGAAATAGGCTGAAACATTCAACATAATGTGGGCCACCTTCTCAGTGGCCCACATTGAACAAGAACATAACAACACCATATTAATGAAATAAATCATATAAATAATAATAAGAATAAAATAATAAAAAAAAATACATTTTAATAAAGTAAATATAACTTTGTTCAAAATAAAAATCTAACTATCCTCGTGGTCAGTTGAGGAGAGTGTGATGACCCAATGAGCTAATCACAGAGAAATGTAAAAGAAGAAATGCTATTGGGGACATAGGAGCTTTAGACATTACAGGTTAGGAACCTGATGTCTTTGGTGAAGGCTACAGTTGTTTTACTGATGCTAGAATTTGTGCTGCAGAAAGAAAAGTTGAAAAGAAAATGAGGGATAATGTCAACTTTTACTTCAGCCATGACACTAAAAGATGGATACCTATTCCCTAAATCCCATTCATTATTACACAGTAGTTTGTGGATTATTATCATTTATCAAAAATGAACTTCCTTACTCAGCACCATATCCTGGCACTAATAAAAAGATACAGTAACTTGGGTTAGATTAAATTAAATTAAAATCCATCTTCAGTGACTGCATGTGTCTGATGCTCCACTCACAGAGTACATACAGCTATTTCTGGAGCATCTCTTGGCTTGGGGCAAAGTCTTTGCAACATATACCTTGCCTTCTCAGTCCGTACTTTATATGGAGTATGCTGCTGAGTGTTTCTTTTTTTCCCATTCTGTTCTTGGGTTTGGACTTGACCAGACTCATCTGCGAAATTTAGTCTCCACTGCTACCTTTTTAATTGAACACTTCCACCCAAAACACCTCTGCACGCATCCACCAGGAAGTCACAGCACCTGCTCTTTATATTTCTCACAGTGGTGGTCTCCATCCTTGCCTCATCCAATGCCATCATGAATGTGACCCCATAATTGACTGCACCCACAGGTAACAAAACACTGTGGACTGTTACATCGATTGAAAGCAGCTGTGCATCAGATGTGGGGATCACCTCAGGCCTGACCACTGAGATGGCCTGAGATGAGGGAGTGAAATGGAAAAAACAGACATTCCAGCAGTTTGAATGGATTGCCCCTATCCTGCTGGAACAGCTTGCCTGAATTTCAGCATCCTAACATCTCTGATGGTCTTTGGTTAGCTGAAAGTGAAGCTTCAGTTCATTCCACTGATTGTGTATGCACAAACAGCAGTCATGGATGGAAACCCACCATGTATATGACATGTACAAGCATCAAAGGGATTTTACCAGGACTGATGAGATCTTTATTCACAATGGCAAAGTGCACTGTGGCCAACTAAGTGATCAAGGTTGCATGAGTGCCTCCACTGCCTTGCTTACACACAGCTGTATGTTGTTCTTTAAGAGATGAGTATACACTGAATTCCTCTTCCCCACTATGAAACTACAGCCATTGACACCTAATCCAATGCACTTTTATATTTCCAGCCCAATACTCTGTACAAAATAAGCCAGAGTGGAAGCAATAGCCTCTGCTGTTTCACCGTCCAAGTTTATCAAACCAAAAAAAGTGGACATAACATTGTTCAGTGTTATACTGTATAGCGGATTACCATACACAGTTGTTATATAGTTAAAAATTTAATAGTCCAGCCAATGAAAATGTATAGAGCAACCATATAAAAGTTGGTCAATCTGTATTTGTGTGTTGATGGTGTTTGTTGTGATTTTATTGTGCAAGGTGTCAAGTAAAAAGAAAAAATATTTTCCCAAATCTGTCAAGTGCTGTTCCTCTCTTTTGCCCTCTGGACTGCTCACACAAGGTCACAGCTCAAAACTAGATATTGTATTGAAAACCATAATGCTACTTATATCTATATTAGTGGTTTGTGACCCAAGGAATACTTTGACATTTATAATTATTTCTTTAATAGTCACTGTAGACAAAAATTGAATTCACAATTACACTTGTATAAAAGTCACTGGTGGTGACCTCAAAGGGTCCAATGAAATGCGGTACCAACTTCCAGGCCCTTGAGCGTGTTAAGGCAGCCTCCGCTTCAGGAGCCCACTGGAAAGGCAGCGAGACAGAGGTAAACCTGGTGAGGGGAGAGGCCACCTTGCTGTAACCACGGATAAACTGCCAGTAGAAATTTGCAAACCCCAGGGAATGCTGCAACTGCAAACCAGACCCTGACAATTATGACAATAAACCTTTCTATTCTATTTGATTTGATTCTGTTCTAAGACCAATACCATCAAACTGCTAGACTAAATGTTTTTCAAATTAAAGAGAAAGTAAAGTCACTGCATGTTGATTAGCAGTGTTGGGCACCTATGCATTACACAGTAATATATTACTGTGTATTTCATTACACAATAACAAGCAGTGCAAGGGATTGCACTTAACAAAGCAGTAATAATATTGCAGTTACTGAACAAAGTAATACTGAGTCACAGTAGTATGGCAGTATAATTTGCTTTTGATACCAAGTGTAAGTAAGGTAATATAATAATTAATAATAAAGGTTCATAGCCATACAATCAGCATTTTATATGTATTTTAAGCAAGGACCTTGCTTTACAAAGTACAGCAGTTTGTGCCATTATACAGTATTTCTACAGCTGTGATAATAGATCAACCAGGTCTGAACGTGCATTTCCCACTTTAAAGTGGACTTATTACTACACAAACAGACAACATCCTTTCTGGCATGCCACCATAGCTGACATGCAAATTTAACCACTGAACCTTTCTAATAAAATATGGCATTGCTGACATTAGAATGATAAATGTGTTAAGTTGTAAATACTTCATATAAATTCTCAGGTATAGCCAAAATGATCTTTATAATTATTATATTGAGACCATGGTCTTTTATTGTTGAGTAAACAACTAAATTTGTAAGGGCCTCAAAAATCTTTGGACCTATGCTCACAAATCCATGATGGACATGTGTTCTTTAAAGAGGAGGAGCACCAACCTGTCTCACGCAGAACATGTCTGCCCAAACATATTTTCAATATAAAACAACTCTTCCAAGCCTGTCAGTTAAGTCTTTTGGTGCTTATTTTGTTGTTCTTGTTATTATCATCTGTTTGATTTGTCTTGCTCTATTAAAGCAAAACAAGCTGAGATATTTTGTATTTTAATACGGCCATTAAAAGCTTTAATTTTGAAGATAATATTTCAACAGTTTTGATTACATTTTAGCTGACTCTCAGACTTGACATACCATCGAAGCGAGGGATGCCGCGGCAGCGGTGCGCGCGCATAACGTAACAAATTGAGATATTTGTCAAATTGGCAGCAGAAAGCAGCGGAGAAACGGATATTAGGAAATATGACTTTCAAAATACAACACAATATGTGTCTTCAATTAATGTTTGTATTGTTAAAATACATTTACAGTATCATATTTTTTGTTATTCTTTGCAAACAACTAACTAACCTGTGCACATTTACAAATTCAACAACAGGTGGAAACAATACTGTCTGTTGCAATATTATTTAAAATTACAACTAAAAACGCAATGCCTGGCAAATGGAAAACCTGAATCCTTCTTGTGTAAACTCTTAACTTGGAAGGATACACATGTGTGATCAAAGTAATCAAAATCAATTTACCTAAAGTTACAGTAATCAGCACATTATTCTGGTCAAGTGCAAATGGTGAGCTGTTCTGTCAAGGTCTCCCTTGTAAAGGGACTTTTATCTCAGGGGATTTCCTGATAATTAGATGTAAAATATATTTAAAAAAACAAAAAACATATGGCCTTAGCTTTTCCACTCTGAAATAATGGATAATTCTCTATTAAACAGAGCAGCTCGATAGCTCATTCATATAGGACATAATAACAGGTCAAAAATTAATTGTTTATTTTTATTTTTATTAATTTATTTTTAAAGGTCAATTGCGCCTAAGTTGTTGGTAATTGTCACCCAACTTAATGAATTTGCTTAAAAAAATAATCTATTCATACGACACACAACACAAATGCGCTTATGACATTTATTTTGAAAGCCGGCACCGGAAACGCCGCTGGTTGTCTCCTGCTGACTTGACACAGCTTCCTGCAAACACACTCAACGTCTCTGAGCGAACATGGCGGCAACTTGACAACGGCAGCGCGATGAAGACGGTGAGGACTTGAAAAAGGAGAGAGGTATGTGACAGGCTGAAGGCCCATCCGCCAACACAAAGGCTCACCGCTTCGCCATGTTGGAAGAGGAAATCAGCCTTGTCCCTGCACGACCGAGGCCGGGGGAAACGTAAACGCGTCGGTGAGTGTTTCTAAAAACGGAGTCGAGGCTACGCAGAGGAGCGGAGCGGAGCTCGAGGCGGACGGGAGGACAGCAGCTTCACCGGTCAGCAATGGAGGATGCGGCCCGTGGTCGCCTGATTCCCCATCATACCCACGCGATTTTTGATGGGAATTACCGCTGATATCAAAGGCCAGCCGGGACAACCCACCACCCGACACCTGAGGGGAGGAAAGCGCGACGCGGACCCCACGTCAATGACTGTTGCGGCAGAGGAGCCCCCACGGTGGAGTCGGCCGGTTCCCAAAATATGACCAGGGGTGCTGGGACGTGTTGGCAGCAAGAAGATGACGACGGCTTCCAAATCTGGCTAGAGCCCCCCCGCGACAACCAAAAGCCATTTACCGACTCAGAGAGGGCGCAGAGATGGCGACTGTCCTTGGCATCCCTCTTGTTCTTAACCATCCTCCTCTCTGATCACCTGTGGTTCTGCGCCGAGGCCAAACTGGCCCGCACCCGGGACAAGTTCGCCTCCTCCCACCTCCTCTCACCCCACACCCACTCAGCACACAGCAGCCTCAGAGGAAACCCAGATGCTATTTTTATAGGAAACTCTACCAAACATTTGTGGCGGCTGGAAACTTGCCACCAGGATAGTTTATCTCAGAACTGCTTCGCATTCGCAGATGCCGACCATTTGTGCAGGGGCCTTTCCGAGCAAGAGGGGACGCGGGCTGTAAATATGAGCGATTTGTACCTCTCCTTTTGTAACTCCTACTCTCTGCTGGATTTACTCGACGGCTCCACGAGTCCGGACAATTTGAACTGCAGCCTCGATGTGCTCGGCGACGGAGACACGACCAGGTGCAGCCTGTGCGTCCAGGCGTACCAACGCTACGACCAGCACGCCCAGGAGAAATACGAGGACTTTGAGCTCCTGTCTCAGAAGTACGAGCCGGGCGCTTATTCAGTGAGGACGTGCATGGAGCAGTGCAAGGTAGGCTGGGATAGAGGGGAGGGTGGTGGTGGGTGCTGTGGTGGCCATCTGTTGATTTGGGCCCGGATAGATGCCAGTTTCGGTTCTCCTCCTCCTCCTCCTGTCGCCATGGAGACGGATGACAGATTCAAGGAGACTCCAGGCCTCATGTTCATTCATCTCTTCCTCATTGTGTTTAGGCCCCATGCTAATGTGCAGATGGAGGCCCTGCTGCCGGTGATTTTTTTTTGCAGCTTCTGTCTACCTTTGGTTCACGCGCTCTTCTGTGACATTGAAGTGCTTTGGCTCCTCATCACCGTGATCACCCACCGATAACCTGTGCACGGGCTTGTCAAACTCGGCCTTCGCGTTTATAACGTTTTAATGAGGCGGAAGGAGACATATGCACACAAATCTGTATGGGAGCTTGAGTGTGTGTTTTCTTGTATGTGTGTCTTTGTGAGGACAAAAAAAAAACCGTGGGACAGGGCAGAGGTTTTTATGGTCCTCACAAATTTTGTTAGCTTTTTTAAGGGTTAAGATTTGGTTTTAGGGTCAGGGTTAGGGAATGCATCATGTCTGTGTTCACGAGTGTCCTCGTGTGTGTAAGTGTGTGTGTACACGTTTATTTATTATATTGGTAGGACCGTTCTGGCATAAAAACTGACATTGTCAGGTCCAGTAGTCCTCATGGAGCCCAAAACCGCATCCCAATGAGGCAGAGCAACTTTAAAGGCTCTGGTTTAAGTTAGCATTAAGATGTGAGTTGTAGTTAGGTTACGATTGTAGGCATTAAATGGTTACGATAAAGGTTAGGGATAAAGCTTTGGTTACGTCCAAATGAATGGAAGTCAATGGAGAGTCCTTGCAAGAATAGCTGTGCAAAACTCGTGTGTGTGTTATTGCACTCGGCCAGGTGGTCATCATGGCTGCCCACTCCACATCGAGAGCGTTTCATTTAAATCAAGAGGTGGTTTCCCTACCTAATGTCGCGGAAGGCTTTTTACCCATTGACTTGTGTTTGCTCATTATACCAGGCCCGCGCCTTAGGCCTCATTTCAGCCTGGCTCCTTTGATCGCCGAGCGCTCCTCGGGTCAAAGTGATGCTGTCGTGTGTGTCCGGGAAACGCCGTGAGGAAACCCACCGAGCAGCACAGCCGCGTTCAGAACCGCGGACAGTTCCACAAGCAGCGAGGATGGAGCTGTCCACGGTGCTGAATGACTCTGCCCGGCTCCATTCATTCACAGAAGCCGTGGCCAATCCCAGATGGCCTCCATTCACCCAACCAGTGTCAGGACACAAACACCGGATGTCAAAACCACCACTCCAACCAAACCATCTGCAATCACATAAAGGAGCGCAGCGCGTTTAGCTAGATTCACACGCACATTATTATGGGCCTATTTAGGAGACACAACTTCCTTTTAGCAAAAGGAAACAAATATACAAACTCAACCCCTTTTTGTTTTTATTTTCTTCCAATAATGATTCATTTTCTATCACATTCCCATTGCTCTTTAAACAGAAAAAAGTTTCTTTAAGCAAAACTATTTGCACTGTTATATTTCACACACAGTGTGTATATACACACGCACACAGTTTGAGCTCAAAGAGGATTTGGAGACTGTTGTACTTTGACACTTGATTTTTTTCCAAGTGTAATTGTATGAAATATTTTGGTGTTATATTGTTTAGTGCTTGAAGTGGGATACAACAAATGCCAGTACTCCCCCTTATCCATATGAAGCATCTATGTCTGTATTACTAAATCATTATGAAAATTTTCACTAAATAAAACCTTTATTTATTTGAATGTTCACTCTATATTTAAATAACTTAAAATTGGTTCCACATTTTGCCAACTTGGATATTTAGATTATCTTTAACATTTCCAAAAGTGATTTAAACTTCAAGCACACAGTCCATTTGTTTTGGTGTACTGTTAGTATGCTGTTGCTCCAGGACACTAATGTGGCATGAAGTCAGTGAATATACAGTAACTAAGCATTAATGATACATTAAAAACACTCTTAATAGATTCCTCCTTCATCTTTCGGATTTTACCTTTAGGGGGCGGCACAGCTGACCATCTGCCTGATAGATATTGTTCTTTTTTAACAATAAAAAATAAAAAACTGTAGACATGAGAAACAAATGCTAGACTGTAGTGAGAATGGGTTATGGTCAAGTTGTGCACCCTGAGAAATAATTAACTGGACAGATAACCTAACAGAGCAGAGTTCTGGCATCTTGTGAGTACTGGCACAAAAAAATTGCTGGTGCTGCGTACTGGACAGTACCAGCCCACTTCAAGCTCACTTCAAGCCCTGGTGTTGACACACTACCAACACTGACCCAGGATGCAGAAACTCGCTGCTAAAATGACTGCCAACAGGAGCAGAAAGAAAAACTGATTTTAGTTATTTAACAAAAGGCTCAAAGTCTGTGATATCTTAATGACACGATTACCACTTTTTCTCACCATTTAACACCAATTTCTATTTGGAAACTCTTGGTTTTAAACTTGCAGAGACAAAAGAACTGCTGGTTTGCTGCTGCCTTGTTTGGTAAGTTTCTGTCACTTTGGTCAATCAAATCTGGTTTCCTTTATGGACTTTGGTAGAAGGAGAGAGCTGTCTACAAACTACAGTTTCTCACAACATAATTTCAGAAAAAGATTTATGATTTCATAGTAATTTTTAGTGTTTTTTTAGTGTTTATATTATTCTATCTCTATTCTATATTATATCATTTCCATCAGCAGTAGTTCTAACATTCAAAAAGTCATCAAACTATACTTTAGAGTCTTCAATATTGGCCACTTGGAAGCTTTAGAATAGACAAAAATTTTGTACAACAAATGGCTGCATATGACATCATGCTTTTTTTAAAGACATAGTCAAACTTCTCTCTAGGCTTGCAACCTATCCGCAGCCTCTAACTAACCATCATTGAACCATAGGCCATTACAGCATGATATTCAAGCCTCCACATTCTTGAATATGTCATATTCTTCCTTTTCTTCCAGCTCAACTGAAACGCTGCGCAGCGATTCCATGTTTTGTCCACTACCAGTCTCTGGCCATGCCTTGGCATTTGAAGGGAAAACAGTAATTTAGCGAAACTGCTAATTTCTCTAACAATGGCCTTTCTCCATCACCTACTTGATTATAGGTTGGCAAGAGTCTCATAATATATGTTGGCCTACAGTGTTACGCCAAGAGCTGTGTGACTAAGTTGATAATGTCAAGCTCGTGTCAAGTTAATGGCTACCTTCCTTGGAGAAGCCCAGCAGTGCTAGCTGTGTGCTTGCTCTCACAGATGTATAGAGAGTCCATGTAAATATGACAAGATTATTGTGTAGTCTTGAGTGCAAGCACATTAAAGAAACAGCTCGATGCCTCATATTCTCATGTGTCAGACACCAGAGCAGCAGAGGCAGCTGAAGTGGATTTTTGACACGGACAGTAGCATTTGTTGTGCTGGAGTGGCTCCTTTGGTCCACAGGTAGTGCTTTGATTTGTCTAGCCTCAGGTGAAACATCATACAGTGGACACAGCTGGCATGTGCTGTTCGTCACAATGGGATCCTCCAGTGGTGAAAACCCTGTCCATTCATCCTGACAGCAGGTCCAGACTGGAAACATTTAAACCCGGACAGACACACAAGCACTAATGCTGACTTGAAAGCAGAAATATTTTCCAGCATGTAGTGTTAACCAAAATGTCAGACTCGCTTGTAGATTCACTGGAATTAATGAGGCCAAAATAATCCTAGCTTGTCAAAAGACATGTTGGCAGTGAAGCAACTGCTCTCCAACAGAGAGATGCGTGGTCTCAACACTGAAATCACATTGTTGCAGATATCCTAAAAGTCAACATTAAAACAATCAGCTATTCACAGGAATCTTTGTATGGAGGTGCATTAAGTTAAAACACATATTCTATTCTATTAAATCATATGATTTTTGGGTAAAGTTTAGGTTTTACTTTTTTTGCATTCTGTACAACACTAAGTGGAAGAGCATGATATGTATTTTTTGTGTTTCTATAAGGAATAGTACCAAATAACCGTTCCCAACCATTCCATATGTTGCAATACTCTGGTACCCTTCCTTTGGGTTACCAGAGTAATGGTACGTATGGTACGTATGGTACGTATGGTACGGGTGGAATTTTGATTCAACCACCTTAAGATATTCTTTATAATATATTTATTGTTTGGTCTAAATTGTCAGGAAATAGTGATACTGCAGTGTAACAATCAGAAGTAAGTTTGTTTTTTGAAACCGTCCACTACCAAAAAGAAAAAAAAAGAAAAAAAAAGAAATTAAAAAAAACTAAAAATTTCTTTTTGTAAAATGACTTCAGTGATTTGTGATTTTATTTCACATGAGAGACTCGATATCAGTTATTTGGTCAGTCTGACAATATAACCAACAACACCTCAATTCCCACACAACAACTGTGTTATTAAATTATATTTCATAAGGAATGCACTCTATTTTCTCCCAGATAAATTTTGTTTTTAATGTTTCATATTGTTCAGTATTTGAGGTTAATGTTTTACCTGGTGGCAACAAACTGAGCCACACACGCAGCAGACTAATGTTCAAGACCATGTCAAGACCAAACATCATGCATTTTGTGGTGTTTGGTGTAGCCATGCAACATGTTTCAATCAACATCATTACCCTTATTTGCTCTTTAATGTAGCCATGTTGCTTCTTACAGTGACCAGGCTTGAATTTTAACATAACAATGCTTGATATGGTGTCCAAAGACTTTTGGTAACTAGCTCAGCAACTCAAGCTTATAGCTTGTTCTGTATAATAAATTCATTAGTTCGTACAAACCCACAAATGTTTTGCTAATATATGCACAATGCACAGTAAGAGAGTCTTAGAGTCATGTTTACACCCATGACCCTTATGGGTTTAGCCTCGTCTTTGTGATGAACCTCAAGGTTTTCCAGGCAGAAACGATGAGCTCAAGATTCTATTCATTTTGGGCTTCTGTGAGTTGAAGTAATTCCATTTGGCACATGATGTGATCACAACACAAGACAAGACAGTTAGCTCTTGAGTAGGGATGATGGTCAAAATCATTGGATTGAATTAGGATGAAAAAAAGAGATACGTACATCCAACATTATATGACTAGACTGTAGGTTAGGAAAGCATATCTGCCATGTAGCAGTAATCATGTCACGTACTCTATATGAAGATATTTTAAGCTGAATGAAGGAAAATATTCAATCCTCGTCCTGTCTTGCATTTATTTCATAACATTTATCATATAAAAATCATTTCAAAACACTCATGACAGGGTGGTGCAGGAATCTGCCCTCTCCTCCCACTCTTCCAGGTCCAGTGAATGTCCAGTCCTTGCTGGTGTTGTGTGCAAATAGAAAGCACATCTACATTGGCCTGGGTGGTAGTATTACTAAGAGCTTGATCCCTATTGATTTGTGCAGAGCCTACTGCATTCATTTGTCCTTCATTTGATAGTCAGCACCTCCTGCAACCAAAATAGGGCAGTGTGTGGCTGAGCTCAGTGAAGACATCATATAGTAATCTGAAACTGTCTGGTTGTGCCATCAGACTTGGAAGAATGTGTGTGTTTAGAGGAGAGGAGGGCATAGAGAATTTAGAAAGACTCCCCCCATCACACTCTCCTCATCTGTTATCTTTTTTCCCTATAATACAGACAGTTATGTAATTGTGCAATAAATGATGTGTGACAACAAAGATATCACTTCTCACACGGGCGGCCCTGAAACAAAATCGAAAGCGTGATGAAGTGAAGCAACTTCTCCCAGGGTTCTCAAAAACTAAATCTCACCAAAATTCATTTAGTGAATTTGAAAATCAGACAGAGCTGCGAGTGTTGATTATTATTATTATTATTTTTTTCCCAGCCTGTCAGCCTAAAAGCATAAAAATACTGGTCATGATAGTAGTGTATCAAAAATATAATTTGTCTTCAGATATCGATTTTCAATAGCTACAGTACCTATTTCATCGGCATTATTGAGCCAACAAGCTCAGTTCATATTGAGACTTTAAATGATATTAATATTGATATTGCTACAGCATCAAACATCAGTGAGCAGCCCTAATCAGGAAGAAGCTTTATGTTAAAAATGCAAAAATATAGACATGTTTAGTAAAAATGGCTTCAACTTGACAGCAAGGAAGGTAAGTCCCCATAATATGACTGTGTAAACAGCTTTGCAGCTTTAGGTCCCCACAACATACGGTAAGGAATACCAGGCACACATACACACATATACACTTTGTCCCAGTGTGTAAATTTCTAGACTGGTCTCTGCACCAGTTCAGAGAAATAAGACAGGCATTAAAGCAAGTGATTAAATAGAACAACAAGAGCATACAAACACAAGCTCACTGGCTACAAATAAAACAAAACAAAATTAAACTCGTACTGCAAAACAAGTCCAAAAAAAAAAAAAGAAAGAAAGAAAAGGAAAAATAAATAAATAACATCCACAATGCACACTGCAACTTCTCGGTCACATTTGCCCAACAGCTCTTACACATGAATTCTCCAGAAACTCTACAAACATGCGTGAAAATGTTCAAAAAGCACAATTTCTGACATGCAGTAAATGCTGACAAACTGATATTTTTCAACATTATAATAATAACAACAAGGGGATTATTCATCAAATATTCTAAACTCTGTGAGAGCTAGTGCTAGCTAACGAGATGCATTCAAGAAACCTCTTAAAATATATTACCTCTGTAAAAACACACAGTCTAATAAATTAATGCTTGTTGATGCTTGTGATAATAGATACACCACAAACATTTTTTAGTTTTGTACATTTTTTTTTTTAAATTGCCAATAGTCAAATGTTTGTGATTGACTTTTTAAAATCAAACAAATAACTAATTGAACATTCAGATGCATCCCTAAAAGTCATAGAAAAGAGATCATTCACAGTTCTTTTGCCTTTTCCAATGTTTTATTTTGCTCTATATCAAATGTTTTATGATCTGCATTGAAAAGTTAATGCAGAAAATGAATGCGAAGTCACTGTTATGCTCTATAAAAAATTCTGTTTTTTTTTTTTTTTTACTTATGTGATGCTCAACGAAGATTTAGCTTAGCGCAGTGACAATTTTGTGCCAAAAGGCTGCGCTGAAGGTGCGTTTTCGCCAGCTCCAACCTGGTCAGGCTTTAATTTCGTAGACAGTGCATGGCCTGGTCTACGAAATTAGAGCCCTTAATGTTAGTTTATACATTTAGGTGACTTTTTTTCTGTTCTTCTACCTCAGTTAAGTGAAGAGCTTGTCAACAGCTGTACATCTCCCTGTCAATTAAGGCACGCCTATTAATGCCTAATACTGCTTCATTAACTGAAAGCAGCGACAGCCTAGTGCCACATTTAATAATTATACTGTACATTAAGATGATAGGATGCTGTTTTACATTTACATTTTCTGTCATGGTTATGTCAGGTTATATGACATAATATAAACTGTGATGTACAGTAATGTACTGTTAGATGGCACTTTATTTGTGAAACCATCAATGAGTCTATAGCCAATACATTAACAACATTTTGTTTCTACTTTTTCTACTTTTTATTTTCCCCCTTATCAAATGACTTTTGTGTGTCTGTCATCTACTTAAACTTTTTTTTTTGCAATATTAATCATTATTTTAACTATTTATACATTTAAATTTGTTAGGGCACATTTATGCAGATTTTATGTAGTTATTTGTATATTTATTTTAAATTTAAATCAGTTTTACTTCATAGTCATGTTCTTTTATTTTTTCACTGTCACTGCAGCAGTTTTAGTTATCTGCTGCAATTTCTTTGGAAAACATTTCAGATTATGATGTGTGTGTGGTCTTTGACGTTTTAAGGAAAGTGCTATCAATTTTTCTGATTGTTCAATTAAATGATTTCTCATCAGAGAGACAATACATGGTGTGTTGTCTTCAGCTGAGGGATGACATTGCCATACAGATCTATTCTTTCCTGTATTTCAGTTGTACGGATATGTTTTATTTTATTTTATTTGGTTGTTTTGTGTGTACCCATCAAACCAGGTCCAATATGTGAGGAACAAATACTGTTCTAGTGGATCCTACTGTTCCAGCTGCTTGTTTAGGTTGAATATTGAAGTCACCATTGTATCTCCCTGCAGCAGTTGTGAACACTGACCTTGGAGAGGGTTCTGTACCTTCGAAAATGCTTGGCCCACCCTACAACAGCTCTTTTATGAATGGGCTAATGTGTGAGCAGCATGCCAATGAGGCAAGAGGAGGAGGAGCAGGAGGAGAAGGAGAAGAGAGGGAAGGCTAGCTGTTGCAGCACAGGTGGCACTCGCTTCCATGTTGTTTTAACAGTAAAGTGCTGCACGGAGCGCAGATCAGATCAGATAACGGCAGGCAGAAGGGCTTACAGTAGGTTACACAATTAATAGGCCTCGTTTAACCTTCGTGCCATTTCCATTATAGATGATATGTGGAGTCATTTCTCTGTCATACATACAGTACATGCTGTCAATCATGGGTGAAGTTAATCAGAGCTGCACAATCTCTGCTTATAGGAATGATTCCATTTACGAAACAAAATTGATAACTACGTATTATACATGTCCCACATATACAGTATTTTCCCCGAATGAAAAGGTGGTCATACTGCAATAACACTTCCCTATTACAAAATTATAATCATTACCATACTTTTACCAGTTTGCTTCTGTACCGTGGTGCAATGTGTTACCTTGCCATTATATGCCACTATCTTGCAAGGTTGAGAACTGATAAAAAGGAAAATCCTGACTTTTTACTCCTTTAAAGGTTGCATGGCAGCTAACAGCTATAAAGCATGGGTAGGTTACACAAAATATAATTTAGCTAATGAATTTGTTTTACAAAATAGCTATTGCCTGCTGTATGAATGGCAAATTCTTCTATATGTAATAATGAGTCCCTTGTTCTTTTGCCTGCCATTTTTTTAAGTTATATTTCAAACTAAATAAATAAGTCTTTTTGGTATTTGGTTACAAATATCAGACAGAATGAGACCATTACAGAAAGTAACACTGCATCGTTTTTCACTCCTCATAGAGTTTACTAAGCAGTTTTAAACCCCTTTCTTGCCAGTTTCTGAACACCATGTCCTGACATGGATGGTGGAGAATCTGGGTTACTCTGTGGGGAAACCAGAAGTAAAGAATTATTTTTTGCATTTTAGATGTATTTGAATATTGTTCCTTGTATTAAAAATATTGTTCCTAGAATTAAAATCCAAGAAGGGAAGCGCTACACATTAATCCATGTGTTTGTAGCATTTAGTGTCATTCACAGCTTGTCAGAGTCCACAGTGGTTCCATTAGTCCGTTTATAAACTAACATAACATTATGCTGATTAAATTGTCTTATATTTTATTTTATTTTGTCAGAAAAGATTTTTTCATTATTGAAAATGTTGGGTCAGCAGTAGGTCCATGTGAAAGGGAGTTTTCTGTCTTATAATCTAAGCCTTTCCTTTCTGGTTTGTAGTGGACAGGGCTTTTTTGGATAAGGTGATGTCTCATACAGTATGTTTGTGCACTACTTGAGATTTAGCAACCACACTCAAAAAGACCTGATAAAGATGATTTAACTGCATTTTTTGGTCAGAAGTCTTTAAAATTAGAGGGAAATATTTTACACACAGATAAAATCCTTGTTTAATGACAATATGTTTAAACACACACCTGCTGTGTAAAGAGTAGAAACCATGCATAGACCTAATGGTGATGCACAGATGTGTTAAAATGACATGTTCTTTAAAAAAATCCTCCCTGGAGATGAATTCCATTTAGGTGCCAAGCTGTTCTTCTGTTTAAGGCAATAATGGAGCAACCAAAATTTAATTATAAAAACATTCATCACTTCAGCTTCATAATTGTCAGAAAAGATGGTAGAGGCACATTTTTTTCCCTCGGAAAGGGTCAGACTAATACCTCCATTCATTTATGGGTGTGACATCAATTAGTCTAACAGTGCTATTGCCGGCATAGGTATTTGAATTGATTATTTTCACATGGACAGATATAAGCCAGAATGCATATCCCTCATCGCTTGTTTCTATATTGTATTTTAGTGTTATATTACTGTCATGAAGACGGTGCCTTGTGTGGAGCAGGGGACAGGTTTTTCTCAGGGGGGACACAGCAAACATAGCTGGTGGTGTCAGATATTAAAACTGATGACTATGTATCTAGTGTACTGCCTTCACATGATCACATCTAAATTCCCCACCACTTGACACTAATAAGATTATCTACTCTTCCCCTTATTCCCCTCTGTAAGGTGCCTCTCTCTCTTCAGGCAACCTTTTTCAAACCAGGCCTGCATGTACATGTACTGTACAGTGGACTAGGTAAAAGGTGATGTTTGAATCTCTCTTAAGCTCTGTGTGGCCCATTAGGATGATTGAGGGCAACATTTGCCCTGGTAAATGAATTGTCAGTCACTAGGCGTGACTGTTTTTATCCATCAGAGTGAGACAGCCAAGCAGTAATACTGCGTCTGAGCAATGCTATATACACAGCTTCTTTCATTAAATTGACTTCTGCATGATACAGTATATGCTGCTGACCTATGGAGTAAGTTGATAATATACGGGTATGACATCATAAGTTTACTGCCAAGTGTCAACTGATGATTTACAGGATTGTACAACTTTTTTTTTTTTAAGAAGCATTCCCTGCTTTGAAACCAAATTAACAAATGTGCACTGTGGGCAGCAAACATGCTGATGCTGAAAATCATTCATATTTTCCAGATTATCTAGCTTTATATTGCAGATTTACGTCATCTTCCTGCTCTGTGCTGAAATGCTCTCTGCTCAATATGAGCTGACAGACAATAAAAAGTAAGAGAGATGACAGCAGGATTAAACAGACACGAACCCATGATGCTGTGGTAAAGACTCAGCCTTGCAACGTTGTATGTACAAAGCTACTTTCTAACCTTGGACAAAACTACTAAAACATACATAATTGTATTTAAGAAAAACATTTTTTTAAAATGTAAAATATTCAGAATCTCCAGACTATATTCAGCTGTGGAGTAATCCACATTTGGTGTTCTAGTATTGTGTGTTCTTTAGCAGTAACACAGTTGTCACTCAAAAACCCTGGACAGCGTGTTGGTGTGATTTTAATCAGAATGTATTGAAATTGTCAAGTGCAATGAACACATTGTAGGGGCTGCTATTTAAGTCACAACCTCTAATATTTCATGGACTGCTTTTAGCTTTGATTAGGCACACATTTCTGTGGCATTGTTTTGATAAGCTTTCTCTGTGGGGTTAAGGTCTGGACTCTGTGGTGGCCACTCCATGTGTGAAAATGATGTCTCATGCTCCCTGAACCACTCTTTCACAATTTGAGCCCGATGAATCCTGGCATTGTCATCTTGAAATATTATGTCTGTGCCATCAGGAAAGAAAAATCCATTGATGGAATAACCTGGTCATTCAGTATATTCAGGTAGTCAGCTGACCTCATTCTTTGGGCACATAATGTTGCTGAACCTAGACTGCAGCAACCCCAGATCATTGCACTGCCCCCACAGACTTGTACAGTAGACACTAGGCATGATGGGTACATCACTTCATCTGCCTCTCTTCTTACCAATCAATCTTTACGCTCCCTAGCAAATTGAAGCAAATATTTTTACTACTGGCCTCACTGATTAGTGGTTTTCTTAAGGCTACACAGCTGTTCTCTTCACATTGTGTATATGGAAATGCTCTTACTTTCACTATAAAACATAACCCTGAGTTATACTGTTTTTCTATGAACTGATTTCACCAAACGTTTAAGTGATCGCCGATCATGATCATTCAGGATTTTTTGCAGACTACATTTCTTCCTCAAAGACAATGGTTTCCTACTATTCTTCCAGTTTTTAATAATACATTAGACAGTTCTTAACCCAATTTTAGTAGTTTCTTCAATCTCCTTTTGTGTTTTCTCTGCTTGATGCACGCCAATGATTTGAACCCTCTCAAACAGACTAACATCTTTTCCACGACCACAGGATGTGTCTTTCCACATGGTTGTTTAAGAAATGAGAAGCTACTGATTGCATCAGTTGGGGTTAAATGACTTGTTGCCAGCTGAAACTCATGCAGTAATTATCCAATAGGAGGCTCTTACCTATTTGCTTCGTTAAATCCAGGTGGCGACTCTTTTGGCCAGGCAGTGTATTATTCAAGGAGTCTCTTTAATGTTGTAGCTGACATCTAAATATTAGCATTGGATTGTTGTTAGTAAAGATGCACTTTCTGATAAATGACAATGATGCTAGTCTAATGAACAAACACAAGTCTAATGTACTTTTGTCTGTTGTCTGTGAGTATTGTTTACCAAGAGAAAAATCTTTCTTTATTTGGACCAACCTGCCTATAGATAAGATTCCCTGTGTAAAACAAAACAAAAAAAAAGATAAAAAAACAACTAAAAAAGAAAACGGAAGCACTGAGAGAGTGCAGACCTTGGCCAAACAATGATAAAGAGTTCATGAAATAATTCCTGGATCCAGAAGGCGATCTGGATCACCACCAAAATCTAACCTTGTTCCTTGCCCCATTACACACCTTTCCTGAAAATTCCATCAAAATGTCAGACAGACAAAAACAAACCCTGGCAAAAACATAACTCTCCTTGGCGGAGATAATGAACTGCACTACCATTAAATTGCAGCAAGGTGGCTGCAAAAAAAGTAACATTTAAAAGTAATGCCAGTGTTGTTACTGTCTTTATGTTATGTTGTTGACCTGTACTGTGCAGTTATCCCCCCCCTCCCCCATTGTCTTCCCTTTCCCTTCATCTGTCTACCCCTGCTAACAGACAGACTAACAGACTCCTATAATAACCTCCTTGGTGGAGGTAATGACCCTGATATTACTTCTGCCCATCAGTGCCAAAACTTCATGATGTAGAAAGTTTAAAGGCCACAGTAACCTAAATGCAGGGCTTAGCTGTGTTCAAGCAGAAAAACATGGTCTAATTTGCACTTTATTATGAAATTGTTAATTGTGTTTCATGTTTCATTTCAAGTGATTTTGCAGGTTTGTGTTCTCTGTGTTTGATGTGACAACAAGGTGAGCATCAAAGATTTTTTTAGTATGTTAAATGGTTAAGATACTGACTGTAATCATACTTTACATAGCAACACAGTAGTTAGCAGGTACAAATATTATTGCCTGGCTGAAGTGTTCTGCGGTCAGCAGTGATCTCTCTAAGAGCGCTGCTCAATTTAATGTGAATCAAAAAGAGACAGAGGATGTGAAACACAGTCCCCATGCTCCTGTGTGACCTCCTCTCCAAATCCTCCCTTCTGATCTGGCAAGTAGGCACCTGAGTATCGAGGAGCTGAGTCACAGTAACTCAGGGAGCCTCTGTGCCCATCTCTTCAACAGCATTCAGCTCTGTTGGAGTAAAAGGTAATCACAAATGCTCATCGTCAGGCTTTATTTCATTGCTTAACAATACACTTCCACACTCAACAACTGCAGTAATATGACCCAGAGACGTGAGGACTACTTTTCAAGGCTGTTGTGTTGACGGCAGAGGTGGCAGGCAGGAGGATGGGGCGTATCACTGCAGGAACTTAAGTCAGTTTCCTGGTGCAGGTGTAATAAAAGGCCTTTTGGCTGTTTAACTTCTCTTTGTCCTTGTACTCTTTATGAATGTCACATTCTTGGATTTGGAGTTTATTATATTGTGTTTAATGCCCAACTTTTAACTGTAGCCCATGTTTAATTTGACAAATTATTAATGGACTTATGACCTTACTGCCAAAATAAAATGGCAGTAGTGATTAGCGAATGTTAACGCACCCATGCCTAAATGGTGAGTAAGTTAAGTTGAAATTTGCCAGGGCTTAGCATGTTTTGCACTAGAAAAGAAAATATCAGGACACAAAAATATCATGATATTTAATTACATGATATTTTTTTGCATTTTTGACATTGGTTTTCTGATGGTTGGTTTGTGTTTTACTTAAGCCTTGAACCACTAGCTGTCAGCAGGCTTTCAGCCATTTGACTCCTTCCTTATCCTTATCATTCTACTCCTCTTAATAGACAAAGAAAACTGTATATTGTTTATGAATATACTATTACTATAATAGTCTTAAAATATACTATTTTGGGGTAAAGTGGCAATATATCTTGTTTGTATCATATCATCACCTCTGAATTGGGATATGTGTTGTATCTTGGGCTTCAACTAACAATTATTTTCATAATTGATTAATTAATTAATTAATGCACAGCCTTGGAAGTACAGTCAATAATAATAATCGTTAGAATTTAGCATAAAGTAAAGGTTAATATTGTGTTTCATGCTTTATGCTTTTCAGTGTTGCATAAGAATCCTCACCTGTCTTTAGCACAGTTATCTAATGGTTCATTCACACTGTGACCTTTCACGTTTTCCCCTTTCACACTACTATAATGCTGATTGCTTCTCCCTTATTGGGCCAATTGCTCCTCTTCAGTCCCTCACTGTCAATACTGCCCACACTTAATAATTGTCATTTACAGCATTTAGCTGGAAAGTGACCATCTGTTGATGTCATTCATCTTACCTTATTTTGTTTCCTGTGGCTACTCAATTGTGAAGGGTCACGCACAGCACACGCGAACAAAACAACACAGAATACAGCTAATTTGTGTTCCACACATTGAACAACATATTAATGCACAGCAGCAGTGAGTGTAACTGTTTCAGCTACCTCTCAGCTCATTCTTTGTCCTGATCAATATGGCAGCTAATAGCAGTGCTAATTCCATGTATGAAACCACTGTATAAACAATACAATTAAGAATAGAATAGCTTAAATTATTCCATCTTATATGTTCAATAATTACCACTTCATACTGTATCTCCTATATTAAAAAAGGAAAAAAATTACATTACTTTATTATCCCAAGAATGGGAAATTTGTTGGGTTAAAGTACAATACATTAAACACAAAGACATTGATAAACACCCGCCCTCCCCTCATAGCCAAACACACACACACACGCACACACACACACTCACGCTCCCTCACACACACTAAAAATAACTAAATAATAAAAACAGATAACAAATTCGATTAAAACAGTGGGTTACAACAAATACAAACACAAGAACGCAAGAATGCAGTGTTGCTAAAATGACTTGTGCTTTTCATTAAAAAGTCTAATAGCAGAGGGGACAAAACACAAGCTATGTGTAATAGGCATTTGCAGTAACCTGTTTTTGCCATGGTTGCTAAGTTGGAACCTACTATTTAAAGGATGAGTAGGATCCTTAAGTATCTGCTCGGCTTTACTCACAATAAGATCAGACCAAAGCTGAGTAACTGACAACTGGCTACATCCAATAATGTTGCTCGCTGTCTTCACCAAGCACTGCAATTTACTTTGGTCTTGCTTGCGCATGTTCCCAAACACGCAAACATGCGCATAGAATATCTTAAATTATTCCATCTTATATGTTCAATAATTACCACTTCATACTGTATCTCCTATATGGCATCCAAACACAGTTTAACAGAAAACAGTCTCCTGCAGTATAATAGAGCTATTCCCTTCCTCCCCGCTTCAAGTACTTCTTTACAGTTTATATTACCACACTAACATGAAAATGGGATTGGTCAAAGAGAGGATTTCCTAAATTGTCAGAATATTCCAAATGTGCCAGACCTGAAGCAGAGCCTGTGGACTTCAGGAAGTAGTGCTGAGGTGAGATTTAAGGGATGTGATTAAAAAAAATGCATAGCATATGCTCAGTTCAGTTTTTAGTGTTTGTCAAAGCATCCACCCCCCACTCAGCATTTACGCGTCCATGTTTATCCTGGAGCGACATCTTTGGGGGGGAGGGATTCAGTCGATATGTTCTGGGCTTAGGTCGAGCCTCCTGCACTCAGCAGGCTCTGTGTCGATAGAGAAAGCAGAGCCACACTGACCTATTCAGCTCACTCTCTGAACTCTGATCCAGCTGAAAATGAATTCTTTAAATCTCTACAGAAGAGAGCTGCAGAGGTGGCATCCAGCCCACAAGGATCCTGTGGCCGGAGAGCTTCTTAATCTGCTCAACATGAAACCAAACCTGTGAAATGACCTCTCGTCCAGTTTAAATTGGGTTTGTTTCCCTCAGCAGATAGGATATTTATAAGTCAGCTCTTAGATCTACCTGTTTACATGCATCTCCGCGCTAAAGCAGACTAAAAACAAATCCTGCTGTGCACATTCAGGATCACGTTTTCTCAGAACTAATCTACAAATTATAATTCAGAGAAAATGATGCAATCTTCGCCATCATGTGCTGATGGATCTGATCCTCCATGTCCACACATGGATCAGGAGCTGACATAAATGACAGCAATCATAGAAATGTCTCGAATCCTGTCAGTCTGCTTTCATGCTCTAACTTCCCATAATGCCATGTGCTCTTGTGTAGCATTTTCAGTTAAAAGGTTCTCTGTTTATGGAAACCTATACAAGCCTGTCAATATGATTGATGGATCACTAATCAAGGCCTCTGTTTATGGTTTTTGCCTTTGAAACATCGTTCTTTTAGAGGTGTGTGTTTTTGCATCATGTGAATACTTAGGAGGAGGGTTACCTGACAGAAATTGAATATACTACCCATGTTTGCACAAGTGTGTAATTGTATTAAAATAAAAATCATTTGGTCTTTCTTTACAAAGGAGTCGTCTTATGCTGCCATGTTTCTCGAGCAGTACTATAAATATGGCTGATGCATTTATTTCGCATTATTTTTTCAAATAAATGTGCTGTTTATATGTTAAACTAGACCCTAGGTTACACACTGCATTAAATATGAGGCCAAATTTGACTTGGACTAAGTTTTTTGGACAATTCTGAGGAAATGTTGGTGGGAGAGGAATGATTTTTAGAGGTTGCAATGAAATTGCAAACCATCTAATTTGATGAGGCCACTCAGGCCTCAGAGTGTCATTTTCCAGAAGCACATATACAGCGTCTGGATATGTTACATCACCAGGGAATAGGATGTAATAAGTGTGGACATCGATGCAGAAAGACAGTCAGACACCTGTTTACATCCCTGTCCTACTGAATTATCCAAGAGTTGCATCAGTGACCCAAGGCAGCTGCTGTGATTTGAGTTGTTAGTGCATCAAAGTCCTGTCACAATATTTTGCCTAGACTGATGTTTTTTTTTTTTCTTTCATCTTGTGTGTAGCATATGCAAATTCTCCTCCGGTAGTCTTTCTGTACAGTCTTAAAAAAAAAAGTTCTAATACAGTATAAGGCTTTTCATTATCAATAATCTGGATAACATTTTTTGCACACTCAAAACATTACAGTGATAAAAGAACCCATCCTGGCTGTAATGAAATGAAAAAACACGTCTGAAAATAGCCCAAGTAGTGTGAGAGCCGCTTCCTGTTGTACCGGTGCCATGATTTGTGTGAGTGGTAATTATCTGTGTCATTCAGCTTCTAACTGGGATCTCACTGCGTAGCTTGACTCATACGCTTTTTATAGCTGCGGCTGTCTTTCCACTTTATAGCATTGTCTGTGTGTGAGTGTGTGTGTGTGCGACAACACTGTCCTGCTGCAGAGAAAGAGAGTGTTGATACTTCACACTGTGTTGAGTTCAAGTTTTTACATACCCCGGAGCTTTAACTCTACACGAGTACAGTTAACTTGGCACTTGATTTATGGCGATCAGCTCAGGAATAGACCGCCGTTATCTGGGTTCACAGTTTTATGACTTGTTTTACTACTTCATCACTGTGCACACGCTAGATACCATCATGGCTAAATACACACACTGTGCTGTACTTTGGAGCCAATCAAAGACTAGAAGAGCACAAACTGAACAAACTGAATCATACAACTGTTGCATCCAGGAAAAAAAAAAGACTATCTTCAGAAACAAGTGAGATTAAAGCTGATGTCAGCCATGTTGTCTTTTGAATAATTTCCTGTCACTCCTGTTATGTTGCAGCATAAACACATATGGTTATTTTACTTTATTTTACTTTTACTTTTATGAGGGGAACAGCATTGAGATTAAGAGCCTCTTTTACAGGTATGACCTTGAAGACAAAGCAACTCTAATGATGAGCTGAATATTTTTTTTTTTTAAATATATACTTTCATAGTTTAAGAAATGTTTTTATTTATCGTTTAAACTAATTAGATGAGATCAGTACTACTCTCATTTTTATACACAGCACTGTGTATGGACCTAAAACTAGTGTATCTTTGTTTTTTAAACTAAAAAAATATCAGTGAATGTTGAATGTGGAATTGTAGTATACTGGGTTGAAATGTGACCCAAAAAAAGTGTTTAAACACATTTACATAATAATCTGTTGTGCTGCGGCTATAAATCAATTCTGGAGCAAGTGAACCAAACAAAGCTTAAGTTCTGGTTGATAATTTGTGTCTCTCTGTTTTCTCTGTCCAGGAGGTGAAGCTGTTGCACGTTTGTTTACCCATCAGTGGGGCTGCAAAAATGTTCTTAATGGCTTTTCTTTGAATTTTTGTACAGGGGTGGAACATGAGCCAAAGAAGGAGCTGTAAAATTTTAGAGTGGCTCTAGATAAATCGGCAGATCCCACCTTTTTAAACATGGTGAGATATGGTGTTATAGCCTTGCTAGAGCACTGGGTTCCCAGAGCGTCCTTCTTGTTTTATGAGCTTGTCTTCTAAGGAATAATTATTGTTTGCTTTCTGTTCCTCATCCACTTCCAGCTGTTGTTTAAAGACCAGGTTGTGGTGACGGATCAGTTTTCCCAAAATTAAACTATTTTAATTCTACATAGTTGTTTGTTTAAAGCAGAGCTATTCCTTAAAATGTAACTTTGTGTTTCCCAGAACTAAAAATTCCATCTTTTTTTGTCCACAAACCAAAGATATTCAGTTTTATGCAAAAAATATTAATATTTAAGAGGCTGAAATCAAAACAGTTGCTGATTAATTTACTAATTGAATTGATTATTTAATTCTTAGTTAAAGGAAATTAGTTTTAAATTACCATAGATATTTCATATTAGATATATTTCGATATTTCCTGTTGCTGCTGCTGGCGGTACCTTTGCTGCTGAATGCATATTCAGTGAACATGTGCACGTCTACAGCAGCCCAGTGGTTCCTCTTTGTCTGCAGACAGGCTCTCCCACAGTCTTGTCTGTGTCAGTTGTCAGGCATGTGAAGGGGAATGACAAAGGGAAGCCCTGCACCCAGGTGAAACAGAAGCGAGCAAGAGCCGCTCTGCACTTCCGATTTACAGAAGCTGTCAGCCTGAGATGGGCAATTCCTGTGAACTGGTGAAATGACAAGACACTGAACTGGTTGTACAACATTTAGTGTGTCAGCTGGGTATGTTGTAGATCTACCTGTGCTGAGCTGTGAATCACCCTGAAGCCAAGCAGAGAGGATATCTTCACATCAACTGAGGATCATTTCATTTCATCATTAATGTTTCTCTTCCTGGGCTGCTACTAATTTATGTGACGCTACATTTAGCTCAGTAATTCTCCATCCTCTTACATGTAATGCAGTTTGCTGCCTGCTGGTCGCAACATCAGTATTTTACAAAACAGTGACACTGTCACACACTCACACAGTCTCTCCCCATCAAGGCACATTGTTCCACCATTTCATTTGAGAATCATTTTTGCTATCAGATTGACTGATGCTCCAAGACAACACACCGGAAGAAAAACAAAGAACCTTTAGGTGACCAATGTGCATTTAACAACGTGACAATTAATGTGCTGAGAAAAAAATACAACTGTGAAATGGAATCAGAATTCATTGAAATAATTATTTAATTTTTGTAATTAGCAAAAAGAAGGAAATAAAAAAAACTTGACTTATTCGTCTCCACTGAAAGAGCCACTTATGCCGTTAATTGGATTGGTGTATGCTGACCTATCTGCTGACACCATACATAATTATAATTGTTTCACTTTAAATAAGTATTTAAAAGTACATTTTATCCATATCTAAACTATGGTTGGATTCACAAAAATGATTTCCCAATATATCTCAATCTTCATTTCAAAGATCCAATATCAATTCATATAATCCTAAAATTAATCTTTTAATGTACATGTATGCTGTCACTTAATCTGTTGATTATTCACTCAGATAATTGATTATCTTTTTCTTCCATAAAATGCTGCAGTTTTATCTGCAAACAAATAAGTTAATAGTATCATGATTTCAAAAATCAATCACAAAAGGGAAAAGGACTAAAAACGGAAACGGAATGAAAAAGGAGTAACAAGGTTTATTACAAAAATTTAAACACAAAATACCAGTCCAAAAAACTAACTAAGAGTAAAGGCTGGCTGGCTGGTGAGGCGGAGCTCAGGCGACAACCGGGAAAAAAGAACAAAAAGCGAGCATTAGGGAATGCTGATAAAAAGGTCTTAGTTCAGAGACTAGAGTGAGCTAAACAAACACTATGACATGGAACAGGTTACCAGTGTTACTGGAAAGACACACTGATAACAGGAGGCAGGAAACCAGGGTTTAAATAGGAAGTTGGCAGATGATCAATGGGAAACAGCCGTGCTGATTGAAGGCTCCGCCTCACCTGTCAACCAGCCTCCTGAAACAAAAGCAGAATGCTTTCCCAGGAAGCATAGCAGTAGTGCAAAATAAAAGCAGGAAGTAACAAAAGGCCGGGAGACAACCCAGACCAGACTTGAAACATGACAAATAGTTGGCAATTAATATAGCAGTTAAACAATCAATTAAGAAATGATTAACTGATGCAGCCCTAACAATATAAAATATAAAATATAATTACAGCCTTTTTTTGCATTTTGCAAATATATATTTTTTAATTGTTCAGGCCAAGTGTAGAAGTATTGTGACAGAAAAAGAGCAGTCCATGACTTCATTGCAGGTTATCGGCTACTGTTACAATTGTAATCACTGTGATGAAATTAAGATTCCAGTGTTGCTTGTTACCGTTTCAGCCTTAAATTTCATGTTAGGAATAAGACTTTGGGCTTATTCCGCTCATTTCAATTAAATTTTATTTGTATAGAGCCAAATCACAACATACATTGTCTCACTTAAAAAGTGCTTTTCTAGTCTTGATGACCACTCAAAGCTGCTTCACACTACAGTTTTTGCCGTTCACACACCATCACTCATCATTCACTCACCTTTCACACCCATTCACACACTGCTGGCACAGCTCCAAATTCCACTCAGTGACAGCTGTGCTGACATTCTGTGGACTCAAACCCACAACCTTCAAGTTGAAAGAGCTACAAGGCACTCATATTATATCTCTTAATGTCCACATTAAGGACCACTCTTTCCTTCATTTCATCTTGAGAACTGAAGATTTCCAGTGTTGACAGATGTAACACCTAAATAGGGTGACATGAACGGGCATGTACTGAGATCAACTGCAGGCGTTAAGACCCTGGTGGTTACGGTTGCCAGCATGTTGTCTTCTCTGGCTGTGTCTCTAGGCCTCAATAGCCTACAGGTAGATGAAACTACATCGTGGCAGAGGCTCTTTGAGTGCCAGGTTTTCATTCACACTGATCACACATTAGACTGATCAAATCAGACTCCAGACCTGCTTCCTGACTAACTCAATTTGCTCTCATACGCTTCCCTTTTTACGTTGAGCACACACACACACGCACACACACGCACACATGCACACATGCAGAGATGTGAATGTGGGCTAAGATGAAAACCAACAGTGAGTGGGGCAGTACCCATTGAGCTCTAATGAAAAGCAGAAAAAGCTGTTACCTTGGCAACTACCAGCATACATCTTCAGGAGGACCCAGATTTCCTGTCTGACTGCGGTCGTATTGTTTTGGTTCTCGCTTGATAGCCGTGGCATCCCTAGACTGATTATCTCTACACAGGCAAAAATTTATGCTACATCATCATGAATTAAAGAGCAGCCATTTGTGCAGACAGGATGCTGTCTGGAAATCTTAAGTCATGCATTTAACCCCAACTATGATAGAAATCCCAAAACCACTGAAACATGCATGTAATCAATGATCACAGTGAATTTTATCTTGGCTTTCAGTCACATTCTCCTCTGCACATTCAGCTGCCTTCTGTGAGGAGAACACTGCTGCTAAAAGCAGAGAATTAAAGTGTCAGTGTGATTTATCTGAATCAGCCTTGAACATTGCAAAGATGTGTTGTCGCTATAGTGTGAATGAAGGTGTTTATTATGACAAAATATCCACAGAAAAAGTAGTTTTTCCCCTATGCAATCTGCACGGTGACTGTCACCTAAATTAAAATGGAGACTGATCTGGCATCAAATACTGAAAAGAAAAGTGATTAAGCTTTCCGTCTTTGTATTTAAAGGATGAAGTTTCTTCCTGGAAAGCATGAGGGTTTTATGCATACAGTGCTTACATGCATACAAGCAGACTATCAACATAAAGTCATAGATGTCGGGAATATATTTGATTTCACCACAGCATTCGGGTCCATGTTGTTCTCATCATCATCATTATCATTCTCATCAACATCGCCTTAATCAGATTATTATAATTATTATAATTGCATGTGCAATGTTTGTTATCTTTGTACGTCAGACCCCCTGTGTGATTTCTCAGCATTTAGAGATACAAGTGAGTTTGGGGGAAGGGCAGAGTTGAAGATTTACCTTTTTAGCCCTGTGGCAGGGCTGGGTATAATTTAACCAAACATCCATGACACTTTAAAAACCACATTGACAGTTAAATATCCCATCTTCGAGCCGCAGATGTTCCCCTGTGGTTAAAAAACAGGGGATAATTAACTGTGTGTGCAGTGTGTTCTCTATTGTGACATCTTTCTCTTTGGTGATTGTGTTTGTGATGACATTTACGTGGGTGGCTATGATTGCATAGGCCCGATGCTAAATATTTAGCAGGAAGCAGAAAATGTAAAACTTCTGGACTTGATCCTGTCAAAGTAGTGATTGATGATCTCATTTAATAAATTTAAAGGCTACAAAAGCCTGTCTCCTCAATTATATCCAGTGATCAATGGGATTCAATGTTAACAACATTCAAGAAACCTCAGTGTTTTTTTTTCAGCATTTCCCACAATGCAGCGCGATTGTCACCAGTTCTGTCTGAGACAGGAGTGTGTTATGCTACCAGGGCTAATGTAGCCTTGAGCGGTGATGAGTGAGTGAGCTATAGAGGTCATGTGACCTTATTTAGAGTCAGTCAACCCTGACTTAAGTGATACACTAAAGGCAATTTTTCACACTATGCACGGTTCACCCGAGTCACAAAAGACCTACAGGGATAGTTCAGGGTTTTTGGTTGTTTCAGGTATTGACACCTTAGAAGTACTGACTTTGATTAGTATGCTGCCATTTTTGTGACCTTGGTGCAGGGGAGAGAGAATAGTTGCCAGTTGGAATAGGAAGTATATTCCGCTTTTCCATTACACTATTCTAACACTACTCGGCTCTACTAGACTTGACTCTACTCGGTTTGGTTATCAGGGACAGCATTTTTCATTGCCTCATGGCACTTCCTCAACGTGAGCGGGGTCGTCATAGCACAGCTGTGCAAAACTGCCGTGGCATCATTTTATCTGGATCCTCTCGTCGGCCACAAAACACAGGACTGTCTGCACATCATCGATGGTCCACGGTGTATATTTGCGGACAGCAGCCATATTTGCTCGCTCTAATGCTCTTGGCGGTTTTTAAAAATGGCTGGTTTGATTCTTGTTTTGTCGTCGACGTCATGCTCACTCTCTGACCAATCAGTGGCCAGCAGTCTGGGGACACCACATTTTAGTATTGGCTCAGCTCACTTGGAACCTCACCAGAGCAGGTACTATAAACGGCACCAGGTACCAGGTACTCTCCCTATTGGAAAAGCAAAAAGAGTTAAGTGAAGCTGAGTAGTGCTAAAACTGTATAATGGAAAAGTCCCAATAGATTTTATTATGTGAGCATTTGTTGAGTGTTTAAAATCTGTTTTTCCTTCTGTCCCTGCTGGCAGTCATGTTATCAGTGCTAGCTCAGTGAAATCAGTGTTGATTATGTGTCAATACTTCTTACAACCACACACAAAATAACTGAACTAAATCTTTAATGTAACTTTTTTTCTTTTTTTCTATTTAGTCATCCCCAACACATTTGATTCAAATTCTATGATTTTATTTTGTACCCGTAAAGCTCTGTTAATGCATAACATGTTCTTATTATCTTGGTAATTGATTACTGCTAATTGTCTGTTTTGTTTGTGATTGTGCCACATTACCTTCACACTTTGATCACTTAATACCGCACATTCCTTCCATTATTTAGTGGCAATATGTCAAAGCAATGCATAACACACTGCTGGTTACAGAAGGCACATTGACAGAACCGTCCAAGTTGCTGATGCTGAAAATAGAGTAACCTTGTGTGGGTTAAACATGATGCTCTACTGTGCACATACTCGCCACTGGCTGTGGACACAGAATGACATGCATATGCCTCTGTACATCAGGGAAAACTCCTTACATCACCTTGCAAACCTCGCTAACACGAGCTAGGAACATGTGAGATGCAGGAAGTGATGGTACTGCATGTCACAACGACAGGCCTGGGCTTGGCTTCTGTTCCCAGATTGGTTTTCACAGATCTACGACATGTTATATGCAGTATATCTGTACAAAAAATGCTAACATAGCCAGGATGAGTAGACATTGTTGACTGGCTTTTCAGTACAGTGCCCTGACGTCCAAATTTGTCAAGGACTATTGCAGTTTGAAGGCGAAGGTCTCAAGTCTTAAAATGTGTTGCTAAATTAATGTCCCTAAATTAAAAATCTCCCAGTTTCTATGTTTCACTACCAAATTTTCCCAGTTTTCAACACAATTAAAACAACTATTAAGTTACTATACTTATTTTTTAGTGGATACTTAAATGTTTATAATGTTCTGATGCACTTGTATTTACCTAACAACAGATGTTTTCACACATAAAGATTTCTCTGTATCTGTGTCAGTCAATCAGTTGTTTGTCCAGGCTGTTGCTTGCCTATGAGATTATAGCTGTAGTAAACAACATGGTGTTCTCATAAGTGCATATGTATGTATGTGTGCATGAATATGCAACACACAACTTGGGTTTATTACTACTTTTTTAGCCATGTTAACATAGTGGCTTTTATCAGTTTTGTCACACTGTGGCAGTGTGTGTCACCCTGTTCTCAATATTTGTCCAAACAGAAATCACTGACTTTGTGAAACCCTTTGAAAAGCAAATATTGGTATTATTGAATTTTGGTTTCAATCACAGTGTTAGTGTTTTGCGTGATGTCCTTGCAAAGGAACATATTGAAGTAAAATTATGTACTGTAGTTGATCATGAGCAGTTTATTTTCACTTTTCAGAGCTAAAGAGGTTCGTTAACATATATAAAACTGAATTTACATTTTCCTTTTATGCACGGACAGGGTTTTGTTGCAAAGGTCACATATATAGCTTCTTATTGCTCCTGTATGAGGGACTGTCCATTTCCCTTCTCTAGTGTTAATCCCAGTAAAAAGCTTATAAAGAAAAGGCTACACTGTGGCTTGCCCTCAGTTCATTTTATTTTGCTAAGCTTTCCAGGCCTGTTTTTTTTTTGGCTGGAACATCTGTCTGTCTCCTTATGCACATTCTTTGCATTTTCTATCACATGCTGTCTCTGACTAAAACACTTGCAGGGAGACAGAGGCTCGAAGTCGTTGAGGTAATTCGTTTCCAAATGGTTCTGTGTGACATTGTTATAACCTGGACTATACATGCCAAATTACATTCAATAATCCCATTTTGTCTTTAAACCACCTCATGTTTATACAGTACAAAGCTAAAACTAAATGTCAATGTGAAGATTAATTAATTTACATAATTAATTAATTGTTTAAAAAATTGATGATTCAGTGCTTTTCTTTGCTGGATATGATGTTGAATGGAATATGACTTCTTTTTTTTTATTGAGCACACGGTATTTATTACACAAAAAAAGAAAGAAAAAAAACTTGAATCACAATATGTGCAAGCAACTGGTTAATTGATAAAATTATTTAAAGATTTCTTATAGAAAATGTTAACTGTAGCCCCTGTCTGAGTTTAAAGTACCTTGAAAGTGAATGTAAAGTTTTCCACCTGCTACATCAGTCTATCATTATTAACTGTATATACACTCCATGGTTTTCCTTTTGGTTGGTTAATTCTCTGCAGTGAGTTTAATCCAGAGTGGCTCTGCTAAATGACTGGTCTTGGCTAAAATCTCCTGAGCTTTTATTAATGCATTAAGTGCTTTGTATCTATTCAGGAAAAGATTTTGTGTCTGGTGTTCAGTGGTTTACAGGTAATTACTTTGCTGGATGATGAATTGAGATGATAAATAAGGACCAACCAGATGTTTTGCTTCCTCTATAACAAAGGGAAGCCTACAGGCTTGAAGAACCAAAGAAAAAATATTTCAAACCAAACCTCAAATGCACCACAACATGTTTACTGCATATAATCTTTTTTTCTCTCCTCTCCGCAGACGGCCTATAAGCCCTGGCTGTGTGCTCAGTATTTTCCCACCACGCAGCAGTCGTGTCAGAGGAAGGTACCGTGCCACCAGTACTGCCTGGAGGTCCAGCAGAGCTGTCCGTTCATCCTGCCCGACAATGACGACCTGATCCATGGCGGCAGCCCCAGTTTCATCTGCACAGGTTAATACCAACTCCTCATGTTCCTCTCAGAAAGAGCCTAATAACTCACAGTAAATAGCATTTATATAAGGCCCCTCAGTATCAATTCATCCTTAATGTGTGTCTCCATATTGGCTGGATGATATTCCTCAAAGGAAAACAAGAGAGGTGTTTCTCAAGGCTTTCTGATGACATCTAGTGGTGCATTCAAGCACTGCCGAGCTCATGCAAGGAAAGTTTTACAATGCACTGATTAATTGAATTTAGCCCATCTCTCAATATTTACTGCAGTTTATACAGTAGTAATCACCAAGAACCCCACCTCATAGGAGCAGATGCTGGCTGTTTGCCAACGCACATGTTATCAGGAAGACATGAGCAACATAGTATCATGAGCTGAAAAGCCCACATGGGTGTTTCCAGTGTTTCTGGCCAAAATAGACCCACAAATGTGTCAGTAAATGAGTAGGAAATAATAATTTATGGAGGTGTGTAAAACACTACTACTGGCGATCGGAAAAGATTGATTACAACAATGTACAATGTTCCCTCAATTATGCTGTAGCAACAGGAATTAGCTACTTTTTCTGCTTAGATCATAGAATGTGATCTGCTTAAATTTAGTTTAAATCCCCCATGATGATGCTTAGTTGTCCAGGCATCAGAGGCAGCAGAGAAACCATGCCTGCTTTATCTTAATGAGATGATGTTTTAATGTGTGGTGCCCTTTTTGAACTATACATCCCAGCAAATTCTACCTGAGTTGACAAAACAATTTTTGAGGGGGTTGGTGCAGTCCTGGCATCAGTTTAAAAATGACTAAAAGGCCAGCCATTTTCCTGAAATAAGTGTGCAACATCTGTCACTAAAACACTTATTGTTTCTGCCACCGCAGACTTACACCACACCTTACGCCTGCAGAACCTTCTGAAAGGAAGGTCCATATTACATCACTGATGTTTGATGGAACTGGTGATAATTCCTTTTCTTGTTTTTTTGTCACCTCCCCTTACTAGTGTAACTATTATGCTTCTACCTTCCATCCGTCAGTTGTGATGCAATATGCATATCTATGTGTCTTCACAGACAGGAAAACAAACCATGACTGAGAACACAGAGAGTGTCATGATAGATTTAATCAGCCTTATGTCAACTCTTTGGAGAATGATTTGAGTGTAAAGGGTTTTTCATTACATTTACAGTATTACAGTATATTGAATATTTACTGAGTAATAGCTTCAAAAAGGCTAATAACATTTGACTGAAGTTAAAAACACATTAATTAGAGAATTTACACAAAAGCATTTGGGCTCCAGTTAACAATTGTTTGCATTTTCTTATTTAATTAATTTAATCAATTCTTTGGGCTTTAAAATGTCCGAAAATTGAGAAAATGATGTTGATAACAATTTCCCTAACTTCAAGCTGGGAGAACATTGTCCTCCAATGACCCTGTTTAATTTTATCAATTAATCAGTTTATTGTCTTTATTGAGGAGCAAAGAAACCCGCAAATAGTCCTGAAAAATAGTCCTGAACCCCCCCCCAAAACACTTAAACAGAGAATCAATCATAAATCACAATATTTGGCAATTAATTTACAAGTTGATTAATATTACTAATTTATTAATAGATAATTACTAATTTATTAATAGATTAATAGTGGCAGCTCTAATTCTCAGCCAAAATCTGCACCGTTGAAAACATAGCTGATTGACTACTAGCACCAACTCAAAGGAGGAGGGTTTGTCACACCAGACCTGAGTGATTCCTGCAATTCCTGTTTTTGACATGATATTAAAATAGCTCTCATTAGACATAAAACATTTGTGGTTTGGATAGCTCAACTTTTTAATATCCCTGCAGACTTTGACACTGGTCTTCTACCAATGCCTAATCTGGTCTGAGGGCCAGAAGTTTTAAGTTTTACAATGAGCAAAAGTGAACATGCAACTAAAATAAGAGATATGCCCTCACTTAGTGATCTCCACTGCATTTCTGTATAGGACAGCACAACCATTAAGTCACACATATCTAAGCCAATATTTTGCTGTAGATGTATAAACCTTAAACACAGGGGGCATATGATAGAGTTAAAGTGGGGAAGCAACCTTATGATTATTAATGTGCTCTCTTTTCAACCTAAACTGTGAATATCTGAATGATTAAGTCAGTGCAGGAAATGCTATATGGCATCAGTGCTATTGGATGAAATCCTAAAGGTCAGAGGACATGAATTATGCCTCTCTTTTACATTTTTACATCACACTTAACTTGCCAATATAATGGATTTATTACCTCCACCACCTGTGTTGGTTTGTCTGTTAGCAAAATAACTCAAAAAGTTATGGACAAATTTTGATAAAACTTTAAGGAGGTGTGTGTAATGGGAAAATGAACATGTGGTGAGATTTTGGTTATGATCCGAAACGCCGCCTGGATACAGGAACATTTTGATCATTAATTGCCGAACTGCTTGCTGCAAAGCCTGATGACGTGACAGCACTAAATTCATTTATGTGCATGTCCTGCCACCTTGCGGGAATTTAATGGTACTGCAGTTCATTACTTCTGCCGGAGAGGTTATATTTTTGCCAGTTTGTTCTGTCTGTCTGTTAGCAAAATAAGTGAAGCTGTCTGAATCCAGGAATTTTTTTGAATGACTCTTTATCGTTGCTTGGCCGAGGTCTACGCTCTCCGATTGCTTCTAGTTATTATTATTATTATTCCAAGTGAAGTTGAAAGCTCAAAGAATAAAATGGAGCCCCCCCAGTGGAATTATATTTGTACAGTAAACACAACAGGGCAGTGAGGGAGATGCCAATCAAACACAGCATGGCATGTACTTCCCCCTCACAGTGTTGAGGAGACGGCTAATCAGGTCGAATAATTAAAACTCCTGGTGCTTACCATCAAAGCAAACTTTTGTGTTCTTAAAGATCCCATAGAATGGTCTTTTTAAACCAAAAAATGTAATGAGGTCTACTGAGAAACATTATCTTGTATTTATGGTCAAAAACCTCACAGACTCTGCAGAGTGAGCCAGTCTGCTGCTCCTCTCTGTCTTCCTGTTCTCAGTCACCCTGTTTCAGAGCCCCCTCTCTCTCCTGAACACTGAGTCTCTTGTGATTGGCCAGCTACCCACTCGCTTGTGATCGGCCAGGTAGCCGGAGCAAATGGCTCGCCCTCTCCCAGAGCCACTCTGCTTCATGCTAAGCGCTAGCCGTTAGCACTTAGCAGCATCTTCGAGAAGTAGCTTCATCACAGCCCCTCGTTGTAGCTCCTTACCTTTTGATCCAGACTCACAAGAAATGAAGACACCTGAACCACCTCCACAACCAAGGCTGCAGCAGGACGTTTCACAAAGGTAATTATTGTTTTTTTTACCGTGTATTTTCTCTGTGCTGTTAGAATCCTGAACTCTGAGGACACACTGATTGTACCTGTAACTGTACCTGTTACTGTAAATATATATATATGTATATATATATATATATATATATATATATATGTATTTATTTTATTCAGATTATATTATTATGTGTTTCTGCACTACTTTGCCCATCTGGTGAGACTGTGAGACTGTGAATTTTGTTTGTCTTTATGAGGAAATGAATGTGTAACTGTACTTTCTGCACACCATGGTCTCTGTCTCTTCTGAAGTAACTGCATATCAATGCACAGAGAGATGAGAAACATGAAGGGATCAGAAACAAGTACCGAAAATGTAAAAAACATTTTGCCCAGTAGCAGTAACTTACAGAAGCATATTTCATTCACCTAAAATAATTTTTAAAAAGGCTCTGTTTTTTTTTTTTTCGGGGTCTGTATTTATGAGATTTTTTTTTCCAGGTCTGTTGAGGGCTATGAGGGCTACACGATTGATGTAGTGCTTAGCACTCATACAGAACCCAGGTCTTCTTGCATTTGTTCCAACAATCAGGTTGGAACAAGGGCCTTTCTACATGGAGTTTGCATGTTCTCCCCGTGTGTGCGTGGGTTTTCTCCAGGTTCTCCGGCTTCCTCCCACAATCCAAAAACATGCAGATTTGGGGATTAGGCCAGTCAGCTGAGTCAGATCAGCTGGGAGTAGGCACCAGCGCCCCCTGCGACCCTCATGCGGAGGGTTACATCAGCATGTCATGTGGAACTATTTACCTACCTTACCTTCACTTACTTATTCTTGAAACTGTTAGCACCGTATGGGATCAGGGAGGGCTAGTGGGCTACACGATCCTCTTGGAGCTTCTTGTCTACGGATCCAGCTGTCGTTGGATCCATTGTGGAGCAAAAACAAAGATCTCATAAAAACAGACCCTTTTTCCAAATAATTTTAGGTGAAGGAAAAACGCTACCAGAGTAACTAAAGTGTATTGAGAAAAAATTTAATTACAAATTTGAACAAAAATTTCACATTGCCTAGTTCTGTTGGAAACAATAATTTTATACATATATTTTGCCCATAAGTGGTAATTTTGAATTAAGCCAGTCCTCTCAAATGTAGCTCAATTTTGTCAACTTCTGACTGTAACTATAATTTTACAGTAATAAAGCCACTCTATTTATGATACAAAACACTTACCACATCTTCCATGCAGACTATGGGTTTTTGGGGGGCAGAAAATTACACAAGTACATTTTTAATCACATTTAATGAAGTACATGAGTGTAACATGAACATTAGAGGCTTATTAAATCATACCATATGGACCAAAGAATTAATGAAAGAATGACAATCCTCACTCACTCATTTTCTACCGCTTTATCCACTGAGGGTTGCGGGGAGAATGACAATCCTTTTTCCCCAAAATCTATTCATTTCAAAATATTTGCAAAAATATACATTGAAGATACAAGAATAGAATTTTAACTGTTCTACAATATTGTGATTTTCTTCTCAGGTGTTATCAACGTCTAGCTCATCACAGCTGGTAGTGGGGCTATTTGGTTAGAAGTGTGTAAGTCGTCATCCCGTCCTCTGTTGTTCACGGATATGACAGGAGTTTCCGGATCCAACTGCTCAATATGTCAACTTTCGTCCACCTCTTGACTGAAGCAGGACACATGGCAGGCGACCACGTCCTCCTGGAGGACAGGCTCTCTGGGATGGGGATCTTCTGCAACTCTTCAGTGAAAGATTCTGGGTCCTTCATAACCTCCTCAAACAGCAGTCTTATCAGATCAGCCACACTGTAGCCTGTAAAATATTACATTTAACACAAATATACAGTCACAAATGAATTTGGTCAATTTATTATTTATTATCAAGATTTTAAAAACATATTCTTTGTAAATAATAAAGATTTCTCAGCTCAAGTTCAATGTTTTGTTATGAGAATAACTTTTGGTTGTGACGTACTGTACGTGAAGTCTGTGTTTACTGGCTTTGCGGTGGCTTCTACCTTCTTCGACTAAGAGTATGACACCATGAAAACAGTTGCCTATATAAACGTGAATCAATGAGCCAGTACTTCTTTTGGTTCTAAAGGTTATGATGCCACATAAGTTACTTTGTCAAATACTGTTATAGAGTTGATTACTGTGTATTTGAACATTCAACATGCACTTTATCCTGTTGTGTATTTGTACATAAATATATACACATACTTTTTTCTTTCTATATTTTCCTCAGCTCTTATATTTTATCTTTATACCAAAGTTTTTATTGTTTTGCATAGTAAAAGGCATGGTCACACTTTAATTTCACTGCTGATGAATTTATACAATGCATGTGACAGTGAGTCATAAATCTTGTTATTATATATTATTATTATAAGGTGCATCATCTGCATACTCACTGTAGGAGAAAACCACATTCATGGGGAGTTAAACACAGGACCAAGATGTAAAGGCCTCCACTGTAATGGAGCATCATTTTGAGTGGCTGTTCATTTGATATTAACTTGGTACAGTATATCCTAAAGATAAAAAAAAACAATATTATGGACCATGTAAACTTTATAAATTCAACAGTAATTTCAAAGACATGAAAAGTTATGGTCAACTATTAAAGCAACACACACAAAGCACGTGTTTCAATTGAAATGAATAAATAATTATTCTACCGTATCTTCAACAACTTCATCATTTTGTGTATGACATGGAAACTGTTTACATGAGAAAGAATTAGGCACCAATAATTACTTCAGAACCCAAAAACTAAATATACTCGACTCACTTCCCCCCACACTGCTGCAATTAGCTGTTAGCCTGTAACAGCAGAAACACACACACAGCAAACACACACGCTTCCCTTTTAGTCCTTTTACATTAGCCCATGCTACATGGGAGAAGAAACATACACGGATAGTTGACACTGCTCCTTCCTTCAGGTTAACTTTTGTGTTGAGTCTCCAAGAAGGCGTTTAACAATATTAACAACTAGATTTAAGTGTCTAGTGTTGTTTTTACCGCTGACAACAGAAGTAGCCGTTGAGACAGAGATGCTCCGCACTCGGCTCTGGAGCAGGAAGAGCTGCTGCTGGAGGAGGATTCAGTTCATGTCAGATTTACTAGTTATGTAACAAACATGGACTTTACAGATCCGCTTGGCAGAGCTCAGGTAAACAGTGACATCATGCATTCATAGAAGTGGCTGAAGTTTTTGTTGTGACAGTTGGACACCTTAGTGATGTAAAGATGGAGGGAAGGACATGGGGATATACCAAAAGGCAACAGAAATTCAATTTTTCAATGAATAGGTCCTTTAAATAAATAGATTGGGATGTAGTTTTTTAAAATCCTGACACATTTTTGGTCTAGAATTGAACTTCATTCACGTCAGATCAGCCTGACCTAGATCTGCTCTCATCCATCTGCTGCCCTCTCCTCATGCCTTTCAATGAGAACTCTCCAGCTGAGTATTCTCAGTGCAGATGAGTACAGTGACAACTCTCTTTGCATGTCGGCTAGTTACAACTTTCAGAGTCATCAGCTGATGCAGAGATGCATTACCCTCGTGTGTGGCTCACTCACTCACACGCTTTATCCTCCACATGAGGGTCGCGGGGGGCACCAGTGTCTATTTCCAGCTGACATAGCAGGAGGCGAGGGTACACCCTGGACAAAATATGTGGTGTTTCTTTGTCAAACAGCAGGTACAGTGACCTTTACAAAACAATGGCAAACTTTCAAAACCTTTAATAAACCTTTTACTTGTAAAACAAGTAGAGGACATAATGTCTAGTGTGTAACATTCAATAGGGTTAATGGACAGAATTGTAATATACACCAATATGTTTGTATGAGTGTATAATTACTTCTCATCCAGTGTATTTTATGATTATTTTTACATTAAAGCAGGTTCATATTTCAGGATTGCCATGTGTTGCAATCATCCTGCTACATTTGTATGTATGTACTGTATGTATGTATATTACCTTTAAAGAAAAAAAGAAGAAAAAAAGGGGCAAAAGCTAAATTAAATTAAGTTAAATACATTAATAACAAACTCCAGTGATAACAACTATTAATTAAGCCCTATATTGGCGCTTTTCCATTACATAGTTGTAGCACTATTAGCAATACTCGACTCGACTCTACTTAGAAGTAGTACATGGTACCTGGTGCTTCTTTTAATACCTGCCTTACTTTAATACCTGCTTTATTGTGCCTGCCATCTTGTGCCGCCATGCATCTACAGCAGCCTGAACTCACAGATAAGAGTGTATTATTCATATTTTGAAGCAAACACTTGCTACACAAAAGAAGAACAGCATCCTTTCTGGTATGTGAAGGCCACTGTAGTTCCCTGATCCACATGGTGAGCAAGCCCTCGTTTTTGTTAGAGTTTAACCTGTAGATGGCATTAACTCTAGCAAACTGGATCTTTCACATTAGTGACAGTCACACCAAAGTGAAGGCTGAAGCAGCAAAACTCCACACTCTTTTATTGTGTTTTTGTTTGTATCAAAAATAAGAAAATCCACCTCCTAGACCCTTATTATAAATCTACTGTATATACTAAACACTAAATACAATGTTTTCAACTTGTGTGATCTGTTTCTCAGGACTCTTGGGAAATCGTCAGTCAGACAGTGAGGTGGAGTGCTGCGATGTCCGATGGGACTCCAAAATGGACAACCCTTCAGGCGGGACGCTAAAAAGGACTGCTTCTTCCTGCCAGCCTGAGGGGGCCACAGTCACCTCCGCTGCCACCCCCAGACTGTGCAGTGGGCGACTGAAGATCTGCCTGCTGGCTCTCGTCCTCCTACACACTGTCATCGTCATTTCAGCCTGCCATAATTCTACGTTGGTGGGAATGGCTGCCATTTTCTCAGCAGAGGAGAGTGCTTCTAATGAGGAGTGAACCTTGGGGTTGAATTAAGGCTGAAGCTTGCGAGGAGTGATGATGCTCTAGAGGACTGTGGCTTTTTACACTGTTGTGGCCACCGGGGACACATGTGGCGAGACACACTGGAAATGCCTCTACAATCTGCCGTAGATGAACCATCAACCACAGGAAGTGGAAGGGTTTTAACTGGAGCTAAGGGTGCTGGGATTGGACATCGACAAACCAAGATGTTTGAGAACCATCCCCTTCCCCACCCCCGAAGAACTGACCTCTTGCCACTTGAAACCTGCTCATTGTTTCTATTCCATCCAAATGTTTTCTAGCATAATGTCCCTCATACCCTTACTTCCTTCCTTCTTTCTCTCCACCCTCTCCCTCTGTCTCAGCATGTGTGTGTGTGTGTGTGTGTGTGTGTGTGAATGGCACATCTGAGAAAAAACAGACATTGATGGTGTGTGTGCACTCTCGCTCCTCATTACCCTTTAGATTTTTGCTGCATTATTTTCAGGTGCCACAATGTTTTTGACATATCAGCTGTTCCACGTCCTACTCTGCATCATTACCTTACAGGCATCTTCTTAACTACCTTTTGTGTAATGTTGCTCAAGGGCCTGCCAGGACCAGTTCATCCATGCTTCATTATTTTTTTTTTTTTGTGGTTGTTCTATATTCTGATGTCCATCCTTTTTTTTTTTCTTTGATGGTACACATTTGAGGACCTTAAGTGCGCTGAGACTGGCTCGTTCTCTCTTCTAACTTGTTTGGCCATTTAGCAAGTTAGGAAAGATGAAGATACTGACAGGTCACTTTATAATTATGGGGTGATAAAAGAGTTGATGCAGGGCTTTACTGTCATGTGGAGATCCTCAATGGGAAGCGGTGGTCGGGTATTTGGTTTACTTCAGAGGGTAGGGTTGAGTATTTACAGTTGACATGCATGTCTTTAGGGACATCCCAGGGACACTAGAGGGCAGTTTTGTGAAGCCAAAACACTTGGGGCCTCATTTATCCACCAAGCAGGAGCTGAGTCATCAGTCTTTTCTTAGACATTTTTCCTAGAACGTGTGTACATTCAGGAGCACATCTGACCCCAGTGGTTTAATCACTGTCTCTTAAACACCAAACACACAACATAGGATGTAAAACTCACATTACAATAAATGCTACAGATTTAATTAAAATCTGACTAAGGAAATATTAATTTTGAGTCATTTCTACAAACAGCATTTAACCCATTTACCTAAAGGGACTTTACATACATTTGTATGGCATACACCATCCTTATTTTATATTTTTTTTTTTTCAGATTTTTCTTGTCATCAAACAGACTTTTCCTTTTCGGTTTGTAAACAACGCACTGGTCACACCAAAGTATATAGAGTAAATCACTGATTTGACATTGCATCACACAGCAGTTAACAATTCACTGCAACCCTCACCCTTTGTGTGGATTTACCTAACTATCAAACTTATCAAATAAGGCAGCAGTAGACCAGCAGCTTCAAAGTCCCCGCCAGCTAAAACAAAAAGCTGATTTTCTCTATGGACTTTGGTGAGGAAGATTTGGTGGTTTATAAACTTTAGTTTTCAGAATGTCTTGCAAGGCAAGATAAAGAGGCAAACCAATTATTAAGATTTCAGAAGGTACATTTTTAAGTCTATCTGGCAGGCAATCTAGGATTTTACCTACAACATATTTTGTGAAGAGCATTTTCTAAATAGATGGATTTAGTGTTCCTGATTTAGCTACTTAAACTTTCCTAAGAATAAGGTCGACCTTATATGGCATTCTGGTTTTATGTGATAAGATTCATCCACATCACTTCACGAAGCTATTAACAAACATGCTCAAGTAACTACCAGTTTTATCCTGCATTATATACAACATTCCTGCATTTGGTTTGATAAGTGAGGCCCAGACCTTTGAGTGCCTCTCTGCTGCATAACCCACTGAGGCAGACACTGGCAATGGAGCAATATAGAGAAGAAGAGTCCCACTCTGTGGCCTCTTTAATGCAGTCCGACCGAGGACCACACAGCCAATCAATCAATCAACTAATCAATCAATCTGTCAACTCTTAAATCACATACAGACAAGCTGATCGACCACTATTTTTCACTGGCAAAGGGCTGTGTTAGTGTCAGTGAGCAAAGAGTGTGAGGAGTTTTAAAGGGCTGATCCATCCCATTTTGTTTTTTGCTTTAATTGCATGGCTGTTTCAACGAAAGTGCACAGTGACAGCGAGGACAAGTATCACAGAGAATTAAGTAGAGATTAAACTTTCCATTTCATGTATAAATTGGACAGCAAAAGATATTGGGATTTAAGGCTATGTTCACATTACCAGGCTGATGTGAGTCAGATCAGATTTTTTTCAGGGCCATGTGGACACAGAAATATGATTGTCAAATCAGTCATATCAGAGTCCTTATGGCTTTTTGTGCATGTGCTAAACATTTATGTCATCAACGTGCACAGAATTAAATGCACAGTATGCAATTCGGGTTTGCATTTTATGGAGAGCACTTTGGTGGCAGAACATGCTGCAAATGGCACAAATGAGTTGTTGTGATACATTAGTGACATAGGCACAATATAATTAAAACCCAAAGACAACACACTGGCTAACTAGTAACTACTGTAACTACATATTTCCTTCCTCACTAGTTTAAAGGGGGTTTGTGCCAGAAGTTATAACAGAGACGTAATTAAAAGGCAACCAAAATTAAACAGTTACCTTGGATAGAAATACAGATTATATATATATATATATATATACACACACACACATTAGTCTCGTCATTTTTCAATATTTTAATGCAGGAATGTGTCACGATCATCATCCTATGACTTTTTCTGTTGTTGATGACGCATGCAAAAAGAATGTTGGTGAATGTGAACCGTCAAATCTAACCTGATTTGAATCTGATTTGAACATTGTGGCTGGTAATCTGTTCATAGCCTTAGTCATTTTCCTCTGATCATCAGAGACTGTAGGTGACGCCACCTCTACATTTAAACTCTAACTCCTTTAAACATTAACATCAATTCATGGAATGACCTTTGATTTGCTCTTAACCTTAAACATAACCTAACCCTAACCTCAGCCTAACTTCAAAACATGTCTTCTTCTTAAAAAGTATTGATTTATGTTATGGGGACTTGATTTTTGTCCCCATAAGGAAGACAAATCCCCATAATATGACTGTGTAAACAGATATAGGTACCCACAACATAAGGAATACCAGGTACAAACACACACTGTAAATGCAGCATCAGAGTGTGTTGACAGATGGATGTCACGTCTAGACCACCTCCCCCCCCACACACACACACACACTTTTTTGCTTTATATTCTCGTACAATGTTGTCGTTCTGTTCTGTTGTTTTCTCCTTGACAGACTGTGTCGACGTTTGCTTGAAGACCACACTTTTGTTGTGCTCTGTCGCCTCGATCTCTAGCTGTTCATGATCTCAGTCCTGTGGATCTATGCAGATGAACCCCGCCCTGAACTCACCGCTCAGCCCCTTCACCCTCTAACCACCACTATCACCACCTCCATCATAAACCCCCTTGTCCTTTCTGTTGTAAATATGTCCTGAGGATGTGGGATCCCCCCCACCCCCCCCACCCCCACCCCCCCACACACACACCATTGGAATCTCAGTGTTTTCTGTTTGCCTCCTTGGTTTGTGTCTGTTCTTTGAGACTTTTTGCCGCATTTTTCTGTTGTCTAAAGCAGTGGTGTGAGTTGATGAGTAGGACTAAGTTGGATGTTAAAAAGATGAAATAAAGAGGTCTTAAAAATATATACAAAAACGTGAAGCTTGAAATTAAGAAAAGGGTTCAAATATAGAGAAAAAAATTATGATAAAGTTGTCATATTGTCATACTAGAGATGCTTTAGTTTGCTAATTTACTTTCTTTTTTTTCTACAAAAAGACTTGGATGAAATTATTTATAAAATGCGTCCCACGAGTCATGATCTTTTTTGGACGTAAAACGAATACATTTATTAACATTTTGTTCAAAAGAAAATAAATATAAATTATGTTAAACATTACTAGTGTTTGTATTTATTTCATGTTCAGTGACAGTGAAGAAGCCAACAGATAAAGAACTAATTGAAGAAACATTACTTGTGTGTCAGTGTAATATGTACAGTGATAATATACTGAAAAATAAGGAATTTGTATCAGTGTATCATATCTCATTCTCAAGCCCCTGTTAAGTGCAGCATGGTTTAGCTTTTTAGGCCTTAGCATTTGCTGCCACCAACACAATGTGACAATAATCTCACTTAGATTTCAACTGTTAAATCATATTTATCGGATTACACATGAAAATTAAGAATTTACAAGGAATTTACATGGAGAAGCACCTGAAAGGCCATGTGATTAAGTTTCTCAAAATAACCAACAGAGGTCAGTAAAGTATCACATTCCAAACCTCAGATTACTTGAGGTGTTGTTGCAGCAGCCATGCAATGCATTGTTCCTACCACAAGGTGGTGACATGTGGCCTTTTTAATTTTATTGAACCATGGATTGGTTTAAATTTATTTGACCATTGATTGCCATATGTACTTTACACACACACACACACACACACACACACACACACACACACACACACACATACACATATATGATGAAAACATGGCTTTCAATGATTGAGAAATTGTAAAATATGAAATCATATACAACTCATCGATCGGGTAAAAACAATCACACACTGCATGTAATTCCTGGTGTTTAAGAAGCAGTTGTAGCTCCTTGATTTAGATGCAATTCACTTATGTTTCATAGCTACTATCTCTAGATTAAATGTACTTTTAATGCACTTTAAATAGATTTATTTCTCCTTTTTTGTGGTATTTTATAAAATGTTCCCCGTGTAGGATTTACTGGCACCTTGCAGTGTGGTTGCATCTGAAAATGCCACCCCTTGTTTGTGAGTAGAAGGTAATATAAAAGCACACATGGCCTTCTCTACAGCCATATGGCAGACATCATGGATAAGGTAAGAAAAACACAGCACTAATGAAGACACTAATAATTGTGAAAATGAGCTTATTCTATTTCTGTAGATTAATACACAGAGAACCTTCAGCATAACGATCATGTGGCATTGACATGCTTCTTATGCAGAAGGTCGTGTCTATTATTAATAATAATTATAATTAATAATAATAATTAATAAAGAGGAAAATATTCCACTTTGTCAAACTGAACTGTATTGACGACAGCACAACAAATATCCTACAGAAACCATATGAGCAAAGGTACAGTGTGCCAAACCTAGCAAAGTTACATTTTGCAGCTGAACATCCCTCACCCCACACTTCCCTTCCAAGTGTGTCGAGCATGCATAGCCTTCATTAGCATCAAAACCTTAAAAGATGTTTAATTGGTCCATTGTGCACTACTGTAAAAATATGGTGGTCTAAAATGGTGGCCTCTGTAGAGCTCACACAACTCCTGATATAAATAATATCAGTATTTAATAATAAATAATATCATTCTTGGGAAATGGAAAACAACAATTCCTGCAATCAGCTCTTTGTACACTTGCTGTATGAAAAACAAGTATAATTATTTTATCAAGTTCTGCCAAATGAAAACAATTTCACCTAACTGGTACACACTGGACCTAATTGTGAGCCCCAGTCTGACCTGAGAACATAACATTACAATGAACTTTAATAGTAACGTGGACATAAAAAAACCTGTTTGTTCACCTTTACCGCAGATTAACATACTTTTACTTTTCAAATATTCACACGACTCCAGAGGCAGATCTTCTTGTTAAAGTGGTTTGACTGAAACTTGCTCTCACCTCACCTGTGCCTTTAAAGTTTAGATGTACTAATAACCACATTATTTCCCATTTTGTTCTCAACCTCAAGATTTTTGGACCACAAGGATCTAGTTTTTTTCTTCTTTTCCTTTTCCTTTTTCTTTTTTTTTTTTTTTACTGTTCAGGCGTTTGTTAAGTGGCTGAATGAGGAGAGGATTGTTGACAAGAAATGTATATTATGTGTGTCTTTAGTGGAATAAATAAACTCATGAAGTTTCCATTGATTTCCACATTTTAGGATCTGACAATAAAGCCCAAAATAAAACCCTTAAACCCCGTGGGAAAAACTCATGATTGTAAAATAATATGCTTGCCACACAGTAAACATACAGTATTTTGTTTGCCTACAGCTCCAAGTATAAGCTACTATAGTCTACTCCAGCACAAGGTCACATTTTCATATTTTAATCTAAAGTGAAGCTGCTCATTTTTAATTCCAGCTTCGGTGTTTACTCAGCCACATATTTCAATATATATTTTTAATGAAAAAAAACCAACAACGCAAAAGTAAAACAACATTATTTTATTTTGTGCTTAAGAGATCTTTAAAGGCATAGTGTGTCAAATTGATCAACATTTATGTAGGCATCAGTTAGCATGAAAACTCAAAAGATGTTTAGTTTGTCCAATGAATTGGACAATTGTACTGTGAAAAGCTGACCCTGCTCCTGATGTAATATCAAAGGTTCATTCTGGGGTAAAGAAACCATTTATCCAATCAGGTGACTGTGCCCTTATAAAATGTAAGTATTATTATTTCATACTCAACTTCTGCTACAGTAATTTCTTTTTGACTTCCATCTGAAGAAATACAACAGAATTTAAAAAAAAAATACTTATGATCTGTGTAAAATCTGTGCTTTGCCTCGGCAATGCATGCACTTTGAATAAGAAATAGTGTATCAACTAAAAATGTTGTCAAATGAATGTTTGGATGAAAAAAGTTTCATTCATCAAGTTTGTGAACAGCAAGAAAGACCCCACTTTTTCCACACACTGTAATTTGGCGATGCTTGCTTCCCCCCACAACTCGTCTTTTTTTACTGCCCACTTTTCTCTTCAGTCTGGCTATTTATTGAATTAACTGGCATCAAAACACTCCAGAGACTCAACACCTCAGCTACGCTTTGCCCAAAACACCAAAACGCTATTCACCCCATGCCTGGGCTCGTCTGCACCAAAAGCCCTGCTGCAACAGCGATATGGAAGGGTGCCAAAGAGGGAAAAAACTCTTGGCAGGCTGCATTTGTTGCTGTTGCTGCTGCTGCCTCGGGGAGAGCATGTTGACACCAGAGTGAGGGAGAATAATGTGTTTACATGATCCTCTTTGTCCGAGGGAAGTGAAGAAGCAGTGTGCTGCACAATCTAACACACACACCGGTTTTTGCAACTATTCTTAATAGGAAAATGCTTGGACATTCATTTTTACAGCCCAAACAAGGATTTATCCCTAACCTTAACCCTAACCAGCTAAGGCCTAATCCTAACTTTAACCAAACCAAACCTCAAATCTTCAAATCTAAACTCAACCAGAGTTTCAGAAATGAGGTTCTGTCTCATTAGGACCAGGTCTCCATGAGGACTACTGGTCTTGATAAGGTCAGTGTTTATGCCAGAAAACGCACAGAAACACACAGCACTACTGAAGTCCAGTGACTCTGCAGTCTCACATTGTCCCCCGAGGACAAACGTCATGTCCCATCGATCTTGTGCACACCATTAAACAAGCTCCTGGTGCAATTGTGTTTTCAATGGGGGCCAGAAAAAAAAAAGATGTTTTTTACAACGCATAGTACAGTTTTAAAACTATACATTTTTTTTATGTGCATTTTCAAAGGGGACAACATAAAATGCATTTTATCAACCGACTCTTTGTATGTTCTTTCATTTCTTTCAACAACTTAAAAGCTTACATAAAGCTTTCCACTATGCTGCTTCAGTTCCTGGAATCATTTACAGCTTAAATATTCACAATTAATCATGTTGGGGAAATTTTAATTAATTTTAAAGGATAGCGAAAACAGCACTATTGGTTAGTTTTAGATTTTCTTTGTAAATGTACCTTCTTTCATTAATATATCTTACATTGACTGGATGTCTTGTTTTATTTCTTTTACAGTCTTTTTTTTCAAATAATCAGTGAGCCTTAAATAAAGGATAAAATATGATGGCCCATCGTAAAACTGAATTGTGTCCGAGTGCCTGTACATAAACAATGTTGATGAGAGTGGTAGGAGAAGAACAACAAAGTAGTCAGGTTGCGAGCTGTAAAATGAAAACAGTGAGGTACACGTTTTGTTAAATTCAGGTACAAAAGTGGCCCCGCACCATCGTGGACCTCTAATTTTGTATTGGACCATATATAATTTCATTAATATGCTGGTAAAATCATTGATAGTTGTCACTGGGTCTTGTAGTGAGCATTAAGCTGTGATAATATGAAGGTGTGATACATTATAATGATACATTATTATGTTAAAAGAGGTTTTTTTTTGTTGATCAGTCATTCATTTTAATGACAGAGATACAAGGACACTTCATTAGCCAATTTTAATTAAATCTGGTAAGCTGTAAATATTCTCTATCGAGTCAGAGACCAAATGGTCCATGGTCTGTGCATTTAAGTGACACTATACGGGGTGAATAACAGATAAAATACATAAATTCATCTCTCTCTCTTTTTTTCCCCCGAGAATCGGTAATAAGTCACAATTGGCAGATGGCGTGTGAGATGCTCCCGTCTGTACCAGACATTTAGCAGATCGTAGTACTTGCAGCTGCTGTCCTCTTGCTGCTCTGCACTCTTTGCTTCTGCATGTTCTTCAGCAATCGCCACATAAATCCTTCATAACATTATGTTATCGCTGGGCAATAATTAGCTGAAATGTCACAGCAATGGTTCCCCTCACAACACACACTGTTCTTTTTGCTGTCAATCCCCTCTGGGAAAAAAAAAGAAAAGAAAAAGACGCTGAAGACACCAGTGCTCTTCTGTGTCTCTCATGTATGAGTTGCACTCTACTGTATATGCTCTGCTGTGGACTAATGAGTAATTCTTTTGCCATTTTGTTTAATCAAAGCTGGTATTATCATCATCTCACTGTCACCTGAGGAAAGCAAATCTCGGAACGACATAATAACAATCAAGGCACTCAGGATGTAAAGGTCAGTCACAGGGACTTTGATCACCCAGCAGACAGAAATTGCAAAGTGTGTGCTTCATTGGCTCTGATGGATGACTTTGCAGAGTAATAATAATTACTCTGTAATAATAATTCTTTTCATTTTAAGAAGAAGCCAAGCAATTAGCTCAACAAATTACAAAAAACTGGGTGGGGACTGGAGTATGGTCCCGTTCACATTCTGTCGTAGTGAAGCCGTCCAGCCTTACTAGCACTGTGTGCTTCTTCCACGGCTGCTCAGTCATGGCATAAAATGTTTTGCTCTGTGTGCAGCACGGGAATGTCACCACAGACTCATAAACAAAGCACGGCTATACTGAGAGAGAGAGATGAATCGACATTGTGTGAACCTATTTGACAACGGCCTGAATGTAACTGACATTTGTTTGTCCCTGCCAAAATGACACACAACTGTACAGCTAAAGTTGGCCGCCCTATGATCTGTGAGGTAAACCAGCGTTAGGATGCACGTGAACTGAACTGACCCCTGCTTTTTTAATGAAATACAAATGCCCAGTCACAGAACAGGCTTTAGCCAGACGATCAACTGCGAGACAAAATTCTGTTTTCACTACAAATAAAGACAAAGCACGGACATACATGTAGACTCATTCTATCTTCTTGAACAACAAGCTGAGATACTTGCAAGGTGTGAGTAAAATTCATATACAAGGTGCCTATATACAGTCAGATATCCCGTCAAGTCCGACAAAATCCATTTACAGTACTGTGTCATTTATACTGGGGGAGCTCTTATTAACATATGTTTTCAATAACATAGCAAACTTGGTGTGGTTTAATTAGAATTTTGCACAGTTTCCAATCCTGTTTGGCTTTACAATACAATTTAAAACTATTAAAGGTATTATTAAGGTATTAAAAGTTGGATGAGTAGAGATTTTAAAGGTCTAACTTACCACCTGGCCACCTGACCACTAGATAGCTCTAGTCTGACCAGTCCGGACTAAAAAATCATCTCAATTTGACTCCATGTTCAGAGGCAGGATCCATCAGGATTCATCTTCTTTGGGTAAACTAGATGCTTCAAAGACATATCGACGCCATTAACTGATTGAAACTGACAGTACATTCCACATTCCACATTTATATTTCCATTTCCATCTCCTTGCCCAGACAACAATTATTGCTCCCCATCTTTCTAAGGCAGCTTTTACTGTAACATACTCTTTCATCATGGTATCACATGAAACAGTACACTTAAAAAGTTAACAGAGACCCTCAAAGCCTGTCTTGCTACATGCAGTTTGAAAAGACCATTTATTTGATGTATTATTTATTGGGATTTTAAACCCACTGCTGCAACAATCCAATGAATTCTCAGTTGGTATCTTATTCTTCTTAATTCTTTTTTTTTTCCCTTTTACTTCTGAAGGCTGTGTTTGGTGGAGACAAGACTCAACTGGAGTTTTCTGAATTAACTGAATGGAGCTGCTTGTTTTCAGTCAAGATGTGAAGCGAGTGGGCAGAGTTTAAGCTTATTATGCCCAAACTCCGCCCACAGAGAAAATGTGGGGGCAACAATATCTACTAAATGTAACTATTTTAATTGCTGAGCTGAAGCTTAATTGTGTAAATACAGGTATGTGAGCATTAAGGCAAAGTGATGATATGTTGAAGTTTGACAATTTGCTTGTTAATTCCTTGTTCATGAGACTAAAATTTCTACAGACATTTTCATTGAGAGACGGTTCAGAGGTTGAACATTGTGTTGGATTGTCAGTGTTTGTCAAACGGTTTGCTGTTTGAGTCCAGTAAACAATTGGCAGCATCCACATTTCATGCTGACATTTGCTTTGTTCTTTTGTTATTGTCGCCGAGTCAAAATTTAAACCATGCAGCCTAAGCACAAGAGACACAGGGACGCAATTTGCAAAAAAAAAAAAAAAAGAGGCCAAACACAAAAGTAGAGAAGGACAGACAAGGACAACATGAAGAAAAGTGTGGAAGAAATGAGAACAAGAACAGTCGTTTCCAGAAACTGGACTCATAGATGGGTTGTGGAAAATTTATTTTAGATCATCAAATTACTTCTGTTTACATGCACTCTATCAACAAAAAACAAAAATAACATTGATTTTCATATTAATTGTATATACCTACATTGAATGTGGCTTGTTTATTTGTTCAAATAGTATTATGGAAATTGCAGGAAAAGAGTCAGAAATCTTTATATCTTGAACTGAGCCGTGATAGTTAAGTCAAGTCACTTTACAGGTTTGTTTAGGATGACAAATATAGTAATATGTTCATGAAAGTATTGTAAAACTAAGTAAAACAATCTTCAGTTCCCAAATTAGTTGATCTAGAAGGTGTTGCCAACCAAGGGCCAGATGCGATAAGAATGTGGTCCTATATAAGGAACAGTGGAAATGGAAAATATTGTGTCTGTCTACGTACACGTTTCCAGGTGAAGCTCAAACAAATGATGGGATAGAGAAAAAGAAATGTGAGCTGAGTTAGTTTTCATTATTTGTGCATTGACTTAGGCATAAAAATCCATGGAGCTGAAACTTTTGATTGCATTGTTCACATTCTGTCTTAGACAAATCAAACGGGTTATTACTCACTGGCAATCACTGTGTTTTTATTCAGGCAGGTTCTCGCAGGGATTTGGAGTAAACATGTTCAAAATAAAAATAAAACTGTAGACATTTGAATCTGGATGTAAAATCTCCAAAATTACAAGACATACGTCCATAGATCTGACTCTAAGTACTTGATTTTAGCATTTTGAAAGGAAAGTGGGTCAAATCCGTGTGTTCCTCCCACAGAGTGACAGCCACGGCACACAGGATGGTGTGAAGAGATGAGGTAGTTGATGACCTGATTACCTGGAGGAGAGGGAGAAATGGAGGGGTACAGCCACTCAGAAACACCACAGTACCCACACACACTGATTACAATCAGGGACAAGCAGAGGAGAAGTGGAGACCTGAAGGAGGAGTGTGTACACACACACACACACGCATACACACACACACACACACACACACACACACACACAGGCTGTAAAAATAAAGCTTCACTTCTCTCCATCTTCACTGCTGTTCCTCTCAAAATTCATCACTCCTTCTCCACAGCCATAACATCTTCTCTGGATAAATGCTGGTGTTAAATAACCCTTTTATGTAAAATAAATTGAGACTTTTTCCAGTGCTGAAATTACTTCAAATCTAAATCTACCATATACTCTTTTTCTTTGGCCTTGAGGCAGTAAAAAGGGGATTGGAAATAATAATCACCACAACCTTTTGTGTCACAGTCAAACGGCTCATACTTTCTCTTTAGCAAATTTAATACATCAGTGAGTACATGAAGACTCTTTTATAGTCACTCAGTTTAAATTTCAGGTTACCTTGACATTGTCAGTTTACGTTTAATCTTCTTACAGTAGCATTTCTCTTCCCTTTATTGTGCATTTTGCTTTAGTTTAGCATAAGGCTACACCTCCCTCTGTCCAAAGCTCAAAAATATATACATAATATCTACTGTATATACTGTATGTGCAGTTTTTGTGAAAGAATGTGCAACATTTTGACGACAAAAACAAATTCGACCCCCAAACCAAACCCAATTTAGACACACACAGACAGCAACAAACTTTAATAACATTACTACTGCTATGGAAACTAGTAATAATAATTAAAAAAATACAATACAATTGAAAAAATTGAGACAAGAGAAAACAGGAATTACAGCAAGGGACCCTTAATCTTAATTAATCCCACTTGATTGGGTAAATCAAGTGGGATTAATGATTTTATTATTGACAATAATCTACAGTTTTTGGTTTTGGTTTCGTGCAGTGTGTCCCATGCGCTTTTTTGTGTATAACGTGCATGTTATACTGTTAGTCACTGTATATACTGAGAGGCCTGCCACAAAAATGCAGATGTGAGTTCTAATTTATAATCTACTGAGTAGTGACAAAGCACTAATCTAATAACCAGACACCACAGGTTACCTTCAGAGCAGTTTGGATACAAATTGAATTCCTTGTTCTTATAAAGTGTGCCAGATCATTTGGCTCAGTTCCTTAACAGCTCCTCACTCAGTACCAATTCCAGTTTTTATATTACACCCACATTTAGCCTGTTGTGACCTACGATTGCTGTGTGTGGACATATATCACTTAAAACGCAATTTCATTTTTTTGAAAAATACAACTGTTTTTGCATTATATTATATATTATATTATATTATATTATATTATATTATATTATATTATATTATATTATTTTACATTACATTTGTAAAACAACAAATAGTAAAATAATGGTAAATCATAATAATGTGAAGTTTTATTTCTGATATTGAATATATATACTACATGAAACAAGCCATCTCAAACTAATCTGATTCAATTTAACACAGTGACCAACACAAAAAAAGAAAAAAACTGTAAAAGAAGACGGTTGGTGGGGACTGTTGACTAATTAGTGTAATGTATCAAACAAGCAATATTGTATTGGTATACAATATTTTATTGCATTTCACAATCAAATTGAATCTCCTAATTTAAAGTATTTGGGATGTTGTTTCTTCATAGAAGGTTACAGTGTCCTTTTTCAGTGAGAGGACGCAGTAGGAGACTTAGAGGAGGCAACGGTGAATGAGGCTTTTGCCCTCAGTGTCAGTACATGTAGCACACTGGCTTAACCTGGAACCGTTTATTTCACAACTTGCCTTAACGTGATCTCACTTCCAGTGCAGTGCTGAGTGGAAAGCTGCTGCAGACTCTTTAGTGTCATCCCCAGTATGATTCACTCCTAAGAGTCTCTCATAAATAAATCAGCCTCTAAAGACACAGAAAGAGAAGTGAGATTAAATCATCACACAGCAGTAGGGTTGAAAAGGGGTGGAACATGTCAACATTTCAAGTGCTCCAGGTGAATTGTGGGCACTAATGAGAATTAACTGGAAATTATGGAAGGTTTTAAGAAACTGTGTCTGTCTATGTCAGCTTCCAAAATGTCCTGCATTTTGATGTATTTTTTATGTTTGTTAGACCAAAGGCTTGGGATTTGTTGTATAAGTTGTATAAGTTTTTTTTCTTCTTCTTCTTTTTTTTTCTGGTACCCACCACTCTAGCGGTTAATCACATACTCTAAGCCCATGCAATACACACTTCTGTCAACTCCGGAAAAAGACCAAAAACCTGATTGTGGAAAAAGTATGAATGGTGTTGAAAAGTTAAATACACTGAGTAATGTCAAAAAGTTTGTGAACATTTTAAAATCTAAATGGCGTCTCTAGCTGAAAGCATGCCAAAGCAGGGTGTAAGATGCTGGCTGGGAAGGCGTACATGGAACACCACAACCAAGTGGCTGGAATAGTGTACAGGAACATCTGCACCAGGTTTGGACTAGAGATCACATGATCAAGATGGAAGACAAGGTGATTGAGAACAACAGGGCTAAGATCCTCTGGGACTTCCAGATCCAGACAGACATGGCTAACCAACCCGACATAGTGGTAGTGGATGAGCAGCAGAAGAGAGCAAGAGTGATAGATGTGGCAATCTCAAGTGACAGCAACATCAAGAAGAAGGAACGTGAGAAGTTTGAGAAATACCATATTTATTTTTAGGATGCAGACACTAAAAGGAGGACATGAAAGATGGGCAATAACAACTGATTAAAAAGTCAGTTAACAGAATGAATTAACTGTAATTAGACTCCTTGTGTGAGTGAAATGATCAGCAGACAACAAACGGTGCTAGTAAAAACCTCGACATTGGAAAGTTGTGTACCTTTACTGTAAATGAAAGCGGCCTGCATGGCAGATAAGAAAGAAAAGAAAGGCACTGTCAGTGGATTATACTCATACATTCCATCAGTTGGATTAGCGAAGGACCACTAGTCAACTCTGGCTATTCTTTCAAGGCAGTGTGAATACACTTAGCTGCTGCTCCTTTGAAGCATTAGACCTTCTTTTTTTTGGATTAGTATTGTAGCTGCAGAAATGTCCAAAAAGGAAGGAGACAATGCAGTAGAACAACCTGCAGCTTTGAAAAAGGCACAAGACAGGTGACAGGGAGCATACAGGAAAGGTGTCTCTCACAAAGGAGTTTAAAAAGCCACATAATAGAGATGAGATCGCAGGTGGCCCGAAATTGCTATGACCATGACGATAATGCTCACTGAAATGAATTTCAATTAGGATTAAATGACACCTCATTTTGAGTCAGTGTACGAAGTGTAGAGTTGCAAGAAATTCAATTTTTTACCTCCATCTCTTCCTGGTGGTGTGTCTTTGCTTAATTTCATGGGCTATTACTCAGTTTGTTAAATGATTTTAGATGTTTCAAGAATTTTTTTAAGGCTCTGCAGAGAATGATTCTTATTTATTTGGCTTGTGAATTATTTTATTTATTTATTTATTTATTTTTTTACCAACTTTATTTAACTTTTATGGTATTCCATTGCATTTAATTAATTTTTTGTTGTATTCTATATGCCAGCACTCAGCTTCCTGTGTTCCATGTGCAATCAATGTTATTCATTTACACACTTCTTTATGGCACTGTTTTTATTGTTTTTACTGATTTTATTGCACATTCATCTTTTGTTCTTAACCGAAATTTCATTTGAATCCTTTTTAGTCACATTTTTATGTCACCGTATGTCTTTGGTTGTTGTGTCTTACATTTTGGTTTTTTTTTTAAATTTATCTTTAAATCTTGTTTGTACTCAACTTCAATTTATTATAAATATTACAATTGGCTTTCAGACCTAAATTGTGTGTTTTAAATGTATTTATTTTCATGCTGTTCACATTTCTCATCCAGCCTTGTATTTTCATTATAATTTGTATATGAACTGTCTCTTTACCTAATTGCCAAATCGCCTTGAATGACACTAACCTGTATTAAAGTTGTTGCACTAATAAAGGTTTGACTGACTCCGTTGAAGACTCGTGTGCGAACGGCTGCACAAAAACTACTCACAGACACAAAAGATGGAGTCACAGAGTAGAAGTGAGACTATAGTAAGATCAAAACATACAAATGCACAGTAAACATATTGGAAGTCACACATTAAACAGACGGTAAGAGTAGTCAGTGTAATTAAGCCTCATGTTCCATTTCTGATTCTTTGTCACTAAATTCCTCTGTGTTTTGCAGCCAGCTGGTAGTAGGTGTTCAGAGAGAAGTGTTGTTTGTTGCTGGCAATAAACAGAAAGAGAAAGTGCACATAAGCAACATACAGACAGAAGGAAAAAAGAAAAAAGCAAGAATGTGCAGCTGGGCTTTTATTCCTCTCAGGCTGTGACATTTATTGCAAAGAAAAGAATTGTGTTGTGAGCGCAGAGGTGTGATGGTTTATTTCCTGAAAGGTAAAGGTCAACCTGTTAAATCACAATCATTATTTAATATCATTTGTATTGATTTTATACCATGACAAGCTCTAAAAACTGTTGAAGACCTCTTGCCTTTCAGGCAGCTGTTTTTGGTCAAAAATAAAAAATATATACAGTATATATATGTATATATAATAAATAAAATAAAAAAAACTTTCAAAATCAAAATCATATCCTTTCTCATATGTAAGGAGAAGAAAGTCCCCGTCTCACATTCAGTTTCTGAAGTGCTCAGATTGATTTTCTCTGGCTTCTCCACCACTTCTTTGAACTCCTCACTGTGACAGTATGCGACAGCCATGACGTTTGGCTGTTGGCAGGATTTTCAGGCCTCAGGATGGTTAAGCACCAAAGAAGATGGAAGATTTCTTTTCTTCTAATGGGATTTCTCTCCAGTGAGCTTGTTCGCTGATTGCCAAGTGATAGCAAAACAAGGCTTCTCGTGCGCTAAAAACTGTTTCATTATAGAGGAATTAAAAACAAGCAGACAGTGGGATAATGAGTGGCAAATAATGAGGGGAAAAAAGCAGAGTGACCATTAATTCATGGTGATTGCATTCAAATTTTTCTGCATAGTTATTTATAAAGTGGGGATGTTTCTTGTCTTCTTACTGGAAAAGTGTGGATGTTTAAAAAAAACAAGTCCCTAAATATCACTCAGGGATAACATTTCTTTAAACTTTAAAGGGGCCATATGTAAGACCTGCAACTGGAGCAGCACATAAATAATGCTACATCATTTCTGTCCAAAGACTAAACAGAGGCAGAACAATAATAATAATAATAATAATAATAATAATAATAATAATAATAATAATAATAATAATAAAACGCCAAAAGAAGCAAAATAATTTTTGTTCCGTAAAAGGTGGTAGATTAAAGGGATAGAGCTTGTTGTGCTAACTTCTTAGCTGAACTGCACTGCAGAGACAACCTATTAAGCAAACATACTGTACATACAGCTTGGTTAATGAAGTAGAGTCAAATATTTGTAGGCTTATCTCTAACCTTTAGCGTGATACTCCTTGCAGGTAACAGACAAAAAACAACATTTGCACAGTGAAATTAGGAGCATGTGCCACATCATGTGTTAAATGCTAACCGAAACACACACACACACACACACACACACAGACAGTGGTTTGACGACAATTATTTTGGCCTGAGGGCAGAAACAGTTAGAATTCACATTGTTTGGACAGACACACACAGAATTAATTATTCGGAATAAAGAATGCTTTTCCCTCAGTCATTTGGTTGACAGTTGGAAGTGGCACGGACGCAAGTGGCACTCAGAGCACAAAAAGGACAAAACACAGAAAACATACACAACAAGACTATGGGGCATTTACCTGGATCAGAGACAAACTGGCAGAGACCATGAAGAAACAATGACACTATTTACAAAAGGGAAATAACAAGACACAATTAGGAGCAGGTGTGGGTAATCAGGGACTACACCACGAGACACGAGACACACAGAAGTAAAAGTAAAACTGAAAATCATTTAGACAGTTCAGACAAAGTAAGTACATAAATAAAAGAGGAACCACAGGATATATTAAGGATCAGTGCAGGAAAAAGAACAGTCTCAAGTGAAGATTCACAAGTCCAAAATAATAAAAGTACAAAGTGATTTTATTCCTGTGAAGTAATACACTATTCTCCATACTAACTGAATGTTAACACTTGGAAATGAATAATGATTGCCCTTTTTTGTTAGGTGCAGCCAACAAGGTACTTCTATTTAGGTGTTATTTGTTCTGTTGTGCACATGGTTTTGTGTTACTTCAAAAGGAGGGTTGACATTGCATCCACAATAAAATTAATACCACAGAAAGCCTTTATTGTCATTGCATAGGAATGCGGCAAAACTAGTACACTGGGATTAATCTGGTAACAATAAAACTAATGATAGTATTACTAATAACATGGTGGTGAGCGAATATCAGAATCTAGTTGGAGTTCTCCACTTTCAGTTCCTTCATTTTTTTTGTTTTCAGGTGCCATGAGAAACTTGCAGACCTTCCTCTCATGTGACTCCTTCTCACTCTGAGTCCCTTGGGCCATTTGCTTGTCAGGATGATTGACAGCATCTCAGCAGGCAGCTCATGACACAACCTCTCTGTTGTTTTCAGTCACAGAATAATCCTATTCCCAGATGAACTCAAATGCTTTAATTTCATTTGCCACCAAAATCTCATTCATGGGCATAGGGTGATATAGAGTACAGTACATAACATACTACTTACTGTGAGTAGAAACAAAGGTGGGGAAAGAATTTTGTATTTTGATTCAGCTGTAGTTCTTTTAAGGATAATAACATTTTGGAGTTTGTAGCAATCAAGCTCTGTGCTGCACTCACACTGTAGAGATATGAACTGAAATGTTTCAATTTCAAATTGGGTGGTCTTGGGTGTTCAATTTATTTGTATACTGCCAAATCACAACATACATTACCTCAAGGCACTGTACATAGTAAGGTCAAAACCTTTACAATATTACAGAGAGAAGAGAAACCCAACAGTTCACACAATGAGCAAACACTAGGCATCAGTGGAGAGAAAAAACTGTAACGATTTGGTTTAATCATAAAAAAGGGCTAAAAGGACCAATTGGCAGAGGCGGGAGTCAAAAGGAAGAACACCATATATTTACAAAAATACAAAATAAGGTTGAGCCAAACTTGCACTGGGGCTAAGATACAAAAAGAGGGGAACGACTTAGGGCGCTGAGGCTGGCCAGCTGGCAAGGCAGGACTCAGGGAAAAACTGGAACTAGGGGAAAAAAGGGAACAAAACGCAGGTAGTAAAGCAAATGTAAAAAAGAAACCACACTTAAGTAGACAAGTCTAGTTAGCGCTTCGATAGAGCAAGTGACTGGACACAGGTTACCCATGAACTGAACGAGACACACTGACAGCAGGAAGCAGGAAGCTGAGGTATAAATAGGGAGGAGCTGATTAGTTGAACAGGAACAGCTGTGATGATTAGTGTCCCTGCCTCACCTGCCAGCCAGCCTCCTGAAAAACAAAGCACAACAACTTCCCCAGGAAACACAAGAAGACTACAAGATAAAACAGAAACTAAGGTAGAAGAGGAGAGGCAACTCAAGCCAGACGTGGAACATGACAACTCCCTTTTAACAGGAAGAAATCTCTGACAGAACCAGACTCGGTCAGATGTGCGGTCGTCTGCCTCGACCGGTTGGGGTGAAAGGAAAAATGGGGGACAGAGGAGAGGTGGGGGACAGAAAGGGGGGAGAGAACGAGAAATAGGGAGGCAAGATAGATACGGAAGAGAGAGAGACCAGGAGCAGATGTATAACAATTGTATTACAGTAGGTTCAGCAGAGATTGTTGATAAGAAAGTATACTGGTATCAATTTAATCATAGCATAATAATAATACATTTGATAATGATAGCATCAAAAACTGGATCTGGATCCTGCAGCTTGCAAGATGAGGACAGAGAGAGAGAGAGAGAGAGAGAGAGAGAGAGAGAGAGAGAGAGAGAAAGGATGGAAGGAAAGACAGACTTGGGGGAGAGAGAAAGAGAGAATAAGGTTAATGACACATATTCATACCCTTAGTGTGAGAGAGTGAGTGTGAGGGAGTGAGTGTGAGTGCACCACGGCAATTCCCCCTGCAGTCTAGGTCTATAGCAGCATAACTAAAAGATCGTTCAGGTTTCCCTGAGCCAGCTCTAACCATAAACTTTATCAAAAACGATGCAGCCTGCAGGATCCCACCTCTCCTCTGTCCCCCATTTTCCTTTCACCCCAACCGGTCGAGGCAGATGACCGCATATCTGACCGAGTCTGGTTCTGTCAGCAATTTCTTTCTTTTAAAATTGAGTTGTTTTCTCTCCACTGATGCCTAGTGCTTGTTCGTTGTGTGAAATGCTGGGTTTCTTTTCTCTCTGTAATATTGTAAAGGTTACAGTCTTACTGTGTACAGTGACTTGAGATAATGTATGCTGTGATTTGGCGCTATATAATTAAAATTGAATTTAATTAATTCAGCAAGTTCATGCATCACCTTTTTCCATTAGAAAGGCACTCCTTTAGAAAGAATATATTTTTTAAATGTAGATCTTGCTTTAGAACAGGGATGTCAAACATACAGCCCGCGGGCCAATCCTGCCCACAGGGCAAATTTGTGAATCTAGTCATGATGTGGAATGTTATAGTACATTTTCCAGTTCCTGATACCTGTGACTAAATGCTTTGTGCCTTTATAGATCCAAGGGATCTGTAATTTGTAATGCACACAAGCACATGGTAAATTTAGGCATAATATTGTTGAAATTGCACTTTTTTTACACAGAAAATTTCATATGCATAATATGTCTTGTAAAAAAAAATACTTCATTAAATGTAAAACAAAGGGAAAAACAAAACTGACACTGAACTTCAGAGGATCCTTTTTTTTACCTCTCACATTACAGAGACAGTCTCCAGGTTTTAGAAAGGTCTTTCAAATATCTGATGTACCATCTGTGATCTCATAATTAATCAGGGCATATATTATGTCCTGGTTTGTGTTCCGTCTCAACTAGGGGACCTTTAAAAGAGATTAAGACCCTTTTGAGACAAGAAATAACATAATCAACACATATTTGTGTAACAACACATATTTCCACTAATTTTGAAATACTGCACATACTATAATGAGTGGTATGAAAAAAGGCCAACTCCACAGCAATGTTTGTAGCACCACAAAAACTCAGATGTGCTCAGAGAAAAGCTTCTTTCGCTGTTTATGTCAAACATAATCAACACATTATCCTCATCCTGCTTTGATGTTACACTGAAGGGCACATTCATCTCTCACCAAAAGTAAACAATCTGGACCCAAGAGTCTGCAGGAGACTTGATCGGATGAATCCTTTGAAAGTTGTGAGGCATGTGATGTTTTTCACTTTTTTTTTTTTTTTTTTTTTTTGCCGAAGTGCTGTCTGTGTGTATTTGCATATAGCAGGCTTACAGGCCCATATGTTGTTAAAAATTATGCTCACCTTCTCCTCTGCATCTCCTGAAAACATGCACACACACACACATGGTAGCTCACACTGACTGCACCTGCTGGCTTTCAGTGTCTCTCGGTGATCTGTGCCATATAGCGTGACCTCAAAATCACCATTTTCATTGATGAGGTGTCAGGAAAGATGACAGATGAGGTTTCTCCTCACCACCTCTATCTGGACACAGAGGTACAGAGTCTTGGCAAACGGTGCGGGAGGGAAATAGAAAAAGCAGAGGGAATGTAGGAGACGTGGGCAGCATGACAGAGCTGCATGTTCTCCTTCCTCTCTGATTAACAGAGATACTGTATCCAACACAGTCACCAGGATGATATATCGCACTTAGATGTTACTGCAAACCACAGATACATGTGAGCTCATGACTCTGAACCACAATAATGCTATTTATTTAAATATCGACATTTACATTTATACATGAACATATTTACATGTAAGTTTACAGTGTACATATACACCTCCGAGAGGTATGAGAGTGATGATAATTTATAGGGTAAGGCACACAAAAAAGCACCAGGTTAGGATTAGAAAAGAGGACTGTGGTTCTTCCTCAAAGCATCAGCATCCTCTACGTAAAATCACAAGTTGCATGGTTAAGAACACACCATGTGTCCGCATTATAGCATTAAAATACACCTTGCATCAGTGTAAATTCTGTGATTCTGTTATGGTTATTTTCTATCTGCATTGTTGCTTTACTGTACACAGTAACCAAATGCCATTGCGGTCGCAGGTACTATGTGTTTTAGCTACAGGTGCATGTACCATATACAAATCCCTGTTTATGAAACAAGCTCCTTGGAGCTGAGTCTCCACTACGACTTCACTAATATTTTTTAACCATTTATGATGGTGCAGACAGCAGAGTCATTTACAGCAGCAGTTGGTGACTCACTGAGCACACCTTTACTCTTGCTGAACCAATAAACAGTTCATAATGAAAACAAATCTAATCCTCACCTCATGTCAAAATGAGTGTTTGAATCCAGCTGTGCTCCCCAGACTAATTATGACCTTTTCTTACATTACAATAATCAAAGAGAGACAAGATTTAATCAGATCACCGGCCAGTCACTGGTGTGTGTGTAAACCCGAGGGTGTTTCTAGTGTGAACTGAGCAGAAAGTGGTGTTGTCTGATATGCATGCCGTCTCCCAGCTGGGACTGTAATAGACTTTGGTGTGCAGCTGCATAATTATTTTATCCAGTTTGGAACTTCCTAATTAGAAAATGGACCTAATGTCAGGATAGGATTCTTTTAATTTTTCCAATATGTACCCAGTCATATGCATGAATGACTACATGTCGTATGCTACCAGCATTAAGGAAACAATATTTGTGTACTCAGTTTGTTAAATGTCTATTGGAAAATGAGCCTCCACTTCCCACTTGATTAATAACATCAGTAAACAATTTCCCGAGGAGTGAATGGTCTTAAACGCCTGTTTCTGGCAGTTTCGTGAATTATCTTCAAGGAAAATAGAGTATAAAGCACACCATAAATTAGTTGACATCAGTGCGATTCACAGCAGGTATCGTCCGTAGTAGGCTAGTTGCAGGAGACGTGTGAACTACCTATTTCAAAAATTATCATGACGTCTGTTCCATTGTTTAAAGAACATGAGGACATACTAATGTGGGGAAACTCTTGGCAAGAAATTTGTGCTACCAGAATGAGATTTAGTTTGCATGTGAGGAACAGAATGGAATCATGAAACACAAGAGGGGAAATGGGTAACTCTCTGTCTCTCTCTCTCTCTCTCTCTCTCTCTCTCTGACCACATTCATATCCATTAAATGGTTTTCATCAGCCTCATTTCAGCCTACAAGAGTTTTAAACACTTAAAGCTGATCACTTAATCACTGTCTGTAGACATGCTGATCAAATGTTCAAGTGATGACTTTATAAGTAACATAATATTGGTTTAGAAATGTGAACACATAGCTGTGGTCTACAGAAATGTTCAGTGGGAGCAGACAGTACAATCATGGCATCGGTTCATGAGCCACACAGTAAATCCCTCTCCTGTACCTCACATTTGCAGGAACAAATTGAACAGGCTAATTTTACACTGGTGTGCTCCTTGTTGCCACTGTAGTGATCATTGTTGCAGTTATGATGGGGATGATGACACTCATTATCAGTTATTGAAAAATGTGGTGCCATTACTTGTAGATACCATGAGCCATTGGGCCTTCATGGTTATCGATTTGTTTGTCAGTGTCAGTGCATTTTTTTCACCCAGACATGTTGATGTAAGAGCGAGAGGCCTCTTGCCCGAGCTTCATCTCTACTTTGTCCCCAGAGACTGTGGTTTACATTAAAAATAAATGGTTTCTAACCAACAAGAAATATTTTTCATGAGTTTATTAAGCTCACCAGACCACAGCAGCTTGGATACTGAATATAGATACAGTACATACTGTTTCTATAATCACTATTCCCTATGAAACAGACACACTGTGAGTCACTCAAGCGTCAACAACACACAATAATACTCTAACACTGCAGCTCTGTTTGCTATTACATTCACTGAAATCATTGTAAATTTTATTGTGTAATTGTACTTTAAATAGTAGTTTTCAAAAATTTAGGTGAAATTATTGTCATTTGGCAAAAACTGAACATTAATTATAACTTAATTTCTTATGCATGTACGATCATTTGACTGTACAAATCAGTGTTGGTTCGTTTGCAAATGATTCATTCGAAAGAAAGGATCGTTTAGGTGAACAAACTGAACTGAGTCGCTCACTGAAACGATTCGCTCATCTCACAGTTCAGCTGAGCTCTGCTGTGACTCGAGTCAGACAGCAGCCAGTGGCAGCGGGAGGGGGGAAAGAGATTCCTTCACTCACTGCAGAGTTATAGACACATATTGACCAAATCACTCGCTCAGTGAAGGAGTGTCCATGTGTTCCACCTAAAGCAGTCAGCGTAAGATGTTTACAATACACTTAAAGCGAGGACATAAAGACACACAGTCTTGTTCCCCATTGTTTTAACAGACTTTCTCAGTAAACACAAGCTTAAATGTTAGGCTGGTCTGTAATGACAGGACAGGATTCTTGCAGCACTGTAGATCACTTTAAAAGAACCAGAATCCCCGAACAGTTAATCCAATATTTTTAAAGAAAATTCCTAAAATACTGTGTATGTGTATGACTGTGTATGAGCATCAATCTCACGGCTCTGCCAGTTAATCTATAGGAAAAACCTTTCACCATCCCACAATATTTAACCAATTAGGAGACAAAAGAGTTTGCAAATCTCCCCTCACCTCCTTTGTATTCATCTTAAAGGGCAACACTGTCATTGATCAATTGCACAAATTTGTATGTCGAAGGAAAATAATTAAAACTTTGTCCCCCACCAGCACAAGAAACGACTGGTGAGACTGCATTGAAACAAATGAGATGATGGGGATAACAGGTATGAATCTAATTATTATTTATTATCTTTATATGTTAATGCTATATTATATTATAATAATGTATTACACTCTTCAACTAACCTTCCTCTTCATTACTCATAGAGATGAGGAACAGTGAAAAGACTTTCAGATTGGTTACGAAGCACAATTTTAATTAGACAGTGGAAGATCATTTTAGACACCCTGACTGCTAAGTTTAAAAACATGAACAAACATTTTTTCTTAATGCTGTGCAGCACTCAAATCCATTTTCCCTCACAATTTTTCATAGTCTCTTTCAGGATGCTATGTGACACATGTGCAAGATTCCGATGAGAAACACAACATTCCCAGGCAATTTCAAGTTTATATAGGATTTTATGTGGTTCCCATGTCACCGGTTATGAGACTGAAACTGAAAGCACCACACAGAAATAGACTTTCTCCCAAGGACACTCTGTCTTTAAAGCAGCATCCTGTGGTGATCATGGTTAAGTGTGATTCTCATAACACCACGAGCTTCAATTACCGCAAAAGACGCTGATGATTAAGTGTGTTATGTGGGAAAAAAAAAAGACACATCATCGCATTTCCGTCTGGTGCAGGAAATGAATGCACAACACTTGCCAAGCACAAGCTGTTGGTCCTGGCATGAAGACGGTCAGGATAGACGACATGAGTGCCAAACTTAGAAAACATTTCCATCCAAGCTCATTACTTTCCCATAAAACAGGCCAAGTGATCACTTTCTGCAGCCATTCCCATCAGCAAGCAAGGGATTCCTGGGAGACAAGTTTCCCACCAGTTGTCATGTCAAACGTCCCTGCCCTCATGCCCTCATATATATTATACTGTACATACTATACATCCACCCTCTCTCTGCTCAGCACCGTCTGGCAAATCAGCTCATGTGATTTTATAAGTGACTATTCTTTTCACTTCAGTTACTATGGCAACAAAATGACGCAAATAAAAACCTCACTCTACACAGGTGGAAGGACCTTGCAGAACAGAAGATCATCACAGTATGTTTCCATGACATACTATTCTTGTCCCAGTAAAGTGTGTTTGCCTCTTCTTGCCCCTTTCAGATTATTACTATTAGGCCTTTTCTGGTTTATCTGGTGACTATTTGTTAGCATGTCCAGTGCCATTCCAGATATTCCTACCCTCCATTAACTTGGTCTGCCTTAAGTCCAATAAATGTAATGGTCTGGATTTTGCCATGTTTTTAATCAATTCCATTTTTTTTCCTACTTCTCTGTACAGCTTCCTCTTTAATTTCCCAATTAAATCCCAAGGACTGGGACTGTGGACCATGCATGTAGTGCCCAAGCCAGTTTTGGTCTAATTAAACATGCAATATTGATTCCATTTCCAGTTGCATTATTTGTTTGTGTTAGTTTGACTTTGCAAAAATTTAAGTTAGTTCAATTGCAGTTGGACCAACAAAAGTCTGGTTTTAGGGGCCATCCACACGGAAACAGGTTTAGGTGAATACGTATACTTTTTTGGTCAGAGAGGCATTCCGTCAACACAGAAAAGGTGTTTTAGGTGACCTGAATACCAGAGACCATAGATAGCCTGGTTATCCTAGGCTATCTATGGTCTATGGTATTCAGGCTGTATTCAGGCTTTTCAGGCTGTGGGTCTAGGTATTAAGCCCACAGCCTCAGTATAGTGGGGTTGGTGGTTGAACAAAGTTGTCTGCCTTATTTCCTAGAGGTGATACAGGGTCTAAGGACATAGCCTGGCTACCCAGCCTATATATTAATTTTCTTTTTGTACCATCTGGTTCCAATTTTTTGTGTGCTTGTCAATAGAAAGATTTGCAGAAAGAAAACAAAATAAACAGAAAAACTTTTAAAAGAACACTATCTGCCCTCTTCCGTCTGCTCCGCTGCTGGCTATCGTACTACAGTCAGAATGACAGAATATTTTTTTTTTCCTCTAATGACATTAGATGTAGTTGCATTACATCTATTTCCCCTTGCTGACACAATCAAGGTGGTAATTATAAAGCCGTCTTTCCTCAGGCTGCATGTTAATTAACTTGAGGGCAGTTGTCTGACAAGATTGTGTTTTGTGTGTGTGTGTTTGCGTGTGTGTGTTTGCAAAAAAAACAGAAAGGTAAAGGTTTCAGATATGTTCAAACTAGCAACCTAGAGGCAGTACACATGTAGAAACGTTTGCTAGTAGGCTGATGCATATAATTTAGAAGCAACAGTAGAAGCAAGTGTTCATTCTCCCTGAAAAGTAACATAAAACTCAGACTTAAATTAGATAAAAATACTAATAATGAAGCTCTAAAAGAATAGAACTCCTCCTGCTTTGCTACATAAGGCACGGGAGGCCTTGATCAATGATCTGGGGTTGCTGCAGTTGGTCAGGTCTAGGTTCAGCAACATTATGTGCCCAAAGAATGAGGTCAGCTGACTACCTGAATATACTGAATGACCAGGTGATTCCATTATTGGATTTTTTCTTCCCTGATGGCACAGGCATATTCCAAGATGACAATGTCAGGATTCATCGGGCTCAATTTGTGAAAGAGTGGTTCAGGGAGCATGAGACATCATTTTCACAATGACAAGACCACACGACAAACACCAAAGTCTTGGAGCAAGTCAAACGTCCCCAGCTTTGAAGCTATGCGGCTGTCCAGGCAACTGCACTGGGCAGGTCATGCATGGAGGACATGCGCATGCCCAAAGCCGTGTTCTATGGCCAGATATGTAAGAGCAAAGGAACCCCAGAAATGACAACTCAGTGCAGCCAACATTCCACAGAAAACTGGGAGAGCATAACCAAAGACGAGGTGCTGAGACCTTTAAAGCAGAGAGAGCAGAACAGAAGCTGTCGAGGACAAATACTGGTGGTGGAAAGCATCAGCTGCACAGAGAACACCTGAATAGGGATTTTCATGCCAAACCTGTGCCATAGTGTGACCTGCTAAGTCACCAAAGGACATGTCACCAAAGATGTCCTTTCCACTGATCCTCGGACATGAGGAACCAGTCCACATCATCACTTCTCCACACTGCCAAAATAAAAATAAGGTTATATAACTAAATTCAAAAAAAACGAGACCGGGCTAAAGGTTTTTTTTTTTTTTTTAACACATTTAAATAAAGAAATTCAGTAATTTCCATCTGACCTTCTCCACATTCACACCCTGGGTCTGTGTATTACTTCAAATATAAACTGGAATACTATTATTGCATGTGGATTAGCCTCTGTTGACATAGTTGGCTGGAAACACCTTTTATCGGCACTCACCCTGTATGCACACACTTGAAGAGATGTGAATGAAAAAGGATAATAATTCATGTCCTGAGGGCTTTTATAGCACACACTGGTTTCCTTTACAAAACTCTTGCATTTGTTCAGCAGAAAATGCCATTCGGTCTCTAGAAAAGGAATACATTACTAGTATGCTGCACTGAATTGATACAGAATGACACATGGACTTGTAATAAGGTAAGAAGGAGCTGCACCTCTGTAAGGTTGGTTGCCACAGTGATCCTGATGTATGTTCATTTAGGCTCAAATTGAGAAAGATCTGTGTATCTGAAGGGCAGATTATCACTTCAGAATGCTGGTCAGGCATGTTTTGCATGAGGAAAAGGAAGAGGAAAATCAGGGTATGGAGAGAAACATGCAGGAGGTGGGGATCAGTCATTAGGAATACCTTTTATAAGACTGGAAGAAAGATAAATGACCTATCTGTGTTGCTCTGTTGGGTGGTGCAGGGTGCAAGAGAGAGGCCATGACCATTAACTAGACTCACCGCTGTTGACTTCTATGACTGAACCTTGTGGCAAATGATGGCCATGACAAATAGTGTTGGGTCCAGTGCTAATGAACAGAGTAGGGATACCACCTGGAAAACACACCATTGCCTGGGATTAGAGGTGAACTCCATCACACATAGAGCTGTGCAGACTGACTGGTGCTGAATAGTTAAGTAAGAGTAGTGCAGTATGAGACATATTAGGATGCATCGGGGAGTCTGTCACTTGGTAGAGAGTGTGAATTCTACTTTGTTGTTTAATTTAAAGTGTCATCACATAGCAGCACTCTGCTCTCAGATTTTATCATATTATAAGCCTGCCTAAACTGTGTATACCTAAAGAGGATGGAGGGATTAAATTGAGATGGAGAATGGAGATGGAGGGCTAAACCAGTTGTTTTTGTGGTTTCACAAATCCTCCTTTAACTTGCTATAGTAGCAACTCTCTTCTTACACACAATATAATAATATCTCCTTAAAATATCAAGTGTGTAACATTTAGGAGGGTTTATTGGCAGAAACTGAATCCACTACCCAGTATTATTGTAACCTTAAATGATCATTTTGTATGTGCTTTATGTAGACTTGGCACTTTTTGCAGGAGGTGGGATCACAAGTAATGTAGTCAGGTCGTTACATTTCGAAATGGAAACTCTCTGTCTTGGGCCCCTCGGTTAAGATGAGCATGGACAGAGAGCTTCACACCCAGTGGATGAATAAACTGATTGTGCAAGACAGTGGAAAGTAAAAAAGTTTAATTTCTTTGGAGTAATTCTATTTTCTCTCAAATGAGAAGACTTTTAATGATCCTATATGATTTGAAATTACATTTAATAAAATACCTCATATTAATTTACACTAGAAAGCAGCTTTTAATTGAAACTAATTATAAAAGTAAACAACAAAGCTGCCATTAATATCATGAGAACATGACATATTTTCACTCTGTGCTTTATCAGTGTTAACTATTTTAAAATCCTGCTCAGACAAGTGGTCTGTTTTTACACAGGCAAGATGCACATCTCTGGAGGATATCTTAAAAAGCAAAGTGTACGTGTGTGTTTTCAGTTTTCTTGTCCAAGATTAAAATATGGCCCTATGTGTTGCTATGGTGATAACTCTTGAGCGATCACCTTCTTTCTCATCCGGATCTGTGAATTATCAGTCTGAACACCCTCAGGGTTTCCCATCCCTGGACAACTGGGGATCACAGCAGAGAGTATCCATTGGGGAGGCTGACTTGCTATTGTTTGTTGCTGTTTTAACATTCATTCATTCATAGTCCATCTCTCTTCTGCTCAAATTGAGAAAGGGTTGCAGACATCAGTGGAGAGGTGCAAATTCACTGGCAGATTTGTCATTTTATACAAGGAATGTAATTTCTTTTGAAGCAATCACACCATTTCTTTCCCAATACTTATTTATTTTTTTGTTAAATAATGGACATTTAGCAAGAAAAATACTCCATGCAACCAAGCCATGACAAACAAGACTGCGTCATAATAATTATATTATACAGGAAATACATTGAAAGCAAAATGTCACAAACATTAACAACCTCACATTTATAATTGCTCACAGACATGTCTGGTTTGAGTAACAGACAGTTATAGACTTTATATTTTTACTGTGTTGCACAAGCAGGCACCAGACGTGGTAAAAATAAAAAGGTTTCAGCAGACGTAAAGACTGCGCTGGTAAACATTTACCACTCAGATGTACAGGACATGGACAGATCAACTATCAGAGGATAAATGAAATCAAATGACTGAAATATGTGATTTCATCACCTCTCTCTGTTTTTTTTTACTTGCAAATTTTTTCTTTGAAAATTAGACTTTAACTGGATGATCAACTCAGACACTTTCTAATGCTGGATTCACATGTACATGTCTGTTGATGTTTGATGATGTGCAGGCTAATTACACAGTGTTGCGAAAAAAAAAGATGGTGATGTCATGTCTGCCATTGTTGGGAACACTATGTCTGACAAAATAAATAAATAAAACAATAAAATAAGGATTCCGTCCTGAGAGAGGGATCCCTCCTCTGTGGCTCATTTTTTCCGGGTACAAGGGGTTTAATGGATCCTTAGACCCTCACTCGATGTAAGGGTCTAAGGATACTTGCGGTACTTGCTGTAGACTGTAAAGCTCTTTGAGGCAAATTTTATTTGTGATGTTGTCCTATACAAATAAAACTGACTTGACCTTATCTGAGAGGTCTGTTTGAGCTGTCTCACCTTCAAGCTGAATGTTAAATATGATTTGATTGGCTCTCACCAGTACTGAGATATTTGCATGGTGTGATTTGATTAGCTGATGCTTGAAAAGTTAAATATTTCTCAATTTCTGCCACATGCAGAGCAAGACAAGTGAAGCAATGGAGCCACACTGCAGTTCAGCAACACTTGACGCCGCTCCATTCAAAGTGAATGAGAGGAGAGGAGGAAAAATTTGTGATTTTCATTGATACAGAGATGCCTCCGCTGCGTACTGAACATGCAAATCCAGCATCAGAAGGTGGTATAAAGCATTTCAAAATGAACACTTGTCTCCTCTTCTCAGACTTAGGAAGAGGAGAAGGAAGAGGAGCAGAGGAAGAGACCACATTCCCTTTTTGCAAAAAGCATCAGGCCGAGGGAGGAGAGGCAATAACATGAAAAAAGAAAAGACTGACAGCTCACATCTGAGTCATACTCAGGTGTGGAAGCTGTAGGCCAAAACAAAATATTTCATTCTAGGCCTGAGGCAAAACTACAGGAATCACTCTGTGTAAAAGAATGAATTATTCCTTTTCAGGAACACAATTTAAATAAAATATATAAATAAATAATCCATCAGAGGCAACATTTTACTTGCAACCATCTCCAGGAAGTGATTATAATTAAGAGAGAAACAAATGATTTCTACTTATGAGATCTTTGTCAGTTGAATGGAAATCTTAAATCACAAAATTAAACTTTTCAGAAACTAGGAAAATCAGCTTCATTTCTAGTTATATACAGATGATGAGGTGAGCAGGAGTATAATCCTTCAATCAAAAATAAAATAAACATCACTACATTTAAGCTGCAAATATTTTCATTATGTCCTTTTAAATTTTTACTCATCAATCCACATTATTTCTCCATAATCGTATCTAATGAGGTTAGAGCCTATATCAAAATAATTAGGTCAATGTGACTTGCTTGACGGAACTGGTAATGATTTAATGTATGACTTTGAAATATGATACGCCTGCAAATGAGTCAGTGTAAAGAAATTATGAGGATCATTGTTTCACTGGCAGTAAAGTGACATTTCTTTTTTTGGGCTGTCAGTCCTTTTTGTGTCTGGAGTTTTAATTTTCTCCAAGTGCCATTTGCTGTGTTTTTCAGCCTCAAGGAACAAATTAGGTTGTTTTATTGGATAGAAAGAGATAAGATAGAAAAAAAAAAAAAAAAAAAAAAAAAACTACACACTCTCATGTCTCTGTCTCATTCGATTTGTGCCAGGTATTGCTGTGGGGTCAAGGTCAATCAGTTCTGTCAATTTCAGTTCATTTTCACTGGTTGTTTCATTTGCTGTCTCATTTTTGTCATCTGATTTGAGTGAATGCACCTGGGTGATGCACCTAGTGTATTACAGTCTAAAAGTTGAAATGCTGGACATGAGCTCATAGCACAGCATAGTAGCTGTACTTCCAGTTAAGTACAAAAACCTGCAAATTAAGCTTGCACGGAAATGGGATGAATTAGTATAAAAATAAGAAAATAATGAGTGTTCTATGAGTGAGTGCCTTTCCTATTTTAATAATTTATACTTCAACCTGCAGCTACATAGATATCAAATTCAGCAAAAAGAATATTTTTAATTAGCAAATATCTCTCTCTCTCTCTCTCTCTCTGGGAGGCTTTCATTATAACTTTAAGTGAGCAAAGTGAAGTTTTTGCCTTGTTCATTCATAATGCACATGACCAGAGACTGAGATTCATTCAGTGAAGTTGTTAATCTACAGGCTATGGGAAAAACCCATTACAAGTCTGGAGTTGAAGGTGTATCTTCATGATTCCTGATCAATTTTTCCATGTCAAATATTTTGCAATTCAATAAAATGAAGGCTCCAGTTGTATAATGCCCACACAATTCCAGAATATAAAAGAGTGCACAGACTGTCAAATTAATCCTAAATTAACTCACAGTTTCTCCAGTGAACCAGCAGAGACATGAAAGTCATTCATATTCTCAAAACAGCCAGACACAAGAGAGTGCACAAGAATAGTTTAGTCAGGGATTCTTTTGTGTGCCAATTGTATGTCTGTGATTTGATCCATGCTGCCACCTTTGCCGTCATCTGTAAACCACTCTCGGACAGCGCCAGTGCCTGCAAATCTTTGTTGTCACCCACTTTGCATTGTCATTCATGTATTCATATGCCTCTGCGACTAAAAGGATAAAAGAGTGGTGGGTGGGGGTGAGGGTCTGGGCGATGGGGAGGACATGAAAAATAGGAGTGAACTTGAAAGTTGGAGATGCAGCACTAAGCTGTCAAAGTAAATGGTACTAAAGTATTACATCACACTGCTTCATACACATTTTTCTGCTGCAGAGGCTCGTGGCCAATTTGAATACCGTGTAACCAAATGGGGCATTAAATTATTCACTGTAATAATATCATGTTCCTGTTTTGGCAGGATTTACAGAATTTTTTTAAGGATGAATAATTTCTATGCAGCTCTGGAATAATGGTTATCAAGATAACATTTGTCAGTGGATGGTGTTAGCTCAGCTCCAGCTTTAAAAACTCAAAGTGGCTTCATTTGGATGTGTGCACAATGTGGCATTTACTGGGAAAATTGCACACATTTTTCAAACTTGGCTTTACTCTGGCAAAATGATTCAGGCCTATAGCTGGAGCAGCAGTGCAAATTTTACATAAATCACTCAAACTGCTAATAGAAAGAGACCTCCGCATAATGTGGAGAAACTTCAGCAGCACTACAAACTACATCTTCCATAATGACCATACAGTGAAAAATAACAGCTTTCTATAACATATTATACAGAACAAAAGATTTTGAACTTCATGAGAAATTTTTTCTTGTAGTAACTTGCTGTACCTAATAAGCTATCAACTTATTATCGGACTCTAAGACAACAGTTAAAAAAACTGAATATATGAGTATACATATACAGTATATGCACATTTCCTGAGCCTAACAGATACTCGACTCTTGCCCTGTAAGGCCACAATTAGCAGCATGGCTGACAAGTATTTGATACAACCAGAGAAAAATGAAAATTTCAACATTCCAAAAAATCTGAACAAGCTGCGCATAAATAGATTTGACAATAAAACATATTCTACCAGAAGTTATACTAAATTACACCATCGCCTGGCTCTCTTCATATTTAAAGATCAGACAGTTCTGGATTTCATTACTGCCTCTGCTTTTATTCTCTTTTCCCATTTATTTTATTTCACTCCTTTTACCGGGACTTCTTGTACTCATATTTGCTCAAGCATTTCTTTGAGCCTGATGCTTTCATAATGCACTATAATGCTCTTTATGAATAAATGTTATTATTATCATTATCATCACAGAAATGAGGGGCTCAGCACAGTTCGAGTGGAGACATTTCCTGTCAGTTTTATAATGGTAAAGCCATGAAGCTTGCATGGCAACAGAGGGTCCCTGAGAAACTCCTCCTTAGTCTGAGCCTGTAGATGGGGGCTTTGTACTAAGGTAATGCTTCAGCATAATTGGCAGCACTGACATGGAAGGCAGTGAATACAAAGACACGGTTAATCGAGCAGGAAAGGCGTCTTTGTCTGAAGTACTTTCCAGTACCAGAGTGGAGCAGCAAGCATTTACAACAAACCTTGCATGAATGGGCTGCTAATTACCTTATTAAAATATTAAAGTAAAGATGATGGTGATATTAATGTCTACATAACCTCTCAAAACAGTTGTAACAGCACTATCAGGAGATTTAACTTGCATGACCAAGCATGTTTGTTACAATGAACAGTGGATAATCACGAGGGAATTGCCTGATTCTATACACCAGGCTTTCTTCTTTACACCTGCCAAGATAAGACTTTATTATAGTGTTGAGGTCTTTATCTTCAAGATGTTTACACAGAATAAATATGCAAGATAAATGTAAAGTGCTCTCTCCTGAATCAAAAAGTGTTTCTGTTCACATGAGTAATAAAATATAAGAGAGCAAAACGTTTTCTGTAAGGGCCGGGTCATACTTAGTGCATTTCACTTCTATGGAGAGCCGCTTCGCATTTCCGAAATCCACATACAAACCCATAATTCCATTTATACTTAAACAAGGGTTTGCGTAAGTGTAGTGTTCCATGCATGCGTACTCACTGTCATTTTCCATTGTTCCATGAAATACCCTTCATTTGTGTTTCCTTGTATGGACTGTCTTGCTAATTGCCTTATTAAAGTATTAATGTAAAAAATGGTGATATTTATGTCTACATAATCTCTCAAAATAGTTGTATCAGGAGGTACCATGGTACCATGTGTTGGTACCAGCGGATTTCCTCATATAATTTTACACAAGTTCCATCTTGTCTGTTGTCTCTTTTGACAAAAAGAAGAGTGCACCACCAACTAGACTGAAAAGGTTCACGTACAGTCTGCATGTAATCAAACTAGAGGTTTGAGCGGGTGCATCCATATAGGGTTCATGCAGACCAACATTGAAATGGGTGTATACCAAAATTTACATCACACAGAACCTTAGTGGGCCTCTGTGCTGTGCACCCAAGGAGGTAGAAAGTATGAACCAGCCCTTACACTCAAAAGAAGAACAAGGACGACTTGTACTCAACTGTCCAAACTGTATCATTCAATAATAATAGACACAAAAGTCAGATACCCAGAGTAAATAAAGATAAAACAACATTAAACACAAAAGGATTTAAAATCCCTTCTCCTTCATTACCGAGTTAAAGAGTCCTCACTGTTTAACAGTCACAACTAACCTTTGGCATATTCGGAACATAAAGATAGTATGTTCACAGGATTAATATTCCTAATGAAGTTGTCTCTAAAATGTCTATCCATCTTAACCAGTGAACAACCTGGCACGACAAAGACAAAAAGAAAACAGGCACTTGAAGTTCCCATTCAGGATGCGACAAAGTGCATGGTGCCAATTAAAGTGAAGAAAAAAGAGTCACTAAGCTGAAACAGCATTTCCCCAGTCATCACATTCTCTAGTCATGCACATAAAATTTGAACAAGATCTTTCAAAAAAGACCTTAAGAACAAGGGCAGGGTTTTACTGAGCGCATGACTCACAGCATATTAATATGAAGCGTGAAAAACAGAAGATTAACACAGACAAAACAGATGGGGCACACAGCAACCGCTGTTACTCCAGGCTCATTTATCAGGTGGCAGTGGTGCAGACGGTGGTGTAGCTGATTTTGGATACAGAGGTGGCCATTGTTGTGGCCATGGATGTGGCAGTGACGCCATCTTCTCCTGCTTCACTCCTCCTGCACCAGGAGCAGTGGCGGCAGAGGCGACTGCGGCAGCAGCAGGCAAATGTGGTCAGCAGGGCCTTGCGGAAGCGCATGTTCATGAAGCAATAAATAATGGGGTTGACACAAGCAGAGGTGTAGGACAGCAGGTGGATGAAGGAGATGGGGGCTCCAGAAAGGGCTTTGGATGCTGACCTCTGGTCAAAGGCTTTCCAGGTGTTGGCAAAGTACAGGGGCATCCAGCAGATGAAGAAGAGCGCTACGATCACCAACAGCATGCGAATGACTCGCTTCTTGGCCTGCAGCTTGGCCTCCGATGTGTTGCTGCGGGCTCGCTCAGTCTTGGCCTGGGTGGCACCAGACGTGGCAGAGACAGTGGGGAGCTCCACAGCTGAAGAGGGCTTTTTAGCTACCTGGACGTAGGAACCATCATCATCATCATCATCATTCGACCGTGCTGCAGCAGCCCTGCCTACACCATTTTTTGGGCCTGTGAAGGGTCATAGTGTTAGTTTGTGGTAGCTGGTTAAAAGAATACACTGTACTGAGTATCAAAAGGGGGAGCTCGATAACACAGAGAGAGCAGGATTCATTGTCGTTTCTCCTGCTTCATTTTCTTCTCTCTTTTCTTTCACTGGAAACTACCGCTTCTAAAACAACTCATTATTGTATTACTTGTGTTGTCACTCACACTTCACACTTTTAAAATGTGACATCTTAGGATTAATATTCCTTGTCCAGTTTCTACACATTACCATTACACAGCAGCGCGCCAACTGAGTCTACTGATTACCAAAATCAATAAGAATAACAAAGTGTGTGCCAAAAACCCAAAACTAATTCATGGCTTAGGATGAAGGTTCATTATTTTTTTCTATATGAGAAAGAAATATAAGGCTACGCTTAGCAATAGATTAACATTTACAACTGAAGGCTATTTTAAATAGTTTCACTCTTGATGAATTACTCACTCCCCTGGACTCCATGGAAACCAGGGCTCCTCATGCTCATAGCAGCTATAATTCATCTAAAGGACCATATTTCTGCTATACTGTCAAAGCTGTGAAGAATTACAAAACAATCTTGAAAACAAGTAGAGAAGTCTTTGTGACGGGAGAGAAGATGGAACAGGTACAGAACCTGTAGGTAGTGGAACAAATATATTATTCGCTGCCTCAGGCAAAACAGAAATTCCCTGTGAAAATTGAATTAATTTATGTTGAATGAGAATGATGGCTTTTGCAAAACTAAAACATTAAGGAATACATTACTTTTAATACCAAGTTCCTTCCTAACTTGTTCACGTTTTAGGGATATTTAACACACTTGTGATGAATATTGATGTTCCCTCTGTTTCTCTTGTAATTCAGTGCAGCCTCTCTGTGTTTGGGTTGAACTGATGCTGGATCTCACCAGAGTTCTCTGCGTTCTGGTCCATCTCGAACCGCATGCCTCGGTAGAGTTCTCTGGAGATCAGACCGTAGGCTACAATCATCACCACTCCTGGGATGAAGAACAGAATGAACAGCAGGAGCACATACCTAAAAAAGCAACAAAGAAGAAGGAGCCAAGCATTAGAGAAGAGAGAAAGAGCAACAACTAAATCTGAAAAGAGCAGCTCAATGAAAACCAATCAAACACTTCCGATTCTGCAGCTACTTGAATAAAGTTACTTGTGAATAACTAACCATGTGTTATTCCCCTAATGCAGATTAGTAAAGGCTGTTAGGGTGATGCTTGAGGGCCTGCATAGCCTCACAAGCCCCAAAATGTTTGGCAGAAGATACTTCAGAGACCCTAACCAGTTTTGCAGCTTCTCCCTGCAGGGCATTCAGTCTGCTCTGCACTATAATCTTTCATAAGATCTGAAATATTTTTATTTTCCACATGGAGCATGGAGCTGATGTCATTTTAAATGCTGCTGCCTGTGTGTTTATGTAACTGCAGCTTTGACTTTTATTTAATGAGATTGCTTATATTTTCTCTACATCTACCAATTTGCTCCATTACTGTGACCATTAATTGTACAGGTTTGCACGGTGCCACTAATAGATTCCTTTATTTTGCTCTACAGAGCTCCGGACGTCACATGACTCAGTTTCTATGAGCTGCCATGTTGCCAATCGAATGGCAACTGTTCCGATTTAACCTGTCCGATTTAACCTGTCAGAGTTTGCTGTCACTTCAAATCAACTGAGATCATCCGCTACATCACAAATCTTGACAGATGGAATGTATCTGATCCTTATAATGCCCCGACGTGCTTTTTTCAAGTTTGGAAACAGCCTGAGAAGACATTCCGTACCTGCAATATCCTGACATCTTCAACTTCCTGATTAACTTCCCTTCATCGTGCTCCACAGAGTCACTGAAAGAGCTTAATTTACAAGAGCCTGGAGGGAAACAAATGGATGCAATCTGGCTTTGTAACAAACATTCAACTCTGGAGTGGAGCGGCTGAAGATAGCGCTGTTGTCACTGGAAGGGTAAGTGTCATGTTAGCATAGCTCTTGCTGTGTTAACTTTGCCGTGCAGACTTGTATGTTAGTTCGACTGAGTCCGTTATTTACCGAGAGTTGACCATGAAAAAAATCTGTTGCTGGTGTTTGATCCCATCTTTCTGTCTTTTTCTGCTCGCTGTGAGCATGTTTCATAGCAGTGATCCACCTCCACATCTTTCGGGATCAGTGGGAATCCGGTAAAATGCTCTCCTGTCAGCCTGTCTCTAAACCGTCGGCGAGGAGACGAGATTGCGTTACCTTGGTTGTGTGATGTCAGGTACTGGAGCTCTATTAATAATAAAAGACAAAACAACAGTGGCAATAAAATGCACACATGCCTACACATGCATATATGAAAAAAAATCAAGTGAATATAGCAGAAACTAAAAACTAAAAACACTATTAACTATTAACTATTAACTAAACAACATCTAGAAGACAAATGAAATATGTATTTTCCCTAAATTTCTTAACCAGTACTTATTGCTGGATTTTCTACACTCACAAACCCTAGCTTGTAAAAAATGACTCACCCACATTTGAACTAAAACACTTCAATTTCTCACATTATAACAACTGAGAAACTGGAGAAATTGAGAGAAAAGAGTTCACCTCAGCATTATGTGCTGTCAAGTTTACAATGTGTCCCACCATGGGCACACGTCAGGTCAAAGTTTGTAACTTAGACCAGTTGGATCAATCAGCTGCTGCAGGTCAAACACTAAGAAGGTGGTAGCCACCCTGTTGAGAACAGGAAAGGGTTTCAACACAACCTTAACAAAGCCCACCTGTTGACTTATTGACAGTTGACACAGTCACACAGTGCATATAGACACATGGCGACATAAACATGTGTACTGTGACATGCTCTTGACAGCACTCAGACCACAGAAACCGTTTCGAAGCCATTTGCCGAGTGAACCTTCCTCTTGCCAAGCGGTCATGGTTACATTTACTATAATATAACTATCAGAGACACGGCTTGAGGCTGTGTACTCCATTCCATTTCTTTCCCTCACACAGAAAGAAAAATGAACATGGCTCCTTCAAGGTCTTGATGACAACTCAAAGAAAAAAGTGACTAACTCAGAATAAAAAGGAACAAAATGTTGACAGCTGAATATTTTAACCATGTCCATAATTCAAAGGGTTCAGATCCTTTTTCAGTACATCCAGTCTGATAGTCCGTATCCTATCCATCACCACTGTGTAATTTTGTTTGAAAATGCATTGTTTAACAGAAAACGTTGATCGCAAAATTATAGATTGAATATATTAACTTATTATAAACTGTTAAAATGAGAAAACTAAATCAAAAAGGTGTACCAATGTCACTTTGATAGTAATCTCTACAATGCCACCATGTCCCTTTTGATTCATTCATACAATCAGAGCACACTTCTTAAGCACCACTTTCTCTGTTGTACATCAGTCAGCAGATGAAAGCAGCAGCGTGAGAAAGAGACAGGGTTTTATTCAGTCTCTAATATTCTAATATCCTCCTGGTCAACCCTCTGAACTCTGCGCAGCCCTGCACTCACTTCCCATTTGCAAAAGAGAGTTTGAGCTGAAGCCTCGCATCAGATCAGCTGTGCTGTTTGATACTGAAAGTCTGTTAGACAAAGAGGAGGTGTGAGGAGGTGGATGTGTTTTCCACTCCACTGAAAGGTGCCAGTGAATTTATTTTGCGTTTGTTCACTTGCCTAAAGGGGAAATCCAGATGGATGAAGCTGAAGCAGCTGTAGCCCGTGAAAAAAAAACCATATGGAATATTCATTTGGAGCTTGGAGCTCCCTCTTTAACTGTTCCACATCTGCTAAATGATTACCAACTGGGAAAGGTGTGTTCAGGTTATGTTCTTCAGCAGCAAAACAGCAAACAGAGCTACACAATTTTCTATGCAATAACTCTACACTGTCTTAATTTGAATATCCCTGATTAGATATTGTCCACAATGGGTCCAAAATGGTGAATTGACACTAGATTAGACTGTGACTTAGCAAATCCGCATCTGAAATACACGATCTGTATGACCTACAGATCTGATGCACACATGAGAGAAATCAGACCCAACGGAAACAGCAAGTCCTATTATACATTATCCCTCAAGTTTTTTTTTTGTCTGACTGTGCTGAAGTAAAACAGAGTTTTGAAATCATTCACGCAACATAACATAAAAATAACAAGAACTGTATTGCATCAAATCATATCTTTCTTTTAGAAAAAAAAAGACCATAGGTTACAACACACGATATCTCATTGCTGGAAATACCTGACACAGGTAATATTTTCCCGCTTGTGATTTAAAAATATATCCACATTGTTTTCCGATTAATACCATCTATGCTTCAGGATGCATCTCCTGCATCAACAAAAAGAAAGCTTAAAAGTTTGATTCTCACACAGATTACTGAAGTTACTTCAGTACAATATTAAATTTATTTATATATGAAGGTTTTGCTGCAATGACTAAGATTATCCTTGAGACAACCTTTTAAAAGATGGTCCGTGTAAATGTGTGTGAGCACCTCACACACAATCAAAATAATGAAAACAAAACCTTGAGCTTTGTCTTTGACTTGACAGAATTGCTTCATTAAGTACTTTACGGCACTTATGCGTCTTCTTATTATTAGCTCATCATCTCCGTCTAAAATTGGGTGCTTTAATAGCTCTTTGCACTGCTTCATTAGGTGAAAAAAAAGGTGCCAATGTCTTACATTGACAGGTGCCCAAGTCATTTCAAAGATGTGAAGATGAAGCAGTCAATTAAAACTTGAAGGTTCCTCATACTCTGTGACATGTCTAGACATTTGGCATCTGACTTTTGTCCTCCTCAACGAAGCAGACTAATTAACTGGTCTCTCACTGCCTCGGCTTTCCCAGTGAAGCCTAGGAGTTTGATCGACAGTAGGAGAGACGTCAGAAGGCTGTTGAATCAAGAGATGTAAAAGCTTTGCCCATATCCTGTTCTTCTTCTTCTTTGTCTTCTTCTTCTAATTGCACCATACTTCGGGAAGTTGTTTAAGGACAAATCTTGGGAAATCCCAGAGTAGAAGAGTATATGTGGATGTACTCTGTCTGACATGGAGTATCTTGTCCTTGACTGCAAATCCATCCACAAATCCAAAAGCAATGTTTATTAGTCCATAAGGGGCATGTGCGTAGATGTATGGCTGACTTTTCCGATGCACAGTCATTCAGACAGCAGCAGTAGATTTCTTTATTGACCTTTTCCACAAGTTTTACCTTGTTACTCAGTGTGTAGGATAATCATCTTAGTTTGAAATAAAGGCAAACTGGAAACACGCCTCGTTTGTCAGACCCGAAGGCACACGCAAGCACGCACACACACAGAGAATATACTGTATCTCCTAATGAAAGAGGGTTTTTTCAGCTCCTCCAACTTCTGGATTGACCCTTAGTAATCTTTTAAAAAAAAGAAATCCATTTAATACCATCTCTAATTAAACCTCAACAGGAGCAGCAAGCTCACCTCTTTATCTTTAAGAATAGACTCCCACCTAATGAGTTCACTCTTTTTTCAGCCTTCATCCCTCTAACCATCTTTAAAGCTTCTACTGATGGGTTTCAACTCAAAAGTGACCTTTTCTCCATCATTACCTAAACTCCCCATCTCTTTACTTTCCTCGGTGGAAATACTTTTAAAACCAAATTTTAACCTTAAAATGACAGAAAGTGAGAGGAAATTTTGCAGTTAACTTTTTAAAAAGATGTCTTCTAACTCATTTGAGGTGCTTTGCCGCCTGGGAGGCAGAGAACATTTAAGGTCATCAGTGACAAAATATTTATTTTGTTTGAGCTAATATATAACCGGCAAATATTAATTAGATGAAGTACCACAAACAGGTACAAATGCTTGTGTGTCTCTGAAGAGTGAGGCGCTGAAAATTTGTACAATAAATATGACATTCTACCAAAGTGACTAAACCAGCCTGCACGCTACATACAGTCAGTCAGTCAACAGAAAGTGGCCTTATTGCTTCAACAAATGAAGCTAATTTTTTCTTGTCAAGGTAATGCATATGTAAACTAAGCAATTACACTGAATGTAAATCAGACTTTCTTTTCATTAATTTAGAGGCAAAGCTTTGTGAACTGTTTTCCTTCCACTTAGCAACTCCATCTATTCATTGATTAATCATAGCTGTTGTGGTTGTGGAAGCACATCCAACTAATTATTGCCAATGCATACGAAATCTTCTAAGTTTTCGCCACTTCTGTGCCTTCTTGTCACCACTTCTTGTCTAATCAAAATGGCAGACGCCATTGCTGTTAAACGGATAGCAGGTCTTGTCACCCAACAAAGCAAAACAGCAGCTTTTTCCACATATTTTTTTAAAATGGATCAGAAAATAATTGGCTAACTAATGATCAGTTTTACGATTGTTCTACCCAGTGATGTGATTCATAGACATGCATCCTCAACTACACTGAAATCATTAGACTACCTATGATTCATCATCATTGATATTCAAGGAGCTCATCATTGTTCTCCATAATAATGTTAGATGTTGTTTTTATTGGTTGTTTATTGATTTATAAAACTCAACTAGCCTCCCAACTTCCAGCTGTTACTTTTTTATAACTTAGCCTATTTTTTTAGGTTTTAGGATTTAATGATCATTAAAACCTAAACCCTCCATGACATATAAATGTACTACATTCTGCTCATTCAGAACTTGGCAAACTGTTGTGATACAAATGTTTAAAATTAAATTAATTAAGAAATTAATTAATTTCTTTCAATTTCATTTAATGTCTTCCGTTTTATTTATTTGTGTTGTCATTGCTTTTACTCCTTTTTTGTCTCTATTGTTTTCACACAGTATCGTAGTCAATGAGGGTCACCCCCAAAGTATCAATAAAGATTGTATGTATCTTTGCAAATAAAGACAAATTTAAAGCTACAATAGGCAGGATGGCTAGAAAAATTGAGTGGTGAGTTTCATCAGCAAGACATTAACATTTCTAAAATTTTTGGATTGCAGCCCTTTGTACTGAGCTCATCTCATCATATGAGATCAGGCAGACGCACTCGTTCCTACTATGCAACAAATAACCCAAGCCAACCTCGTTATGTTTTACTGCATTTCTATTTATATTTTTGTTTGTTTGTTTCAGTGCTTGGGTAGTAACCTTTCTACCAGAGGGACTTGTATGTACAGATGCTGTAGTACAGTCATTCCCAGAAATTTGGGTTGGTACCCAGAAATAATTTTTAGTACTTCTTTTAAAGAACACACAAAATTAAGTAATGATTATTTTAACCAGCATACAGAGACTTGTATGTCTGTGTACAAATGTGTAGAAATTCAAAATAATAGGTGTTACAAAAAAGTATATATTATATGATGATATATATTATATATATTTATATTGTGAATTATTTATAATAATTTCTAACCTTAAAAAAAGTGGGTCCTCATATAAATTTGAGATACATTGTTTTAATAGAATAGCCAATAGGAGTCTCACTGCTGCACTGTGATTTGTCAAAATCAAAGACAGGAAGTGAAAACCTCTTTTCTCTCTCAAGTCACATGATTTACATTAACCTGAAAAATTGTGGTCAAATGCCCCATCGCTGCCCCAAGTGGTCCCATCAGTGCTTACCAGGTCTGTTCGGCCTGGGGGATGGGCCAGTCCAGGCGACACATGCGTCCCACAGTGCCGTTGTTCTTGTTGAAAGTCTTGATGTGGCTGAACACCGGGTATGGAATCATGATTAGCAGTGAAACCACCCATGTGGTGGCAATGACACGATAAGCGTGCGACCGAGTTTGCCACACACGGGACTTCAGAGGGTTACAGATGGCGCTGTACCTCTCGATGGCGATGGCGACCAGGCTGAAGGTGGAGATGCTGACAGAGATTCCTATGGGGAAGTAAAGAGACACGTTTAGAGACATAGCTGAGGCAGAAACAGTAGTAGGGGTGTCTGACTGATGAGTCCCAAATGAGACTGAATAATGAATGGTTTTCAAATCGAAATTGCAGTCGGAAACAATGCAATTAGCCAGTCACACAGGCTGTAGTTTAAAGATATAATGTAACATTTCTGAAATATCTAAACACAAGAAGACTAAGCTTATATATACTGTATATTTTGATTTGTGTACTTACACTAAAGCCATAGAAATCTGTATTTCTACAGTTTGAATCATTTCAGTCACCTTTAATGAAATAATTTCAAATTACAGAGCCGCTACAATATTTTACATCATGTTTGCCTTTGAAAATCGTCATAAATTATAAACTTTAAAATGCTGTGTTCTTTTGTCCTCAATAAAATACTAAGACTTTTCTCGGAACCTTGCCTCAGAATGTGGCCTTAATTAAATTAAGTGTGTTAAATTAACTTGGATATATCAACAGAAAGTTAATACAGTATTTAAAATTATGCTTTTATTTATTTATTACCACCTGATAAGAATGTTGTTTTAATTAGCTCATATCCATAAGCCTTTATTTTATACAGTAGGTCATTTTAGGCCCTCTTTACACCTGGTATTAGAATGCAATTTCTATGATCAGATAGTGATCAGATCAGCACTTCACCACATGCATTCACACCTGGTACTAACATTGCTTTCATTCCCCCCCCCCCCCCCTTATGTTCCTTGATGTCACTAAATCCTACACACTGTTCCTTTAATTTTTAAGAAAAATAATTAGAACTTTTTTCCCAAAATGGTTCAGCCCAAGTTTCAATAACTACTTGAAAAATCTTCATACATACTGGGAAAAATAAATGGGTTGTGCTGCTATTATGAAGCAAATTCTTCCACTTGTGCACAAAAAGTGACAAATTGTCGCAACTTTGCATATGATGAACAGTCCCCACATCCTCAGCTTCCCCCCGTGCCAAATATCAGACACTTCCTAATAAACATCGCCTCATACCGAATGGTTTGCAGTGATATGGCTCTAGGACAGTATGGCTGTTGTCAGACAGTTAATTGCAGAAGATTAAAATCTCAAAATCATTTGACAGAATAACAATCCTACATAAAATCCTGAGTTTATAACCACATCGTTATGTCATAACCAGCAGTTCTATACTAGGAGAGAATATCTTTATTGTGTTTTCATGAAGCATAGCCTGATTCTAGAACAAGCTGTCTCTCAACTGTTTATTTTAGCCTTTAGTATACTATAGTTGCAAATGTCTAAAGGCAAATCCAATAATACTTAGAGGTGGATCGAGAGGTTTTTGATTTGACAAGTGGATTTTTTATTTTTTTTATTTTTTTATTTTTTTTGCTGGAATTCAATGTGGTGATTCATTGCTGCTTTTGACTCAGCCTATTTTTACCACAAGGATGAGATGTTGTCTTGATCCAACAATTGTCTGGCTAAGTAATTGTTTAGCTACTAATGTAGGTTCATCCTACTCAACAAACCTGGACATGTATCTTTCTAAAGACAGAAAATATGTCTCAGCTGTGCGGTGAAAGCACAAGATACAGCAAGGAATGACAAGTATGGACGTGTCTTCAGAATACAAGGACCCTCAAGCAAATGGCAGCCTGTTCCTCCACCACCAATACATCAGAAGACTATTTCAAAGAGCGATTCAAGGACACTGTCCCTGCAGGTTTCCACAAAGGTTAAAATGACTAAGACACAACCCAAGGCCAAGTACAATTTGCATGTATGAATATGTATGATCCGCAGAGAGGGACGATGCTCACTCGGTGTGCTGCCAGTGTTCTAATAGGGTGTGTTAATCAGCATTGATAATCCCATACCTGCATGAATGAATGGATGAATTCACCTGAATGATCCTGAGCTGTCACTGTCACATACTTACTCCCATTCATTTTTCATTCATGATGAACAGAAGTGCAGGCCCTGTCTGAGCCCTAGCTTTGCATTCATTATCATTCATGGGAGGAAATGATTATGCATAGTCTTATGACCGTGGCGGGATTCAATTTACAGGAACCACATTAAGTGTTTGAGTGGATGGACTGCTGTACAGCTCAGCCAAGAACGATTTATCCTTTGCTCTGCCCGATCAATCCTTTTGTGGTGGTCTCTGCAGCAAACTCATCATAACATTCTTGGATCTTTTGTATTGTGAAAGGCTTTGTTATGAAAAGTGCAAAAATATAAAAAGACCTATGAATGAGAATAAAACAGAAGTGCGAGGATATCTAGTGTAAGATGTGATGTGGAATCTGACAGAAGCAGAGAGCGACTTTATCCTATGCCTGCCCTAAAAGAACAAAGGAGCTGACTGGTGCAGATACCTAGGAACAAAAAGAACCTCACTTCAGTAAAAAAAGACGCCTAAATATCTTTCCTGAGAGATTCCTAAGCAGATGTTGACATGATTCAAGATGCAGCATCACAAAAAAAATATGCACATCGTGTTCTTAAAAAAAACAACACATTTGTAGTTTGGCCCACTGATTTGGTTTTCAGAAACAGTGAACTTTAGCCAAACACAGCACTTCCATTTTGAGTCAGTAATACAGTATGAGTCCAACCCGCATACACAGACATGTTAAACATAATTTCAGATTCGACTGAATTGCGCTTGCAGTTATCATGATTAAATCCATATATGTGATTAGAACTCATAGAAGTTAGCTCAAATGTATTGTTTTTGAAGTTTCCTTAGTATCAAAGTAACCTGGTATATTTTGTCTGAATTGGAATATATAAGGAAATATAATTGGAAAACTTGGTATACTGCCCAGCCCAGTCACTATCTATTCATCCAAGAAAATACTGCAAAACAAGAAGTGCAGATACTTAATTTGACTAAAATAAAAGGGTGCTAATTAGCAAACATGTCTGCAAATAAAGGCAAAAAAACAAAAAGACTGCACTTGCACTCGCATGTACACTGTGGAGGCTTCAACCGAAAAGCTGCTTATTCACTTTGCATGTAGCAGTGTCACGCGCCGCTTACTGCTGCTTTGCTTTGCCTGTACTTTTACCGTGTATGGCAGAAAGTAGAAAATGTTACATTTTCTGAATGGCAGTGCAAGCACCAGTTGAATCACATCATTAAAACAATATTCCAGTTGCGTTAAGCTTGAACACTACTGTACGAAGTCGCTTATGACATAACCTGCTCTGATAACTTTCAAAACAAGGTCTCTATCCTGGGCACCAGGCACGTCTGACATCAAGCCTCAAAGTGATGCATACTTTTTAGAGCAGTACAACTGTCTGAACGCATAGCAAGGTTCTATTTTCTGCTTATATCCCCCCAAAACCTAAATGATTATCCATGAATAAAACAATAAATGTTTTAAAGCTGTATTTATACCGTATGTCAATATTTCAAATACAGATAAGGGACTGGGACCTGTTTTAAATCTGGAAGTGGAAGTTGATCTTCTTTCACCTGTGATGATAGATCTTCTGTCAGTGAAATGTCCAGGTGAAATGTCCGGTGGTCTGGACATTTCAGCTAAATTGCTCCATAACAGACAATCCTGACTGACTGCTCATCACTCTCAGCTACTGCTCAACCAGAAGAATATCTGACTCCAGCTCTGAGCAGAAGGAAGTGGGTGGTAGTGCAGTGTACATGTCTCACACAATAAGTCTCTCACACCTCCATGTCTCTTTCAAGACACTGGAAGACCAAATCACACACTAGAGGACGGGGAGGGGGTTATCTTTTGTTGACGCTTGAAGGCGGTTGTGGCGAGCCACAGCACCAGCTCACACTGATTATGCAAACGGAGAGATGTGGGAATTTTTTTGTTTTTCTATTTCCCCAGCAAAACAACGAAGAGGGCAATAATCAAAAGAAACGATGAAAATAACTAACAGGGAAAGACAGAGTGGAGGAATTATTCATATACAGTCTATATACAGTGCTGCTAGAAATCTTTGCTACATCTTTGCTTGACAAAGATGACAGACAATAAAGGGACACTGCAAAGATAGTAAAAAAATATGTAAAGAGTAACAGTATCACAAAAGAAGCATCATTTAAAAATGTATGACTGAATTCTTTGCTTGCAGACATTTAGAGAAGGAAGTTAAGTAATACATTAACAGACTGAACCCTAATCCTAAGTAATTATTGCAGGTTTTGCACAGTTTTTCCTTAACTTTGCATACTATTTCATATTTATATTTAGTTAAAACTTTTAATTTTATTTATTTATCAAATTTGAAGAGTTCATTTGGTTGACTGTCTTGAATCATTTTTATAAGATTATCCTGTATAATATTTGCTCATTATTTTAAATGTGATTATCTTTTGAGATTGATCTAATATCTGTTCAAGTATGGGCTCATTGATGCTTGATGTAATCTCATTTTCTTGAATTTTAAATTTTGTTTGTACCTTGTCATTCGTGGGGATGCTTTTTAAAATTTTTGATTTGTTGTCTTTATTCTATTCTGTACTAGTCCTGATTACTTTTACCAAGAAAGCACTTTGTGCTTCAGGATAAAAATACACAAACGCTTTATAAGGTGTGATCTTTAAAAAAAGATTTTGCTGACAATAAGGATGGTGCAGTTTCAATCAGCAATGAATGAGGGTGAGGATGAGCATAAAAACTGCATGAGAATCAAGATTTATTGCCTCCTACTCCACAGGGTCGCATAGGCTCATTATATTTGGCAGAACATGATACTACATTTCATTTTTTAGGGACGTGGATACTTGAAGATAAGTAGCTCAGCCTGTAGAGCCCCATTAGAGGGTGAAGCCTGTGTGAAAAATCAAGCTGCATCACTCTTTTGAAAGCACACAGGCTTTCAAATGAGTGATGTTTTTTAAACACTACATTTAAGAAGACTGATAGCAGGTTGTGCACATTCATAGTGAAGGGACGTGCACTTCCAGGAGGTGTATGGCAGTGATCTTCCTGGGATTTGAATTGATGAGACAGCTGTAGGTAAGATCAGCCATCTGAAAGAAACTGAGCATCTTGTTTGAAGTATTTGACTCTTATCTTTGAGAACTAGGCCCAAATTCATCAATTTTCTCAACACTTCAGTCCAGGTCTGCTTGACCATCTGTTTTATTGCTGCCAGGGGACAGCAACACTGATCTTAAGTCATCATCTTTGTTTGGGCTCTGAAGAAGATTAAAACAAAACGCAAGCCCTTGTTGTGGTGAAAACCCATTTTAAAATGCACTGCAGAACTGCATAATATATATATATATATAAATATATATATATATACATATATAATGCAGTTCTGCAGTGCATATATCTCACACACCCCATATATTAATATAACATGTACATTAGGAAACAGGACATGTATTATTCTTCTTAATGTGAAGTTTAACTTATGAATCTGTCACTTCCAGGCAAAATGCTTTACAACCAGTGAAACCGATAAACTGAATTTATATTATTCAAATGCAAAAATGCAGTGCAACCAGAGTATCAGTAAAACCACTGCTGGTGCTGTTGCATTTGTAACTGTGGACAATGTCTAGTTATATGCATATATCATAGTGTACTGTACTGTTACAGTTATTGTCCTCTTAAGTCTTGGGTTTTCAGACAGCCTTGCTGATTAGTTCAGAACTTCTTTCTTTGGATTCTCTTGGCAGTTTTGTGAGGCTAATATTAGAAAAAGGGAGATTCTGCAATGACTCTGGGAAGGGTACTACTGAGGTAATTACCCTTCAACTAACCAAGGAATTGCTCAAATTTTCCCCCATGCAGTATCTTCTATTCTCAGGATCAATATGCTCTAATCCTTTTTCATGTTCATTAAACCTGAGTCACAGTACTCCGGAGTTTTCAAAAAGGAAACCGTGAAGTTTGCATTTAAGCATCTCTCAGCATGTGTGCCTCACCCGGGAGAGAACATTTAAATTCCTCAGCAAATGGTAATAATGTGTGGCACCAAATGCTCCTGCAGACATTTTTGTAAAAGTTTGCTGCAATTTGAGTAAATTCTAATAAATTACACAAATTGCACCTGGGTGGTGGGGAGGAGCAAACAGTCTGAGCTGCTAAGATGGCTGGCAATTGCTTCATACAAACAGGGACAAGACAAACATGGAAATATGAACGTGACTTGAGGACTGCACACAAACACACGCAGAATATTAAAACATCAATCTCAGAACTGCCACCAAAATAGTACAGGGACTATGATTCACATGATTATCGAGCTTGGGGCAGATGGATGAGTGCACATGAGAATGGGTGAACTCAACGATGGATGGGGTATTATAGGGTATGTCTCATGGGCGTGTGCTAACAGATGAGTATGTCGAGCAGGTTTGCCATAAAAATCAGTGACTGAGGATGGTCACAGTGATCCTGTGTATTGATTGGTTTTGGCTAACATGAAATCTCACTCATGGTAGGTACAGATGAGATGAGGAGGGGGATTTTTAATTTTGTGCCAATTTTCCCAACAGGCACCGCCAACAGTGCCAGTAAGTAATTAAGCTAGTTGGGGCTTAATTGCTTTTAATTACTTACTGGTGAAGCTTTGAACAGACAGGTAGCATTTGGAAGCTACATTATGCTACTCCTGCAAACAAATTCTTCATTTATAGAAGGTCACATGAGACAAATTGCGTGCAGAAGAATAGAGGTTATAAACCTCACATTTTGACAAACAAGCTTTAACGAGGGGCTGCAGGAATAACCTGGAAGAGACATCATTTATGAAGCTCTCACTCATCATGAATGACAAACTGAATTTCATGAGTTTATGGTTCCTCTTGTGGTTTACAATACATTTAGTCATTTGGGAGATTTTATACAAAGTGATGGGGATCAACAAAATAGGGTTACTCATAGGGTCTTTTAACATGGAAAAACAATAGCAGACTACAGTCTGAGAAAATGCACCTGACATGTGTCACCGCCTCCCTTAAGCCCTTTTCATCCGAGCACTGATTCCTACAGAAGTTGTCTGCAGTGAAACTGTAAATATTTGCTGCACTTTCTCTAGAATTTTTATGTGACTTGCTTGCTAAATTGCGGACTAAACTCTTGCATGTGCAATATGAGGCAGGCAGGTTTTGTGCATGTAGACAGAACAATTCACTCGCCTGCTTCGGTGGAGGCGTCAACTGAGGTGCCTCCCATTCACCTTGAATGGAGCAGCATTGAGCTTTACTTGAACTGAATCGTGGGAACCAGTGCTTTGCTTTGTTCACGTTGTATGGGTTAGAGATTGACAAATGTTCTATAGATGAAAAAAAATGCTTTTTCTAAAACCTGATGTCCATATAAGGAGTTGTAGTATTCCCACAGCAATATACAAGCAAGCAAGGGTGTGCCTGTGGTACAGATCTTTGCCAGGTGAGCATGAAGGGTTAACATACTTAGTTACTGTCAATACGGCTATTGGTACACTTAATATTGTATTTTATTTTTTTTATTACTATCTTATCTTAATATGTCCTGGTTGTTTTTTATCCCATTGTGTTGTTGCTGGCACTGTGTGTAATGCGGCTGCTACACTGCAATTTCCCAGTTTAGGATTAATAAAGTATATCTATCTATCTATCTATCTATCTATCTATCTAAACACTACGATGTCCAATCAGAGTACTTTGACAAGGTTTTTATCCTAGTAACAAATGCATTTTGTTGGACAAAGTGCACCAAACAATGGCATCACGTCGGCATCAACTTAGTAACATTTGCTTTGAGTAAGCCATGACAGACACTGCTTCACTCACCTCCATTGTGGCACACATTAGATAATCGGTTGTGTTTATCACAGTACAGCAAAGGCTACAGACATTTTCTTTGTTTTTTAGACATGTTATTTGTTTATGGCCATTAGGAGGTAAAGAGGATTTCAAATATTCAAATATTATAAAAAAAAGTCTTTAAGAACTAATTACTGACCGTAGCTTTACATAAATACATATAATTTAATGGAAAACCTGGTCTTTCACCTACTCAAATTATAGTCTCATTAGGACAGAAAAAATTTATAACACTCCCTTCATCATAATAATCCCCAGCTCTGCTAGTCTAAATTCCTATGTGTCCCTGGGCAAGAAACCAAATCCTAAATTGCCCCAGATGATGGTGCCAGCAGCACTACACAGATGCACAGTATATGTGAGTGAAAAGGTGTGAATGGGTGAATGACAAAACTGTTGTGTAAAGTGCTTTGAATGGTCACTCACACTAGAATAGCACAATACAAAAACAGACCAGACCATTTATTGTAATGTGAAGCTATACCAACATCTTAATCATTGCAAATAATGTACACTAAAAACACTATGTTAATGGAAACTTATACAGTCAGGAACAACTACTCTATCACATTCTGCTGTAAATCACATTTGAGTTGATCTTTACTATTGAATAAAAGCCCAGAATTGATAACCAAATTCATTTTCAGTTGGACTAATATAAAGTTCTTACCTTGGCTGAAAGAAGACTGAAGCCAAATGACAAAGACTTTGTATTTAAAGTCCAAGGCCACTGGCCTGGCCTTCCTGCCCTCACCTTCTTTATCACAGCTCAGGGAGCTCAGTAATTGAAAAAGAGATTCGTTGCACCACTTCTTACAGATGGAGCATCACTTCTCTGGGTCAATAATGGGACTGTGCACCTCACCATTCAATTGCTCTTCTCAACCACTCAACATGAAGGGACGAGGCAAAGTATTCCAATGGACCTAAGTTTCTTTGCCACCTCTAGAGTTTTAGTCTGAATCATGATGCACCTTGACTGTGGCCTGATGGGTACCTGCTCATAAATCGCACTCCTGAAGCTGTGTGACTGTTTGAGCACTGTCCTCACATGATGGTTACCTTCTGGCAGGTAAAAGTATGAGCTAGAGAAAAGGCTGAAAGGCAGACTTCTTTGTCAGCGAGCCATTAAAAGAGACCAGGCTTATACTAAAAGACCACTTATGGCAGCCAGAACAAGTCAAGAAGTCTTGTTCAAGATCAGTTCACCCACTGCAAATTTCTCAAAGTTAGAACTCACATCCCTGTGTATCCCACATGTGCTGTATGTGTGGCAGCATTTTGGCAGCTTCAACATGAAAAACATACAATACGTAAAGACAGAAAATATCTTTGTCCAATCACATAAATAATTAACAGGACAGGACAAATGTTAATGCTAACGCAGAACTGATCCTGCATAATTGAGCCTTTTGACTGCTGGACTAATGACTTATTAACATTGCAGTATGTAAAATTTTACTGCTCCCAGACACCAAATGGTTTTATTGATCAGAGCCAAGTCCTTGATTATTGCTTTGCCAGCAGGAGAGATTAATGACTCACTGCTCAATTTCTAAAACAAAATGTCTCCACACCTGCCTCTTACTAAAGAGTAAACAAGGGATGGGTCATATAGGCATGAAATTATAAGCTTTTTCATGACGGTAACAATAAGAATATTATACATTTTTAAAATGTTAAATATAACAAAATTTGACAAAAACTTAATAGTTCATTTACTACATTACTTAGCTAGCATCCATGCAGGCTGGTAAAGGGATTTGTCTCATTTTAATTGGCAGTTTGGAGCTTCAGACATTAGTGTGTATGTGTGAGCACGCTTTGACTGATAGTGGCTGGCAGCTAGTTAGCATGGTTAGCATCAGAGGCATTCCATTGTAAGCAAAAGGCATTGGGCCTCATTAAGATCAGTAGGGGGTTTGTAATTTTCTGGTAGTTGTAGTACACAGCTGAGTTCAAATGTGTTCTCTGAAAATGACTAGCCTCAGAATAGGGTCCCGAGTAATTTGCTGACTTTATATCTCTTCCATACCCCTTGTGTACAACTGAAAGGCTGTGTACTGATAGGGGTGTAGTTGTAGGGTTTTTTTCTGGTTTAACAGCTCTGGGGCAGTTGAGAGATGTGTGTACAGTATACATCCATGCATCCTCGCACGCGTCCACACACAATTTTGCAGTTTAGCCACAGTCTGTACATAAAAGTGGACATAGTCTTCCAGTTGCAAAATAAGTCCCGTTGTCAAGTCTCCAGTGTTGCAATATGATTGACACCTTGATTTTGAAACAAAATATTATTAGAAATCACCTGCAACCAGCCGCCTGTTGGATGGTACCAGCTGTTTAACGATGTCCACTCATATGCACAGTGCTTTTTCATCTAAACTGCCAGTCAAATGTTTGGATACACCTTCTCATTTAATGTGGTCCAAAGGTGTGTCCAAACTTTTGACAGGTAGTGTATGTTCCTTTCAATGGGAAAATCATTCACAAAAACTGACATCATTCTCTATTGAAGACCTGAAACTAGTGGTTTAGATCATTAACTTCTCAGGTATTTTTTTGAATAATATCATAAATAAAGTTAGAGGAAGACTTCCATTCAAACTGAGTTCTTCTTGCAATCAGTGGTGACAGCCCTCTAGTAGCTAACGCTTCTTATATCCTACTTCCCAGGCTTCACTGTTGAAAACCAGAAGACTACATCTACTTTGATAAGCAGTCTATGAGTTTACCTGATGTTTAAAAATGATACAAGTTATCCTCACCCATAAAATAGGTCACAATCTTGCACATGGAGGCTCCAAAGATGAAGTCCTCAAGGATGTTGGGGATGAGGGTGAAGGGCATACAGAAGATGGCCATCATCAGGTCACTGACCGCCAGTGACAGCAGGAAAGAGTTGGTGACCGTCCGCATGCGTTTGTTCAGCATCAGGACCAAAATGATCAGCAGGTTGCCGAAGACGCTGAGCAGGAAGATGAGCACATAAAGCAGGATACGCAGCGAGTCCATCTCTGACAAGGACAGAGGGAGACACAGGACATCATTTATCTGCTTTGGTCTCATATACTTCAGCTGATCAATTGCAGGAAGGAAGCATAAATGCACAAGTGAATTACAAGAAGTCAGCTTTAAATTAATGGACATAAAATAGGAAACATGAAGTAGAATTTCAATAAAATCACTTAGTCAGCAAGGATGGAAACTTTGCAGAAGCCATGGGAGACCTAAGTTAATGTGGCTGCAAACAGTAATAAACAAAGACAAAAAGAGAAAGAACTAATAAGAAAGAAAGAAAAAAAAATTAGAGGATTAACAAATAGCTGGGTAACAAAACACCTCCACCACATCAGGAAAAAGCTGAATTTGTATGTAATCTTCATCAGTATGCAGGATTGACTACTTTTGTCTTGTAATCGTTCAAGCAACCCCTCACTTAAATGAAATACAAATAGAAAAAAAAGTAAAATAACATCAATGCACAATGAGAACCAAGTGTATCACCAAGTGTGTTATTCACCTGGGAAATGAAGCAGGCACATGAAAAACATCAAAGTCACAAGACAGAATAACTCTGCATAATCTCATATTTTGCTACTGTCAATATTTTCCTGCTCATCCTCAGAGACAAAACATTAATTGATTAATGTATTTATTGTAATACGTATTTTTCGTTTATTACACTGAATTAACGTTTATGATTATTACATTATTGTTAGCTACACTGCCTGGCCAAAAAAATCGGCACCTGGATTTAACTAAGCAATAGGTAAGAGCCTCCTATTGGATAATTACTGCACGGGCGATTATCTTTCAGCTGGCAACAAGTTATTTAACGCCAACTGATGCAATGAGTAGCTTCTCATTTCTTAAACAACCATGCAGAAAGATACATCCTGTGGTCGTGGAAAAGATGTTAGTCTGTTTGAGAATGGTCAAATCATTGGCATGCATCAAGCAGAGAAAACATCTAAGGAGATTGCAGAAACTAGTGAAATTGGGTTAGGAACTGTCCAAAGCATTATTAAAAACTGGAAGGATAGTGGGGAACCATCGTCTTTGAGGAAAAAATGTGGCCGGAAAAAAATCGTGATCGTGATCAGGGATCACTTAAAAGTTTGCTGAAATCAAATCGTACAAAAACAACAGTAGAAGTTAGAGCTATGTTTTATAGTGAACGTAAGAGCATTTCCACATGTACAATGTGAAGGGAACTCAAGGGATTGAGACTGAACAGCTGTGTAGCCTTAAGAAAACCACCAATCAGTGAGGCCAATAGGAAAATAACTGCTTCAGTTTGCTAGGGAGCATAAAGATTGGACTCTGGAGCAATGGAAGAAGGTCATGTGGTCTGATGAGTCCAGATTTACTCTGATCCAGAGTGATGGCTGCATCAGGGTGAGAAGAGAGGCAGATGAAGTGATGTTACCCATCATGCCTAGTGTCTACTGTACAAGTCTGTGGGGGCAGTGCAATGATCTGGGGTTGCTGCAGTTGGTCAGGTCTAAGTTCAGCAACATTATGTGCCCAAAGAATGAGGTCAGCTGACTACCTGAATATACTGAATGACCAGGTTTTTATTTCCTGATGGCACGGACATAATATTCCAAGATGACAATGCCAGGATTCATCGGGCTCAAATTGTAAAAGGGTTCAGGGAGCATGAGACATCATTTTCACACATGGGTTGGCCACCACAGAGTCCAGACCTTAACCCCACTGAGAATCTTTGGGATGTGCTGGAGAAGGCTTTGTGCAGTGGTGCGACTCTCCCATCATCAGTACAAGATCTTTGTGAAAAATTAATGCAACACTGGACAAAAATAAATCTTGTGACATTGCAGAAGTTTACTGAAACAATGCAACAGTGAATGCATGCCAAAATCAAAGCTAAAGGCAGTCCAATGAAATATTAGAGGTGGCAACTTTTTTTTGGCAGACAGTATAATTATTGCTAAGAAAACTGTAATTTTTGGATAAATTCTCCCTTATGAAACCATGTCCCCTGTTTGTCTATTGATGACCAGTACTAAAACACAAAAAAAATAACAGTAGTTAATGTCTTTACTTAGATTTATTCATGGTTCATTCATGTATAAATCTAAGTAAAGTCATTTCAGAGAGCAGTCACTGTTATGCTTATGCTTTCATTTGTTCCTGTGACTGACCAGCACCTGCATGTTTTTTTGGCTGCACAGGGGATTCTCTCTTTTTGATCGAAATAATAATATTTTGTGTGAAAATATTAAAGAAATTGTATTTTAAAATGCAGTTTGTGTGTTTTATATGAATTTCCTTCCTTGGTACCAGACAGATTCTTTTTTGGGATGCTCCCTTCACGCATGCTGACCTGTCAGAGTAAGTGTTCTAGAGAATGGAAGTATCTGGCAGTTCAAGGTCGCTGTTGGCAATATGCTGCACCCACTGAGTTAGCTGATTTGAGACGGCAGCATGTGAGAAGTCAAAAGGTCTGTAGCAGAGCCAGGGAGGGGGGACACAAACAGCACTGCACATCCAGACAAAATGCCTCCTCTGTGCTACAGTGAGTGGTGAAACGAATAGTGTACTAACAAAGTAATGGCAGGCTATCTATTTTTATACTCATAATGTCACATTCACCTCCCACACTGGGACAAGACTTGAATCTCAATACTTTCTAAATAAAAACTAAGTGAAGCTGGAGATGGATGAGATGGCTAAAAACATGATAACAGTAAAACAAATAATTATGGCCAAAAATGTCAGATAATTAAAGATAGATTTTTCTCTTGAATGTTGAAGAAACCTGTTTTTTTGTTTGTTTTTTTTATACAGAAAACAACAGTTTTAACTGTAAGTGACCATGTGTTACATTTCAAGCATGTTTGCACAAGCATTAATATTATATCACTATAAACTATATAAACTTTGCTTTATTGCTATAAAACTAGATCATAACCTACGTATTTGAAATTGGCTTTCGATTGAAACTGAGTTTCAGACCATGAATTCATATATTATTGTGTAAAATGTTTTTAACAGCTTTTTTTGTTTTCTATTTATTCTGTTATATACTTTATAATATTTCATCTTGTATTTTAATCCTGTGAAGCTCTTTGGTCAACAATCCATGACTATTATATGCTATATAAATAAACTCTGATAATGATTATTGTTATTAAATTATTACCTAGCCCATGTGAAATAAACACACTGCAATATTCTTTCTTCTTGTGCGACTATAATGCGTGCACTAGTCCCAGTTCTGTGACTTGCACCTATGTGACCACAATGTTTATCTATTGTCATATTCATATTTTGCTGCTAACGTGAACATTACTTTTAAATGTGTAATACTGTATTTTTACCAACATTGTGTTAACATTTTAAATTAAGGTAAATAGTGTTTGTTGGCATCTTATTTAAAGCAGCACTGCATGACTACTTAGTGATTAGCACATCTGCTCATTTGCAATGCTACACACCAGATAGTGGAAGAATTGCATTATTATTATTTGCTGCTTCCTGTTCCTCAGCATGTGTGCCGCAATGTTGACTTAATTGCTATGGCTGTAATTTCACACTTAATGTCTGTATTTTCTTGGCTTCATTCCTGAAGACTGCATCTGAAAATTAGGCAAACAATTGCTCCGTTGTTGTAATGTTGATTAATGTGCAGTGTGTGCATACATTTTGGGGAATTAGATGTACAAGAATATTAGAATGTTTCCTTTGCTTTCAAACAGGAGCCTTTCTCACTTGGAACAAATTGCTTATTACCTATTTTTAACTGAAATGAATTCGGCCTGAGTGGTCAAGCTACAATTTTCAATGTATCACATAATCTCCAGAGGAAGTAGAGAACAATGATAAAGAAAATTGGATCTGTGTTTGAACCCTGGACACACTGGGTACATGGTAATCATTGATACCTGAGAGACCCACTTCCCCTCCACTGCAACTATGAATTATTCTTTTGATTAAGAAATCCTCTGATGGCTCTGAGAGCAGTTTCATCTGCAGGAAGCTGATATCACTTTTATGTATATTATAAACAACAGCCGCCCTGTTTCTCTGACTGAAGGATAACACGTTTGATAAGCGTTTGATTTCATTTACACGGCAGTAATATGTGAGGTATGCATAACCTGCACTGACTTGTCATAGCTTCTGCACAAACAGTGAGTGGGGAGCTCCCACTGGCTCAGCAGCTCCCACTGCATTACATTTCTGAGCAGTCAAGTCAAGTAAAAATGGAGTTATCTATTCATTAAACTATCAGCCCTGAATGCAGGACAATTCACTTTGTCTTCCTTTGATGCCCTCAAGCATGACAGCTGTGTTCAAATCCATGAGCATCTATAAATACATCAGAGACGAAAGACGGTGTTCACCACAGAGATGCTTCTGTGCACATGGAAAATTTAAGCTGTGACCCACAGCTGAGAGATCAACACTTGTGCTTTAGTTAGGGCTGTGTATGTTCATAAAAGCTCTGTTAACTCTGTCCTTACTGTGTATCATGTTGGCTGCTGCTATGCAAACTGTAATTATAATTCCACACAAAGATCATTAAAATTTCATCACATCGTCTCACTTTGTTTTATCTTGAGGTCTGGACTAGCACGTTCCGTTAGTACAGAAATCCAACAGAAAGTTTATATATATATATATATATATATATATATATATATATAGACATAATGCATTCCCTAGTCCCTTACCCTAACCCTGACCATCACAACAAGATGCCTAACCCTAACCCTTACCCTAACCCTAACCTAGACCCCATTCTAACCCTAACCCTAAAACCAAGTCTTAACCCTGAAAAAGCCATAAAAAGTAGAAATTATACGAATGTTGGTCCTCACTCTGCAGCAAGTACAAGAACACACAAACATACACACACACACATATATATATATATGAGTCAAAATTTGAGATTTTTGGTTCCACCCTCTGTGTCTTTGAGAGATGCAGAAAAGGTGAGCAAAGTGTTTTTCATGTGTTTTACCCACCATAAAGCATGGAGGAGAAGGTGTGATGGAGTGGGGTGTGCTTTGCTGACACTGTGGGTGATTTATTCAAAATCCAAGGCACAATTAATCAGCATGGCTACCACAGCATTCTGCAGCAATGGTTTTTCAACAGGCCAGTGACCTCAAACACACCTTCAGGCTGTAAGGGCTATTTGACCAAGAAAGAGAGTGATGAGTGCTGTGTCAGATGACATGGCCTCCAAAATCACGTGACCTAAACCCAATCAAGATGGGTTTGGATGAGTAGGACCACAGAGTGGAGGCAAAGCAGCCAACAAGTGCTCTGCATCCTCTAGGAACTCCTTGAAGAGTGTTGGAAAATCATTCCAGGTGTCTACCTCATGAAGGTGATTGGGAAATGTCAGAACTGTGCAAAACTGTCATCAAAGCAAAAGGTGGATCCAAAATATAAAACATATTCTGGTTTCTTTTTGTTTATTACATAATTCCATATGTGTTCCTTGGATGTCTTCAGTATTAATCTACAATGTAGAAATTAAAATAAAGAAAAACCATTGAATGGGAAGGTGTGTCAAAATGTTTGACTGGCACTGATTAAATTAATGCAGCTGAGTATCATCATTAATGTATTTTAACAATAATTATCATTAATAATCTTGTAGTGGTGATGTCATTGTAAAAGGTGAAAAAGAGCTGCAGAAAAGAACCTTTCTGGGAGATTATGAAACATTTCAAACTGTTTTGTTAGAAATTATAAATGATCTAATGTCACTCAAATTGATTGGAAAAGTGGATAAATTAATCAGAGAAGCCACAAAAAAAAGTAAGAAAATGATTACTGCAATTCTGGGAATCAATAACTCATCAAATTATCAATTTCTGTGTTATTATCTGATTACTCAATCAGTATTGATTTCTTAGAGCTTAAGATGATTTCCTGAAAAATGGTCAATCAGCACTTGTATGTGAGCGTGCGTGTTCTTGTACTTGCTGCAGAGTGAGGACCAGAATTTGTATAATTCCTACAAAATGAGGACATTTTGGATGGTCCTCACTTTTTTCACCCCTTAAAATGGCTTTTTCAGGGTTAAGACTTGGTTTTAGGGTTAGGGTTAGAATTGGGTTAGGGTTAGGGTTAGGGTTAGGGTAAGGGGCTAAGGAATGTATTATGTCTATGAGGTTCCTCACTCTGACAGAAGTGCAAACGTGTGTGTGTGTGTGTGTGTGTGGTGTGTGTGTGCGTGCACTAAAAGCACTTGCTTTTTATGAGGTGTCAAGATTTCTCTCTTCGTGGACTCATTTCATTTTTTTAAAGGTAGACAATATCAACTGTGAATAAACAACTATAAATATGCTTAAAATGCATCTCACATTTGCTCTGTGCTCACTCTGCACTTAAATACAGTTGGAATGCACTGCTCACTCTGCACTCAATCTGTATTTAACAAGTAACATTTAACATGTAGTAAATCTGTAACATTTACCATGCAGTATAACTTAAAAACAGGCACACAGGCTGTCGAACATTCTTTTTCTGGCTTGAGTCCAAGTCACTGCTTTCCTGCCGTCAAAGCTAATTAGACGCTGCCTTTTTTTCACTTTGCCAAGGTGGAGTCAGTGAACTGATGGCGTGTCTCATTTCCAAATAGATGCACTATAATGATATAATGATAGAGATCATTGTGCCATACAGAGGACAAGAACAATCACTGAAGGCCAATTTAATGTTCTGTATTACTACCCCAGTCTGGAAGGGTAAAGCTGAACATTAGCCAACTTTCTATCAATTTCCTTACTTGACATGTGATTATTTTGGACTGCAAAGCCCTGGCTGACTGCAGATTTAACCTGTTTGGCTTCTTTTAAGCTGTCTATATGACTAAACTGTATTAGCAGGTCTTAAAAATGTGGCAAATGAATCCTTTGACAGCAATTTAGCAGAGTGCTCAATGTGCAGAAGCCTTTCTCTGCATTGCATTTTATCACTGTAATGAGGGGAGTTAGTCTTACAGTCAGCACAATTCAATTCAATTAGTCTTTCTACCATACCATCCCTGGAGAGAATAATATTGATCCTACATCACTTTGGAATTTCCTTTTTCTTTTCTTTTTTTTTTGGGAAGTTGGAAAAGTGCCTGTTTGTTGCTCACAAACAAGCTCAGCACTATTCCTACACCCTTGAGGGTTTGTCAGACACATATTTTAAAACATTCCTTTTTCCCACTTCACCGCTACGTTAAAAGGTAAGTCAAAAGGAACATTTCAACATAAAACCATGTCACGAATCTAACCAAGCAAAACAAGGCAACAACAACCACCCCAAAGAAAGAGGAGACACAAAAAGACACCCAGTGATACTTGACATGTACAGTAGGTGTGAGCTCATGTCTATTTAGAGTAAGGAGTTTAGCAGACAATCTGAGGCAGAGGCACTGCACTGCAGACTCACCACATGGTGACAAATTCTGTTAATCCCTGTTCACTCCACTGCCTCTGCAAACACAATGACAGGACAGGAAATGTCTGCCAATTTTCGACAGGCGGGCTCCCTGCACACTGTAAAATATACTCCCACTGAGTCCATGTTTGCAACCAGTGTGCATACCAATTTAATTTAGAGTGTGGAAGTGTTTTGAGATGCCTGAGTGTCCAACAGTGATGTCTGCATAATGTGTATATGATGCATTAATAATAACTAACTGTTCACAAGGCAAACATGAGGTTTGCACCACACCACATTGTCAAACCCTGATAGGAATAAGGGATGACGGTGCCAGATTATCATCACTGTCAACACTGACTCTCTCTTTTATTTACCCTTTATTATTCCCACAACAGTCCCCATTTTGGGATTAATAAAGGACTGTCTTATCATATTACTTAAAATAAAATTCATCCAACACCTGGCAGAAATTGGTAGTTTTTTTTTGTTTGTTTGTTTCTGGTCAGTTTAGTCTCATTTAATATATTTTTTATTCTCTCGTTCAATCGAATGTATGTGTTCGATTCCTGCCCTTTGTATAGTGCCATTTTAATGTATAAAATCTGTCCATGAAAAATCCAGAATATTAGAACATAAATACAATTACATCCAGCATGGGTCTCTGCAGCCACTTGGCTTAGCTTTGCTTGAAGACCAATACACCAAAAAGTGACTGCACCTAGTTTATGTAACAGCCACATTAAAACATTGTCATTTTCACAAATTGTTTGAATGTTTCATTGATACAACATGTTGATTTATTGAGCACTGGCGATGCCATGACAAAGCCAAACTAGCGTATGTCTTGAGTTAACGGGCAACTTCATTATCCTCGTAGTCTTACGGCTTGTTCAGTCCATCAATCACCTTGCAGTGAGCATAATAGGCCAAGAATAATAAGCTGAGATACCTGTCAGTCAAGCTGCCCATTAGCCTAACCCAGTAGAAAAAACTGCTTTAGTCCAGTTTGTCATGGCATTTCTAAAGCCAGGCCAGGTATAAGATAATTGTTATCACGGCAAACACAACCGAGCACATTCACATTCTCACAATCTTTTGATTTTCAAAACCTCCACCAAGCAACTGATTTAAAGAAGTTATATTAACTGCTATGACCTTTAACTTGGTTTAATTGATTGCAGCCATTTAAATATAGTCCCAATGGAAAGTGCAAATAAAAGTGGCTACTGTATTGAAAGATGTGCATCTTGGGGAATTTTAAAATTAATTTAAAACATTCACAGCTAAATCAGTGGATAAACAAAGCCAACAGGGCGGCACTGTGGTTTCTTAAAGGGCACACAATAGCCCATTTTCACCAAATTACAAGGAACTTCAATTACCAAGAACTTATTTACCCGGGTAAAAAATTTCCTGGTAATCTGTGTAGTTTGCATCTCCACCGCTGACATACAGGCAAAACATTTAACACACCAGCGAATCAATTGATTGTGTTTGTTTCTCGAAACCCGTTCCAACCCTTTGTAAAGGTGCTTCGGTGAAATGCTGGGAGTGACAGTCAACCTTCAAAATAGATTTTAACCGAGATCGCTGTGAGCTGCATCAGCCAGAGAAGACAATAGGAGCAGCACGTGTGCACGTGCGTGTTCGCAGACAGACGTGATTTTTTTTCCCCCCCCCGCCTCATATAGTTTCTTTGCATCATATGTATGAGAGGCTGAGGTGCATCGGAGTCATTCGCTCGTTCGTTCCGTAAAGACCTTTACAACGATACATGCTTTCATGTCAGTGTCTCCAAAAGAAAAAGACGCTAGATCTGTCGCTAGTCACTTTTTTGAAAAAGAGTCGTTAGAGGGTCTGAAAACTCAGAAAATGAAAATTTGTTAAATATAGTGATAAAGTCGCGAAAGTAGTTCACAACATGGAAACAGCTATTTATTTAGGAATGAATCGTATACTTTTGGAAAAGGAGTGTGCTAATTTGGTGTACCTGTATTAGAAATACATTATTATAAAACATTTTGCCCTCTTATTTGCATATTAAGTCTTATTAACCCTGGGCCAAATGTCCTTCTCTGTCTCAGCACCTTGCTGTCAGTGTCAGTGTTAGCACGACAGGACAGCTGATGAGTAAATAATGCCCTCACCTCAAAACGTGTGTCTAGATTGTGGCAAACAGCCACTTGTTACCATTAGTTAGTGGAAAACTGATGTTAGCCCCCTACACCGTGGCATCTTTACCTCACACTGGCAAACCAACAACCAGCCAGCCAACTTCAGTCAACCAATCATCAAGTAACTCCACAATATGACTATTTACATTTACTTTGAACATGTATTAGCCATTATAAAACAGATAGGATATGAACGTTTGCAAAATCAATTTTAGACTGTTGTTCCAAGTACATAACACACACATAAATATCACCCTGAATCAATTAGTATTGCCTTTTCCGTGCTCATCTTCCTTTTTTCTTTTAGTTCCAGGACTGCAAATCAATATGTCACAGAATTAGAACCAAGCTCACATTTTCCACGCTTTCAGTTTAAATATATCTCTTTCATTCATATCGCCTGACAACTATAGCCCAATACAAGTGCTTGGAGACTGCATTGAGCAAATTAATGAGTGGATGTGCCAGAATTCTCTTCAGCTAAACAAAGACAAAACAAGATTAACTGTCTTTGGAGCTAAGCAGGAAAGAGTCAAAATTGAGGCTTACCTTCAATCATTCGTGTTAAAATGCAAAAAAAAAAAAAAAAAAACACATTAAAACAGTCACAAAGTCTGTGTACTATCATCAGAAGAATATATTAAGACTAAAAGATGCAACAGGACCTAGAAAAACTGCTCCGTGCCTTTATCTTCAGTCAATTATACTACTGCAATGCCGTTCTCACCGGCCTACCCCAAAAAAACATTAGACAGCTGCAGCTGATTCAGAACGCTGCCTCCCAACTTCTCACTAAGCAAAGACTTAGCAAAAAAGAAAGGCAGCATAAAAAGTCTTCAGCCAGGACATTCAGACAAGTGTCAGAAACTGTATATCAGGGACTGCAGAAGATCCTACTCTCCTCCAACAGACTAGGTCTAAATTATTCACATGTTTGAAATAAACATTTTGAAATATTTTTAGAACATCAGTCATGTAATTCAATCATGTAAATGGCGACTTATTTTTTTTAGGGTTGTGATTTTTCCAACGGATTCACAGCCTCCCAATCAGAGCGAGTGTTTTTGATGACGTACAGTCCAAACGTTTAACACGCTGGCAGATCGCTTGGTTATTTGTTTCCCAAAACAAGATGTGTGTGTGTGTGTGGTGGGGGGGGGGGTTTATAGCGTATATACTTTATATATTATATTATTATTATATTATTATAAGTGACTTTACAGAAAAACAAGCCTAAAGTAGGTTGCAATAAGCGGACATGGAAACAAAAGGCCCTTTACCACCATAGCAACTTCTCTCATTTATCTGGGTAATTAAAAACCCTTGGCGTGTTTCCACTGATATGTAAATAAGTAATATGATTTCAGCATAAAAAGTATATTCCAACTGAAGCTGCAGTTTAACCTCCCAGTTCCTCTACAATAAACAAGATAGTGTTATTGTAATACTTATGAGACTATTGGATTAACTTGCCAAAATCCTGACATATATCAGGCCAGTCCTGGGCTGACTGATTTATTTTTTTTAGTTTGTAGAACTGTTTCCAAGAAGAACACAGAAGAAAATTACATCTTTGAATGTGTTAGTCAGCCTGAAACAAAAATTATGAATATGTTTTTAGATTTGACTGAGTAATGACTTGAACCACATAAAGAGCAAGCAGCACTGAGGTCTTTACATCACCGCAACTGACACCATAAATTGTATACTTATCCATCAAAATTAAATAAAGACTAGGTGCGGGGCAGAACGGCCAAAACAAATGAATGAAGAAGGGTCTGCAATAACAGTTTCTGGGAGCAAAAACTCGTGCGTGGTTACTTACTGGCCAACATTTTGGCATGATGGTCAAATACGCAGCTGAACTAGAATAATAAACACTATCTAACTGCCTGTAGTTTTCGCTACTTTCACTTCTACCAGCATGCCTCTGTCCTTTCATTATTACATGCCTTACTGCGCAAGCGAATCCGTGTGTCCTGCAGAAAATGACGCTCTCTTAAAAAGTGACAAATCTACAATTATAATAACAATCAGCTACGGTGGTGCAAGACATGTGGCTTTAATGGGACATGGAACTTTGCTTTTTTTACAGCCCAGTTGAACAAGTGCCTGCTGCTGGGACCCTTTTTCTACAGCTTAACTAGAAAAAGAGTATTTAGACACTCCCTGACCTTGCACATGAGCTTTGGACCATGAGATTAAGTTGTTAAAATAGCCTATTGTCTCTCCCACTACATCCCCCATGAAACTCTCCCACACCTCCCCAGGGAGACCTCACATACTGAAAATCTCTTTCTCATGTATAGCACACATGAGCAACATACAGCCCCAGGGATGGAACCAGCAAATGCACCAGCATTATTCAGAGCTAAAAGAAAAAAAAAAAAAAACAACAACGCCCAAAAGTCAATACAAGACAGCATTATGAACCTCTGTTATCTCAGACTCATGTGCTGCCACTGGCAAGCAGCAGCGAGACCTGCTTCCAAATACCATTGACATAGACTGAGATGACACTCACACATGACACATTTAAGTATTTAAATAGTAAAACACAGCTTGACTTTTATTTTGAAGTCACAGGAAATGACCAGCCGACAGTGTTTAAACAGTCGCAGTCCACTACCATATATTTGGAGCAGACGCACAAAACTTTCTTTTGCTTTTGCTCTGTTTTCATCTCAGTTGTGGATGTTCTGTTCTGGATGGTTTTTTTACAGAACTTCATATTTCTGTAACAGTTTTTCACATTTATGGTGTTGCATATATGTGCACACATGTTGCATAGGGTGGGTTAAAAAGAACTGCAGATTTGCTTAAAGGTTTGATGTGTTCAATGTACGACCCTTGTTTTCTTTATCTATGTCAGTATGGGACTCTGGAGGAAAAACCCAACCCTGATCTATAGTAAGAACTAAGAAAAGAAAGACAAACAGTTCTTGCAGGGGAGGAAACTGTGTAAAAGAGTAGCCTATAGGCAATTGACTTACAATGCCAATCACTTAGGTTGGTCAAAGAAAAGAGAATAGTAAGATGATATACTGTGTAAAGGACAAACCATACTCCCACTGCTCAGTAGGGGTTTGTAGTTTGTCTGAAAAGCTTTGAAGGGCAGTTTACTCGAAATTGCTGCTTTCACACATGCACTGAAGCAGAAAAAACTCACAGTCATTCACAGTGAGCATCCTGCCTCATGCACGCTCAAGTGAAGCGCCACACCGTCGCCTGGATTCTCTGCTGCTGTGAGCGCAACTCGCCCTGAAAGTTTCCTGCTGCCCTCATGTGAACATCAAACCCCAGAGAATGTATGAACAAAATCCTTCCAGATTTGTTCAAGTCCGAATACAGGTCAAGTCTTGAAGTTTGATAAAACTGAATAGCTTTAGTTTTTTGACTGTTAGGCCATTTGACGACATCACTGTGATTTCTCCTACATAATAATTGGATGAATATATCAGCATGTACTAAAAAAGCTGATTTAGTTTCAGCAACATTGTCTTTACTGAGCCATAAGAGTGATAGACAGTGATAGCATTTACAATATAGAGCTTTTAATATACGGTATATTTTTATAAGTCCAGTGTGTGGGAATTAGTGGCACCTTGTCAGGATGTGCCCTGCTCTCCTCTCTCTCCTCCCTCTCCTCTCTCTCCTCTCTCTCCTCCCTCTCTCCTCTCTCTCCTCTCTCTCCTCCCTCTCTCCTCTCTCTCCTCCCTCTCCTCTCTCTCTCCTCTCTCTCCTCTCTCTCCTCCCTCTCCTCTCTCTCCTCCCTCTCCTCTCTCTCCCCTTTCTCTCTCTTCTCTCTCTCTCCTCTCCTCTCCCTCTCTCCTCTCCTCCCTTGGTGTGGGCGTGGCCAACTCTCCTCTCCCGGCACAGCTGTCTACATTCACCCTCATCACCTCCAGTACCTACCCAGCTCTTCTCCTCAACCACTGTCAGATCGTCAGTTTCCACAGTGTGGTAACAACAGTGTCCGTCAGCTCTTTTGTTTGTAGCTTTTTTCCTGTGTGCTTTTTGTTTGAGAAGATTCTAATTCCTCCCTAAACCCTGCCTGTATCTGCCCTGGATCCTGGACTTATCTCTCAACTTGTTTGAATATAACTTCTTTAACTGCTTATCCAGTCCCTGGTCTTTGTTGTGCATAAATTGGGTCACTAAACTAAACCTTAACAGAACGTAATGGTGACACTGCAGAATGTAACAAAACAGAAGGACGACTCTGCTCGCCCTTAATTTGCTTAGTACGTCAGGCAACTATTATGTCTTTTACACACCAAAAACACTGTTTTCACAGCTCTGTCACCACTACCCTCCTCCTTCTTTATTGGTTTATGAATGTGAGTATTCTCATGCTTCAAAATGCATGTCCATTTGATCTGCTGTACAAATATAAATCAAGGCCTTTATGCCTAAATTACATACATAAGGCTAAGGATGGAAAAAATTATATACATATATACGTATGTAAATACGTATATATATATGTGTGTGTGTGTGTGTATACTATGTAAATATGTATATATATATATATATATATATATATATATATGTATATACATATATATATATTTTACACTTATACATAATTTGGGGTCATATGTTAAATTTTTAAACTTTCTTGCCAAAAAATAAAATTAAAAACTTAACAAAATAAACAGAACTGACTTTTCACTGAGAGATTTCACTGACTTAATTAGTCATATGAACTCTTAATAGTATAATAATTAACTGACATAAAATAAAAAAAAATAAATAAATAACATAAGCTATGGTACAGTATTTTCAATGGATTCCTGACTTATGGCAAGCAAATGTCAAAATTTCCAATTCAGTGAATAATAACACAGGGTTTCCTTTGTTTTCTCAGCAGTGGCATGTCACATGTAAGAGAGGCAACACAGCTGTATAATCGCACTCCTCTCCTCTTCTTCAGCCTAAAAGGAAACAGTACAGGAGGACTAAGTCGGCTAAGGATTTAGGTAAATAACAGACCAGTTTTTATTTGCCCCCCCCCCCAAGCTGTTGGAGTGAGGGATCGAGATGAAAGCACAAATCTGTCTGCAAGACATTTCTTTTGGTCAAACACCAAACACACCCCACAGCATTTGATTGCTTTCTGGATAGTTGAGTCTATGCTGTTCTGCTGCTGGTGTTTGCACCTGCCTCCTGTATAAGGTCTATAAAAGTAATGCAGCAAAAGAGGAGGAACAGCTGTGAATTATTTAGTGGGGGGGAGGTTTGAAATTAAAGTTTATCCTGCAGCAGCAGCAGCAGCAGCAGCAGTAGGGGAAAGAAAAATTAGAATAAGAACTCTCACCCACATTAAGACCTCATTAAACAAACATCCGACTGGTGTCCTGATAGAGGATAAAGCTTGAGGGGGCTTATATCCTCTGTTGTATGTCTTAATCTCAGCAATGTGAGAATTTTAAGCAAGTAATAAATAAACACAATAAACTAAAGCACCTCTTTTCAGTGCACAGTCAACACTGTCACTCATTGTGATTGTGACATTATCGATGCGGAGCGGGGAGGCCGTAAATTGGACTACTTGGTGATTGATTGCAGACATTGAGGCTGAGGAAGTTGTCCCGATTGCAAATCATGCTCTGGTAGAACAGAGTGATCACACAAGAACAAAAAATTTAAAAAAAATAAAACTGGTGATGGTGTTAAGGAAAAGTGCATTTAGTTTCTGCTACTAACGTCAAATTGAAAATGCATGATGAAATTACATTAGTTCCATGCTGGTTCCTTTTTAAAGCAGGCGATTCATCATATATGGCAAGTTTGTAATTAGATATCAAAGTTACATCCAATGCTTTTTGTGTGCCATCATAAAGTTGTAGAAAGAGGTTGATGAAGAAGAGAAGAGAAGACGTTACCTTTGGCTCTGGTTGAAGGTCTGGGGATGACGGAGCTGTTGCTACAGCTGGTGTTAACTACCAAGCTGAAGTTCCCCGGCTCTGCACAGCCTGCCGACGCCTCCAGCTCACTCGCATTCACTGGCTGCAGAGCCATGCTCTCTGGGCAACAGAGACAGTGACCAGTGTACGTGACCGTTATTATCACACCTGACTGAAAGGCTGAAGTCAACTTTCCACAGTGGCCAGCCAGCTGCTTCCTCTTCATAACAGATGGACAAGAGAAAACCAAAAGTCAAGGCTACTGTTGAAAAAAAGGTGAGAGCAAAACAGTAATATGTGATAAGTGAGTGTGACAGGTTGTTTTGTGTTGAGTGGAGAGGAGAAGCGCAGTGCACAGCTCACAGCAGCAGAGTGTGTGGAGGAATGAGGCAGTGCTGCTACGGCAACTGACGCTCTCTCTCTCTCTCTCTCTCTCTCTCTCTCTCTCTCTCTCTCTCTCTCGCTCTCTCTCTCTCTCTGTTGCAAAACACCCACCTTCTCCCTCTCTCCATTCAACTCACGACTGTCCCTGTACAATTTAGCCAAAGCAATAAATGAATGTACTTATTTGTTTTTATAGCTGCAGTTTGGGGGTGACTTCATTTTCAATTTCCTTAATTCCAGGGGCTTTTCAAGAATTTTTGAGGGCCCAGGTTAACATCGACCAGAGCTGAATCAAGCTAATGTTATATCAGGACCCCATCTCTTGTTTAATTATTTTAATTGTGGGTTTCTCTTTGGCAGATTGATAACAGAGCAATGTCTTTTTCTCAAGGAATGAATAGTGTTGGTTTTACTGCTCTAGTGAACAACCTTCAGGAGGACAGATGGGCAACAATCCGGAAAGGTTGAAAGGAGAATACTGACTACTTTTTTTCCTTAAATTGTCTGGTAATATTGCACATCCTGTTTGTGATGTAAACACCAGTGTCTTGTTTACACTTTGACCGTTTCAAATCACTTGCTTTAAACCAAAGAGTGTCTTGAAAATGTGTGTGCTCTGTAGAATAACTGTTACATTTACTACTTGGCTATTTGGCTGACCCGCAGGAAAAATGGTGATATGTTCTGAGATTCCTGGTGTGCAGTGTAATGGCTCTGTTTATGTGAAATGGTCTCAGAGAGCCTTAGGTTTTCGTTCATGTATTACAGCATGGGATGATACTGATGTGTGGAGGCTGCGGGGGAGGAAGGGGAGTTGGTTTGCACTGTGAGGGAGGGCACCACTCTTTGTCTTTGTGATTTGTTCAGTAGTTTCTGTCAGTCCCACTGACGGTTTTACAAGGACGTCTATTGTTTTTATACTGTTCCTCTGTGTAAGAGTGTGTGTTTACTGTTCCAGTTTGCCAAAAATATGTTGGTGTTTATTTCACATTTTTAAGATGATGGCTTATTAGTGTAAAACCAACAGTCTCTACCCTCTGCTTTGAATATATTTTCCCTGTATCAGGATCTTTACACATGCCACAGCCAGAATGTCTAATGAGATGAGGAATTTCCTGCCCCAGAAGAGGAATTATTCTGGTGTTTTACATAAGTAGAACTGAAATTCATGGTGTGAAGATTCACGAAGGCAGCTAAGAGCAAGCAATAAAGCTCCTCCTTTGCATGAGAGAGAGTGTCAGTCCCAGTATAAGAACAAATGTCATGTAACATGCATGCATCAAATGGCAGGTTTTACTCTGAACTCTAATATATCAGACATAATTCAGTTTATGACCTTGTTGACTGGTTTGAACAATAATTTAGTGGTCAGTATGTCCTATTTTGTAAGGTCCAATAAAACTGTAAAGCATACAATATACTCCCATAAATGCTGCAGTTTATATAAGATTTTTTTTTTCATTTTATTTATAGAAATTATAGTATTTGTCTGTATCCTTTTCTGTGTGTACAACTTTTAACCCTTTTGTTGTTTTCTTACTATTTGTACTATTTGATCTTTCAACTTAAAGGTTGTGGGTTCAATTTCCAGCTCTGCTAGTCTACACATGCTGGCAGCAAGTGAATGGGTATGAAAGCTGTGTGACAGAAATATGTGCTGCACATAGATGCACTATGTGTAAGGGTGAATGACAAAACTGTACTGTGTAGCAGCTTTGAGTGGTCATCAAGACTAGAAAAGTGCAATGTAAATACAGACCATTTAGTCTGTTTCTTACTTCCCTTTTATTTTATACTGGTGTCTCAGTAGTTGCAAAACTATTAGTCGCACTCCCCAGAGAAAAACTCTAGGACCCTTACTAATTGTGTGATGATATTCTTTAATTCCCTGAAAGATTTATTTACCCTGCATTCTGATAATTTGTCCATATTAAAAACAAACAATGGCATTCTGAAGTCTGACACTTCCCAGCTCTTGATTAAGTCAAAGCAAGGAACCAATTGTCTATTTTCCAATTGGTATTTTGAGCTTCCTGACAAGTGTGTTGGATGGACAAGTCTGTTTAACATGGGATGGGATCAGGAAGTAGTGTTTACTGCAAAATCCCCTGACACCCATGTTAATTTTCTTATGATTTATTTTGATGAGAATATATATATATATATATTCTCAGGTTCTTGTATGCATTACAAATTATTGATCACCATCTCATGTTAACCGTTACAAATAAATTGTCTTCTAATATGAAAAAAGGATCAACCTTGCACTGCATGTCTTCAGGTGTGTTTATTCAGAGTGTTTGTTGTGAGAATGTTTTATAGGTACCCTTATGCCATCTTTATCGCTCAAGGATATTCTCCTTATCGTGCAATTATCTGGCTGGCTCTGTCTGAAGAAAAACATTCTGTCAACCAACACACCCAGAACTCATTTGTTTCAGCCTCCTCCCTCCTCAAGAACTGAGAATGAGACAAAAGATCCAAATGTGTAAGGGAGATGTAAGGTTGATCATTTTCAAGATAATAACCCACTCACTACACACTACTCTTTACATATTAGGAACGTATGTGCAAATTATACCTGGCCATAGGCATGATTTTTATGAAAAACAAACAGAAATGATTTGCATTTTACTTACTCTAATGTTAAGTTAATTTGCTGCATGTTTCTTTATAGATAATGTCATTGTTGCATGAAGTCAGACATATGGTTCTCCATGAACCCAGGGAGTGGAGTTCCTTTCCATTCTTACAAATAGCAAGTTGTTCAATTTCAGAATTTAAAGATATCTGGAACGTGGAACGAAGGCTGACAACTAATTACAATAAGCATCTTCAACTAATTACACAAAATAACAGGAAATTCAACTTAAAATTGTCACAAGGTATGGTAGTCATGTGCCATTAACAGTTCTTTTTTTTCAAAGCAAATGACTTACTAACCCTAACCCTTCACTTGGTCAGACTCTTATTGGACACATTTTCCACAAACCAAAACTAAATCTGAGTATGGCACACACATGTCTGGATAGCACCAGCAGACACTTTCAACCCATTTCAAAAGCCTTATGGCCCCCTCAGGAATGTGCACCAACCTGACTGTCTTCTCACAACATACGACCAGGTGTTGACACAGTTTTTCCACAGCACATACACAGACACAGACAGAGTTTCTGACACTTCTCCTGAGTTAATTTGTGTCATTAGATTAAAAGAAACTTCAATAATCTTCCTGGATCTTGTTTTTATCAAGTGTGTCCACTTTTCAAATGCCAGATGATGCCACTGAGGGACCTTTTTGGAATAAACTGTAATTATTTTTTATGGGGTGTAAATGCAGGATGTATATACAGACTATGAAGGTGTCTGCAAATATAATAATCCTATGCTACAGGGCCTAATGTGAACTTTAATATTGCACTGACCTCTGCTGGTTAGAAGAGAATTCTACAAACTTTACTGACAAATTTGATTTACTATTAAAAAATATCTCAGTCCCATTAAGTGCATTGTGTCTTTTTTTTGTCGTGAAATATTTTATTTACAGCAAAAAAAAAAAGTCATATCTTGATTAATCTTAAATACTGTTGTTAGTGTCTGTCACAGAAATACGTTAAATGCTTTGCAGTATTACAGTATCATTGAAGAATCAAGTATTTTAAGTGAACACATTTACTGCTTATTCACAGATAATAATCCTTAACTGCAGTGAATAATGTGCAACAGCTACATTTATGACACACTATTGTGTGGACCTTTGAACGTCCTTTTCCTTCCTTAATGCATAAAACTCCTCCCTATTATAGTCCATTCCATTGAAAACATGGAATCCAGTGTAAATGAATTTGATGCCATAACTGGCTCCAACTAACAATTACTTTATGAATGGTTTATTTGTTGATTATTTGCTTGATTAATTGATTAGGTTTTTATGGTCTATAAAATGTCAGAAAATAATTTCTGAAACCTCAAAATGACGACATCCTCTTCAAACCAAAAATGTTTAGTTTACTTTCTCAGATCAGTGAAGGAAACGAGAAAAATATTCACATTTAAGGAGCTGAAATCAGATAACTTGTTCTTATTTCATAATAAATTAACTTAAATTGGATTAATGGCAAGCAAGGAAACAAAAAAAGCAATGCCAGTAATTGAAAATGAAGTAGTTATGCATTAGGTGAAACTATGCTAGTTAATTAAAAGTCAGGACTGAAATGGAAAATGAATAAATAAGAGTGAGGAATACATGTAGTTAAATAAAGGAGTTAAGATACTAATGAGCACATTGGAATTAGATAAAAATAACAACAGTCAAGAAAGATCCTTACATAACATTTTACTGTAATAGTCAATGTTATCACACCGCTGGTTTTTATTATGTTGTGTTTTTATCTGGTTGTCAGTAACAGGAGCCTGATGAACACAAGCACGGAAGAGAAAGTTAAGTATATTAATGACTTAAACATTCAATGATGAATAGTTTTCCATCGTTCCTGATGAGATTAAATATTAACCAAAGACACGATTATGTGTGCATCATGGTGACAAAGGTGCATTTTTTATCTGGTGGATGCCCACTATAAAATGCTGTCCTGGGATCAGTTATGTTTGCAGTCGTGAAAAGGTCATTTATTTTCACAAACAAAATAGCGATGCTTGTGGCTCTGAGCTTTGTGGCACTGCTCTCAGCAGTGGAAGCGGCGACAATAGAGAGGTGAGTTTTATTCTGAAAATGAGACACATGTGGCATCAGTTTCCTATGGATAAGCTTTTAGATGCTGAACTTAAATACAAGCAGCAAAAACGAATCTCCAAAATACTTTTTTTTTAATTTGATGGCTTGCGTAATTTACTCAATCTAAAGTTGTCTATAATTCTGTTATACTGTGTCAAATGTGCATACTTAAACACTTATTTACACATAGAAATAAATAACATCTATATTGTACAGGAATAACAGTGGCACTGTTACAAAATTTGTGGCCACTAATTAGTGTTGTGGCAACAACGATTTCTTTTTTCATATGTCATGGCTGGGGCTCTGCGGTATGTTGAACTAAGGGTTGTAAACACTTCATTACTCATGTACAGGATCAGTGCAGTTCAGGCGTCTTCATTTATTCACTGAGAGCGTGTGTGTGTGTTTGTGTGCAACAGAGTGGAGTACGACTACTACACATACCATCCAATGCCAGAGGTGAGAAAGTTTGATAACTCCTCACGCACACTTTTGCATTGACAGACCAAAAAATGCTCACTCTAATGTGTACATCTGCTCCACAGATCACCCAATGGATGAATCAGATTGCACAGAATTACTCTGACATTGCAAGCATAATAGATTATGGAAAAACGTACGAGAACAGAACAATTAGCTTACTTAAGGTAATCAATATATTTATGGGTTTCATTCAGAACAAAAAGGAAACTGGGGTGATTTTTGATGAATGTATGAAGTAAGATGCTATAAAATTCCCTTTTAGATTGGTCTGAATACCAGAAGGACAAAGAAAGCCATTTGGATGGACTGTGGTATACATGCCAGGGAATGGATTGCTCCGGCCTTCTGTCAGTACTTTGTCAGACAGGTAGGGAAACAGACAGTCATTTAAAACAAATATGAATATTATTCTGGTCGGTTTCCAGACTAATTTTACTCAGATTCAGTTAAGGATCAAACCAATTAACCCCATTGTCCCTGAAGCTGTTCTTTGGTCTGTTTAAACCAGATTCTGCAAACATACAAAACAGACCCAAAAATGGAAGAGATGATGAAGAACATGGACTTCTACGTCACACCAGTGCTCAACATAGACGGCTACATCTACTCCTGGAAAGACAACACAGTCAGTGTCTCCATTTTATGATATTTACTGTATATCAGTACTTCTCTGTAGCACAAGCTCATAAACCACAAGTGAACATGATATAAGATAAGATAATTGGCATAAATGAAAAAATAAAAAAAGCCACAGTTCAATTGCTGACTAAATTCACAGTTGATGCTCAGAATGCCCCACGTACATTACATCAAATTTTGAACAGGTAATGTTAAATACAACTTAAGTAATAATGTGCACTATATGCAATGTTACGCCTAATGCCCATTTGACACATTCAAGACTCGACTATGGAGGAAGAACAGAACTCCAGGACCTTCGGGCTGTGACTGTTATGGCACCGATCTCAACCGCAACTTTGAAGCCAACTGGGGCAGTGAGTGTTGTCGCTCTCTCACTTACATCTGATCCACACAACGCACTGCTTTAAGTGCAACAGATCAAATGCAATAAATCATAACCGCACAATATATTTTCAACATAAATTTGAAATTGGAATCAAGAACTGCAAATAAATTTGCAAACTGCTACAGAAAGACAGATTTTGCCTCCATTGTAAATAAAGCTTAAGAACAGCTGATTAACTGATCTTACCAATGACTCGAATTGTACGATCAGGTATGTCTAGCAATGACACCGTTGTTTTGGAAAACCCTTAATTAGGCCCAATGCCACTAGCTTGCTTTGACAATGTAGGGGTCCTAGGGCTAAATCAACTTGAAGCTCCTTGATTTGATTTTTTTTCCCCTTGGGCTGCTGTCTCAGGTGTTGGGGTGTCGAGAGACTGCTGCGAAAACATCTACTGTGGCAAAAACGCTGCTTCTGAGCCTGAAGCCCAGGCTGTGACTGAATATCTCACGAGCCGCAAAAATGATTTCCTGTGTTTCCTCACCATTCACTCCTACGGCCAGCTGCTCCTGATTCCCTATGGCCACCCAAACATCTCTGCCCCCAACTATGATGAGCTGGTAAATACATCTACAGACCTCAGAGACTCATGCATGGACCACACAGTTCTGACAGGAAGCACACACACAGTATTTCAGATGATATCACATAATAATTCAGACTAAACAACACAATAATTGTGATTATCACTGCATGCCTCTCCATTAATAAAAACCAACTCATTGCCATAAAAACTGCAAGACTCGTTACTGGAGCAGAGAAATGTCACACTAGTTTGGGAGTAACCGAAAATCCGTGTTTGTCCACCAGAAAGCAAAGCATAAACAAGCATCTACAAATTATCTTTAAAATAAGAGGGAAATAGACAACAAAGAAACTAGAAAGCTAGTCCTAAAAGTGTACCAAAAGGTTCCTAAGTGCACCTGGTGATTGATTTAGAGCTTACAGATCAAATGAAGCACTGCAGTGCTTATGCAAATTCTGATGATTTAATAATAGATAGTAGATATAATGATATATCTTAATATTCTTTGTCGAGGGATAAATCTACATTTTTGTTTTATGAAACTGCTTCCTGTTGTGTCCCTGTACTCTGAATCTATTTCGAAGCAACGATAGGACGTATAGGTGGAAGCTCACAGCGCCACCAACTCACAGTGAAAGGCACTTGACAGTGGTCAGAGTCTGTATTAGTTATTTTAAACATTACTTCCTTTTTCCTGTGTCCTGTGTCCTCAGATGGAGGTGGGTTTGGCTGCAGCAGAGGCCATTAAGGAGGTGCATGGAATGGAGTATGCTGTGGGAACCTCCCCGGCTATATTGTGTAAGTATACACATGCACTTTTTAAAGGTTAAAGGTTAACTAGATGTTTGTCAGACTCTGAGGCTCAATAAAAAGGTCCGTTCTTAAGGGGGCTAATAATTTTGACCCTGATGGTTTTTTGGATTTTGTCGAATACTTTTGTGGAATCAAATAATGGAAGCATCCAAATAAAACTACGATGTTTGTAAAAGCTGTTTAACAGGACTTGGGCAATAAAGTGATGATATAATAATATTTAATAGATAATTATTGGTTTAAGTGGTTGTTGGTTTGGTTATATCAGACAAAAGATAAAGATAAACTCTCTTTTCATAGACCCCAACTCTGGTTCATCCAGAGACTGGGCTCGGATGCAGGGGATCCCCTTAGCTTTCACCTTTGAACTCAGAGACAAAGGGCAAGACGGATTCCTGCTCCCGAAGGATCAGATCCAGCCTGCATGTGAGGAAGCCTACAGAGGAGCCCTACACATCATCACCTACGCCCATGACAAGACTTTTAATGGTGCCATTGTGACTGCTGCTGCAGCCCTGTGGACAGTGCTGCTAGCAGTGGGTGTCACCAGCACCGGTGTAATATGAGGTGGTGAGAAACTGCACTTGGAAAGCTGTCCAGTGCTGTGCTGACTTCAGTCATGGTGCACACTGATGATTATCAGGCCACAAAAATTTTATGTGTAAATAAATTATGTAAATGAATAAAGACATTATGTATCTGTGTTTCAAACTAAAGGTGCATGTTCTGAATGCCAATGTAACATATTTATACATATACTTTCCGCTTTCATCTTGGAATATCATGACACATATTAACACTAATTGTCACTTAATGTGTGGGGAAACTAATCCATAAAGAACCAGAAAAAGCACTCAGTGAGGCTGCTGGCTTTGCCATAGTGAAAACACACTCACCTTTTCACACAAGGTTAACATAAGAAATCCTGAATCTGTATCCAAACCACTACCCATTTAGACAATTTCTTCCATCGACCATAATCTACATCCTCAGAAAATTTTATCCAACTCCATCCTTTACTTTTGTGAGCTATGCTGCTCACAAAAGACAAAGCACTGCCAAAAATAACCACCTTTGAGGAAAAAATAAAATATTTCAACATATAATTATACTCAAGAATATTTTTTTCATTTATGATATTATATTTTTTTCACCCAACTGACAATCTTAATGTTCACAATCAATTAATGCATTGCGGATTGTAAATGCATTATGTGTAAAAACAGTTAGTAGCGTAGAATAGTGTGGTATTATGAGGCATAAAGATACTGTGTGCCCCCTACATGGAGAACATGGTAGACTTGCTCTCAGTGATAAACTGGCTGCCAGCTGGAACACCAGAATTAAAAGATTTCAACAATTAATCTTGCCACCTTATTTTGTCATTAGCTCTTCTGCACAAAGGTCCATAGAGATACTCAGCACTTTTAGCTCATGAGGACATGATGGGGAGCTGGTGGTCTACTGCTTCTTGCGTGGTAACTAGTAAGTAGAAAGTATTACAAACACCGAAGTCACAAAATGACATATTTGAATTTACTTGATGCGATGTTAAATTACTGAATTTCTTGATGGACTTTGGTTGAGAAGAAAGAGACACAGCAACACAACCTTTAGTTTCCTGTTTGGTTGTCTAACAGTGAGATAAAACAGCAAACATGACCACTGATAACAATACAGTATGTTCGTTTATCCTCAGTGGAAGGATACATTTTTTAAGGTGACGTGCAGGTTCAAGTCTGGTTTTTAGAGTTCTTGGTTTTTATCTGTGTTCTTAAACGGTTGGAAGCCCTGTTGTCTCAGACCGGCCAGTGGCAAAAAGAGTTGCTGCTCTGGAGGAAACTCATTCCAGGGTGTCCACGTCCAACCTGCGAGGGAAAGAACCACAGTCTTTCTTATCATCTGCTGAGGAGAAATTTTTGTTCAATTAAAAAAAAGGATAAAACCTACCCTCATTCTTCTCTGGCTCCAGGTTCTCTGGCTCTCCTGACTGCTTCCTGTCCAGATCTCCTTGCATTATGATGGTGACATAGTGGTACTCTTCGTCCAGTCTGATGGAGTTTACCACTGATGCAAAGCGGACATTCACCAAATGCACACCAGCTTCTTCAAGGACCTCCCTGTGAGCACATTCCTCCCACGTCTCTCTTTTAAAGACAGAGAATCAATGTGTTACATCCTCTAAAAGTCATCACTTTCACATTCAAGTCTTCCTTACACCATTTCACGTTTAAAAGCAGACCAAATGTTCTCTGCAGAAGTATGGCTGCAACAAACAATTCTGTCTCCAAAATATTATTCTTTTTATTAACTTTTTTTTTTAGATTAGATGATTTGTTTTGGGTCCATAAAATGTCAAAAAGAGAGAGGAAAGTCGTTTAACAAAATCTCAAAATGTATTGTTTTGCCCACAAACCAAATATATTCAGTTTACTGTCATACACGGTAGTAGAAACAGATTATACTACTATATTCGTACAGAAAATACGAATAAATATAGTATAGCGCCGCTTAATTCTCAGGCACATGTAACAATGTTAAATCACAGCATGTCAGAACATCTGCTCACATCTTGTGAAAAAATCGACATAAGAAGAAATGACCAACTGTGTTAACACTCTACTTTTCATTGAAAAATTTAGTAAAAGAAGGGCATATTTTATGATATGGTACGGATGGCGGCCAGAGATGAATACAGGTAGAGGTCACAACAATGACAGAGTAGTCAGGTAACTTTCCCATCTATTTACCCAAACTCCAAATGACCACCGGGGAGCTGATATGTTCCTTTGCCCATTGCACTCTTCCGTTTCCCCAGGAGAACACATCCAGGGTGGAGCGAGTCTGTTACCAGAACCCCGACACCCACCCCGGGACATTTGACACTTTTATTTGACATTTGGACAAAGTGAAAAACAACCTGCACATGGAGCAAAGTTAGCAAAGAAAGGAAATCTAAGCTAGCACAATAAACCAAGCTACACGGTGACGTTAGCGAGCTATTCAAGTGCAAGACGATTCCCCTCTGTTTACTTCCGCCTTCGCTAATCCTTGATCTGTTAAAAGTTAGTAATGAGTACCATAAAAATATGTTTATGCAAGTAATTATTACTCTATTCGTTAGTTACTTTAATTTCTGGAATACAAAGGTATTTTATGATATTATGATATTAATATTGACGTCCCTCTGAGTTAGATACAAGGATTTTAACACCAAAACATTCCACTTAGTCGAATATCATGAAACACGTGGTGTTCTTGTACATGAGTTGTGTACGTTTTTGCTTAGAAATTACTAGTAATTTATATTAACAGGGTATGTGTGTCATGTACGGATCTGGAAGAACAAAAGAAATTTCCCTGTCATGATCATCAGTGACAGTGTATAGTCAGACACTTGTGATTAGCAGAACAGGTCAAACACATCATAATTGATGAGTATATGTCTTCATCTCATGGTTGATTAGTTTAATTACACTTCGAATCATAACCGAAGCATTTGAAATATTCATTACCCAACATACCCAGTATAGGTAATTCTCCAAATAGACTCATTCCTTATTTGAAGCTTTATCTGATGCAAATCCTTTCTATTTGTCTTTTTATGTTAAAAGCGATCCCATGCTCTGTGAGACAACTAGAATAAAGTGAGATTTATATATAGTTATTAACATTAATTATGTACACCGCTTATCCATCCACTCTTACATACACAGCCTACGGACAACTTTGGAGTCTTCATTTAATCCAACACCATTTAATTGCACTGCAGGTGGTGTTCATGTACATTAACTGTGTTCATATTATCTAATAAATTAATAATAATTTACATTAACATACAATGTGTTTCATGAAGGAAATGGACTGCGAACCATATGGAAAAAAAAAAACAGACCGAAACGTTCACTGTCCTGATCATGCACATTAATGTATATGGGTATTTGTCTCCACCTAGTGGTTGACTACACATCAAATTAAAGAAAGGAGCATCCCACGCCTTTAAATGAACACAACACTGAACAGTAAAGTGAACATTTCATAGATGATGGACAAATACTTTACATTTGCAAAGTTTTTACAGACTCAATAGCCATTGCTTTTACCATACTTTCAAACGTCGCAAGGCTTAAACATTAAGCTGATAAGCAGAAAACATAAAGACCTTCTTGCCCAGCTCAGTCCAAGCTTATGGAATCATCACAAAGATAATGTCCTGTGATCTTGTACTATGTTGTGGAGACACAATAGCAGTCGAGTTTTTATAACATGGCCTATTGATACAGTATAATAACAATTTTATTATATGAAAAATACACAGAGTAGTAACAAAGTATATTTTTTATAAATAAAAACATTATACTCTAATACAATTGTGAAAGACAAGCAGCTGCAAATGCCAAAAGTTCTTGGTTATACAGGTTTATGGTGAGAAATGCTACAGCTCTAACGTGGCATCATTGTGTCAGTAGGTGCTAAAGCAAATACAACCGCATGTTGTCCACTTTAATATGGTCCAACTCTATCTGGTTCAAGTGTAAAGGTCCGATGTTGACCAGTGCTGGTGCTGTTTTGAGACAAATAAAGAGATTACATGCATATTTATATAAGAAATTGCGAATAAAATTGGTTTACGTGAAGTAAAAAATTCACAGATATGAGAGGAGTGTGCGAATTACACAAAGTAGCTAATAAAAATACCAACGTGATTGTATTTGTTCAATGGCAATCAGGTGCAAAACCATACAGGCAGCTACTGCGGTAACATATTGTGTCACTTCCTGCTTCAACTGGTGTTGCACAGTGTGTTTCTCCTGCTTTCTACTGTTGGGCCACCTCTATTATCTATTTAGTCTTGCAATCTATTCTCTGGACAAGCACTCGTTTTCAATCGATTATTGGTCGAAGCTTTTGATGGGGACACTTTCGCTAAGCTAATCTTTCACGTAGATTCAAACAAAATGGTTACGCTAGCGTAACAGCTTAGTAGCAGTGGTTTCGCTCTACTCGTCTGCTCTCACTTGTGTTATGTGCCATATATTTAGCTACTCATCTGTCTCTTTTGGCGATAACAGAAACTGTAATAAGTGTAGCCTGTTTGCCATGACTGAGGCGAGGCTTAGCGACGTAGAAACTTGGCTCCGCACCATAAAAGCTAAATCAGTTAGCTAGGCCCCTGTAGCCGGTGCGGACCACGTAGCAGTAGCTCCATTAGTTCCTTCCGCAGCTCCCATGCAGCCGGGAGATCTGTCCGTAATAAGAGGCGTAGTGCTAAACGGAAAGCCCCGGTTCACACAGCGCCACACGGGCTGAGAAGCAAAGTCACGTGACTGGTGACTCTGTTTTAAGGAATGTGAAAGTAGCGACGCCAGCGACCATAGTTGAGTGTTTTCAGTAAAGTTACTGTTCACGTCGGCTGCAATGGCAACTGATTACGCCAGCCGGAGGTCACAAAGATTTATGTTAAATCTGTGTGTACATACGCATAAGTCTGTGCCGGACAACGTCCTTTTCTCTTGACCTAATGTGACCAGTGATGACATGTGCAGTATAGTAGCTGCATCTCGTCGTTCAATCGCTGGCTGTCACGGTGGTGCCCAGAAAACATTACTTTTATAGATAACGAGCAAACTTTCTGGGGAAAACCTGGTCTCACGAGGAGAGATGGTCTCCATCCCACTTACTTGGATGGAGCAGCTCTCTTATCTAGAAATATGGCAAAGTGTATTAGAAATCTAACACCATGACAATCCAGAGGTGAGACCAGGAGGCAGAGTTGCAGTCTTACACGCCTCTCTGTGCTTCTTTTCGAGCAGTCACCTCCTCAAACCCCATAGAGACTGTCAGTCCCCGGACTTACTAAACTAAATAAGTCAATAATAAACAGAAAAGGGGTTAGACATTCCATTCTAATAAAAATCACCACCACTAACAAAGCATATTTCAAAAATACCACTCTTAAATGTGGACTATTAAATATAAGATCAATCTTCTCAAAATATGTTTTAATAAATTATCTAATTACTAATAATCATATTGATTTACTATGTCTAATTGAAACATGGTTACATGAAGAAGACTATGTTAGTTTAAACGATTCAACACCACCTACACACATTATCACCCATATTCCCAGAGTCACAGCTATTTGATACTGGTCTATTAATCAACACTAAGCCTAAACCTGAACATTTATCTTTCGAAAGCCTTATCCTTCGTCTATCTCATCCTAGTTTAAAATAACAGAAACTGATTCTGATAGTCACCGTTTATCGTCTACCTGCACCATATTTAGTTTTTGTTCGAGTTCTCTGAATTCCTGTCAGAGTTATGTTAAGGACAGATATCTACACAGATTTCAACATCTATGAACCTATTGAAAGTGCCTGCCTTCATTTAATTCACTGTTATAATCAATTGTCTTCACTCAACATGTGAATAAACCCACCCACTGCCTTAGTCACACCCTCAATCTTTACTGACTTATGGCATATTGAAAACTTAAAAAATTCCCCAAAACCCTCTGTTAACTGATCATTATTTAGGTAGAATAAAATGCTACAGTCAGTGCCTGTCTGATAATAATATTAATACATTCAAAGAGACAATGAAACCTTCATTTAATTCTGTGCCATGTGTAAGTCCATCTGAAGTTCACTGCCGTGAGTTTACACTCACTCTCATGGATAATCTTGTTGATAATGCAGCAGCTTCACTCTGTACTACATTAGATAATGTTGCCCCTCTGAAAAGAAAGTGGCAAATCAGAGAAAAGTAGCACCATGGTTTAACTTCCATACTCCCACTCTTAAACATACTTGTGATATGTAGATTAGAATGAAAATGGCATTCCACTAATCTAGAAGAATTTCATGTAGCCTGGAAAGATAGTTTTGTAGCTTACAAAAAAACTGGAGCCACCTATTGTTCTTTTTTAATTGAAGAAAATAAGAATAATCCTAAGTTTCTGTTCAGCACTGTAGCCAGGCTGACAGAGTCACTGCTCCACTGAGCCGTCTATTGCCTTAACACTGAGGAGCGACGACTTCATGAATTTCTTTGTGAATAAAATAACATCAATAAGAGAAAAAATTGACCACCTCCTCTCTACTAGTGGTAATGAGACACTTTTTTTTTTAGCACAATAACCTTAGAAGTACCAGACATACAGTACAGTTACATAGTTTCTCCCCTATAGGTCTCCCAGAATTAACATCACTAGTATTCTCATCAAAACCGTTAACCTGTCAGTTAGGTCCCATCGCTAACATGACATAACTGATTCAGAACTGTCCTGTCTAAACTTGATACAACTGTTATACATCTTCTCCTGGTCTCTCTGATCTGTCTAAATCTTGCCTCCCTCTTTCCCTTTCTCTCCCCCCCTTTCTACCCCTCGGGTCTACTCTGTCCCCCATTTTTCCTTTTATCCCAACAGTTCGAGGCAGATGATGGTACATCTTTGAATCTGGTTCCGTCAGAGATTTCTTTCTGTTAAAATTGACTCTTTTTCTCCACTAATGCCTAGTATTTGTTCATTGTATGAACTGTTGGGTTTCTCTTCTCTCTGTAATATTGTAAAGGTTTCGGCCTTACTATGAAGAACTGAGACACAACTCAGCACCAGAACACATCATTAGTACTTAACTTTTGTAGCTACAAAGCTACAGATATCCGTGACATCATGAAAGGGTTCCAAGTGTTAAAAACACTGCTGGCTCCATTTGAGTTTGTTTTGAAAACACAAGGCAAAAACAGACCACTGGAATCAAAGACAGTTATCATCTACATCCTGATTGGTTGCTATTGGCAACAGCTCGACTATCAGCTTCACACAAAGAGCTCCATTCAAACTTGCTTTCATTCTCTGTTTTACCTTGCCGACAGTCTTTGCTCCAACTTTTCACTTTTCATTGCTTTTTGTTAGCAGTACTTTCTGAAACTTTCTGTACTGCTTCCTGTTCATGCCACCATTTTATTTAATATATATAAAGGGATGGATCCCTGAGAGTGAGCTCTCATTTTGCAAGGATGCCCTGTTACAGTTTTGACAGAATAATGAAATTTAAACACACATGCACACAAACATATACTGTACACACATATATACAAGCATTATTTTTTATCATCCAAAAAGATGAATGGAATAAAACTGTCACATGATGTGTTTTTAGGTTTGTTAGCAGGTTACTGCTGATGCACCTGAAAAACTTGTCTGGACGCAACAACAAAATAATTTCAAAATAAAACGTAATAATATGGATGTAGATTAATAGTATCATTTCTTGGATCTGGATCTCTTGTTTCCATGCAGATTTCCCCTTAACCCTAACCCTAATCCCGTTTGGAATTAAAAAATAATTTTGAGATAAAAGTAACTTTAATTTCAAAAAGCCAGCATTCTGAATTTAAGAACAAATGTCAAAAAAGGCAGAATTCTTAGAATAAAGATCACAGCTTGAGAATGAGATTAAAATGAGCCTGCATTAGATTAAAGTCAGAGTTCTGACTTTTTGGGATCAGACTTTATAAAACAATGTCAGATTTTAAAAAATAAAAGGGCAATAGAAATGGGATCCTCTGCATGGAAACTTTATTCCTCCAAGTCTTCATCTTGCTCCATTTGAAGACCATTCATCCAACGAGGCTGTGGGGGAGAGCCAGCTGGTGGCCATGTATGGGTGGAGCTGTGCAAGGAGATGACAGAGGGGAGGAAGAGGCAGGTGTGGATTTCCTGTGGTTGTCATACCTGTCATGGTCTTCAGCCATTTTATTCACTCCAAGATGAATACCTGTGCATGCACACAGAAGCAGAATTTAAATAAAAAGGTTAGTTGGATAAGTGAGAGGATCGTTCAAAATAAAAAGACTTTTGAGTTCTCATTCAGTTAGAGCTGCGAGAGTTTAAACCTGAAATAAAGAACATGTATTCTCATTCACGAGTACGAAAACAAGTGCCCCGTGTGAGGCTCGAACTCACGACCTTCAGATTATGAGACTGACGCGCTGCCTACTGCGCCAACGAGGCCTCCTGTGAGTCGAGGTTGCTACCAAAATATAGATGAGTAAATGACAACACCAAAATCGCGGGTTCGATACTTACTTGTCTCATGACTAAAAAGGTTGTTAGTTTGGCTGTGAGTTTAGTAATCGAACAAATGGGTGTCGAACTCGCGATTTTGGTGTTAGTCGTTCATTCATCTATATTGTGGTAGCTACCTCGACTGACCAAACTCACAGCCAAAACGCCAAAACTAATGACCCTTTTAGTCATGGGACAAGTGGGTGTCGAACCCCAGACTTTGGTGTCGTCGTTCGTTTATCTATATCTTGGTAATCGAGGAAATTCTTGGTAGCGGGAGCCAATCAGCTTTCAGCCTGCTACCAAGATTCTACCAAGAATTGGAAGCGCCAGCCAATCAGCGCCCTAGGGGCTACCAAGAATATACCAAGAATTGACTTGGGCCCCTAGAGAGCCAATCAGCTTTCAGCCTGCTACCAAGATTCTACCAAGAATTGGAGGCGCCAGCCAATCAGTGCCCTAGGAGCTACCAAGAATATACCAAGAATTGACTTGGGCCCCTAGAGTCAGCATTTCGCTTCGCTTGATGGAAAACTACCAAACGACCCACTCGACTTCTTCTCTTCTGACTTGTTAAGAATTTCGGAGTAAGTCATTTTTTCTTTTTAGCAGAATACAATTTCATTGGTTACTTATATACATGTGTGCGCGCGTTATGTGTTGTACGTATTTATGTGTTATACGTTTTTAAATAATGACCCCGTTACTTTAGTGACTATGTAATGCAGTCTGTCCTATCAGTGCTACGTTTTTAGCTAACGCTACCGTTAATTTAGAGTTTGCTTTTCGTCCGCGAGTTTGACGCTAGATACTAGTATTGTGTTGATAGAAGTACAATACGGCGTTACAGCGTTGTTGTTGGTGACATTAGTGGGTTCGGCCATTAAAGTAAAACGTTACTTGACGTTACTAACGTGAAAGTTAAGAACATGACAGCATGTACTCGTTAACATAGTACACGTTCCAACTCGGTTTTAACATATTATTCCTTCATTTTAACTGACACCTAACGTAACTGTAACGTTACATGGTTCTTATACTGTTTTCATGAGATGCTACTTTATGACTCTACATTACATAAAAAACATTAAATCATTTAGTACATTGTCTTTCCTGCCCACCTTAATGAGCTGTACATTTTAAGTGATGCTTACACAATAATGTATCGTTAATTATGTGCCCAGTAGTCTAAAATTAACCATGTTGCACACGTTAACTTGAGCAAACGTTTGAATGCATGGCCTTTATTTGTGTACACCGTATGGTATCAAAACTACAGTACATTGCATGTGATAAAGTGTGAATATATCTCGCTAATTAAAAAAGAAAAGAAAAAGAAAAGCTTAAAAGAGGGACGATTCAGAACCACAAAGAAGATTGTGGCACCAGGTGTGGAGAGCACCAAGTGGTATATTATATTTAGCAAGTACAGGCTCTTGAATATTTTGTAAATGAAAAACAATTTAATCTAGCTAAAATACCATCCTAAGACTTAATTGTGTTTGTTTCTTCAGGGATCGCCATGAGCTGATGTCTTGACAACAAAAAATAAGGATCAGAGAATAAAAATATGATATTAACAATATGTATTCTGTTGTCATTTGCAGTCCTGCTCAGTCCTGATTTGTAGTTACATTAATGTTTATTTGTGCCTTACATTATTTATTCTATACTTTGTAGTTATATTGCTGTTTATTTGTGCTTTAATTTATTTATTTTATACTTTGTAAATATTGCAGTTTAATTGTGCTTTACTTATTTTATACTTTGTTTATATTGCATTTTATTTGTGCCTTCATTTATTTATTTTATACTTTGTTTGTAGTTTATTGCAGTTTATTTTTGCTTTAATTTATTTATTTTGTACTTTGTGTATATTGCATTTTATTTGTGCCTTTATTTATTTTTGGTTTACCATTTTGCTTGTATTTATTTATTTCTGCCTTGATTTACTTGTGTTTAGTTTATTGTTGTTTTGCGGCTCTTATGATCATTGTTATTTTAATTACTACGAGAAGTATTAAACACATTTCTAGGCTTCTCTTTGGTCTTTAGACCGTTCCGTGAGTTAGTAACTTGTACTTTACTTGCCACGTGTTTACTTGTAATGACTGAATCTACTGTCACATTCAAATGACAGATATTAGCTGGTTGTTTTGATTTGTGTTGACAGCTGTAAAGAAATACTGACTCCGACAAAGCTTTGACTGGTCAATTCTTGGTAGCTTCTACGGTGCTGATTGGCCGGAGCTTCCAGTTCGTGGTAGATTCTTATGTTGCTCCTGTTTCTCCCTCTCATGACAATTGCTGAAAGTTTTAAGCGAAAGTGTGACAATGGTTATTAAAACTTTGACAAAATCTCAGTATATGTGATATTCTTTGCCTGAGGTGCTGGGTTTGGCTGTGAGTCAAGTGGCGTAAACTTGTCGGCGAACGCGGGACAAGCGGGTGTCGAACACGCGACGTCGGTGCCGTCGGTCGTCTATATCTTGGCATTTACCTCGACCAATGAGCGTCCAATGATGTCCTCATTGGATGTCGAGGCAAACTTTGCTTTTCCTGATCGTAAACTTAACAAGTAGACTTCACAAGTTCACTTCTTTCTTAACATTTCCGAAGAGTCAGTACTTCTTTACAGCTATTATCAATACAAATCAAAGCAGCCAGCTAACATCTGCCATTTGAATGACAGTAGATACAGTAATTACTAGTAAACACGTTACACGTGTATTCGTAGTATTCGTAAGAAGTACTTGTACGAAGTTACTTGCACGAGTTATTTACTCACGGAACGAGCGGGGTTCGAACCAGCGATATTGGGGAAAGAAGAAAGAGAAGCCTAGGAATGTGTTTAATACTTTTTGTTATAATTAAAACAAGGATCATAAGAAGAGCAGCAAAATAACAATAAACTAAATTCAAGCAAATCAAGGCAGAAATAAACTTTAATATTGCAACGAACAAAATGGCAACCAATTAAGGCATACGCAAACCGAAATATAACTACAAACAAACAACTACAAAGAATAAAAGAAATAAACTAAGACCTTTGAAAAGTATCGATGCGAGCACACGTTGCAGTGGGGACTAGCAATAAGATGGAATTTAACTTAAACAATAAACGGACTTTAATTGACAACCACAGAATGAAATCGACCATACTAACTATTGCTACCAACAAATATCCAGAGGCTCATTAACTGCATGAACACGGTTTAATTTACGGTGCTATACACACTGACAAAAAGTAGCAGTAACCCAGCTAAACCGTATGAAAACATCGCAACAATAACTACTGCACCATGTCTGCACAACCGTATCGAATTTAGTACATTTAGAACACAGTTTAAGGCTCAACAAACTCAAGCGGAACTCACGGAAGCTCCGCCCACCTGCCATCCCCACACGCCACAGTTTGTTGCAATTATTTACATTATTTTCTTCATTTTAATGAATCTGGTGGATTTTCTTTTTTCCCTTTTTTTAAACAAACAAATGTCTCTTTTAAATGTACTTTTTAATGTAAAAAGAAAACAGAAAAAAATCCCCAATTCAGCAAATGTTTAGCGTTTTTAGCTGTGATTTATTGGTGTAGTGGTTAACTGGTTAATTCAAATCAGCACAGAAAAGCAGCCACAAAGGCAGCAACATGATCAACTCAAATGGCAGTGACTTACCTGCTGCTACCGTTCTAAATTATAGAATATTAATTTTATGTAAAGGGTCAGTCACATTCTTTGCATTCCCTCACCGAAAGTAGACACGAATTCGTGTTTTCTCAGAGTCCAATCAGCTACGACCACCTTCGATTTGCTTACCTCCAGGTGTGGACGCCGAGGCGCCTTCAATCAAAGAGCAGCCAATAGGAGAAGCTCAAATGCAGCATGGATCACGTGACACAGGCTGAGCCCACCCACCGTCTGTCCACTGCACACCAACATTACATTTAATAATAACTACTTAAAACCGCATAATACAGTGGTTAAAATGTCAGTCGACCTCTGATTCCATGTGTGTACAACAGTATTCCTACCTTCAAAAGACAGTCATGTGTTCTTTATGCAACAAAATCTTACGTTTTTTACAAAATAAAAGTGCCCACACTCAAAAAAACCCAGGTAATACATATTAAATTAGGATCTGACATGTTAACTACTGAATAATCAACTGGATGGATCACTTATCAGTTATTGAACTGTTGCTGACATCCAGTTTTCTCTGTCCATGTACTCTCCCCACCTACTGTGCTCGTCCGCAACAAAAGGTGTATATTATGAATACATTTGAATATATTTACATCTATCTGAATATAGAATCAAAACACAATATATTTTCTATTTCACACCTGCTATTTGCCTACGTTGGACGTTTGCTGCTTTGAACGTGAATTTCCCCTCAAAGTTGATCTTATTTACCGTACAAATCGAACACACTTACACATCAGAAAACACCCAGTCAATCAGGCTCTTTGAAATCATAATCTAATTTTACAAAGAATGAAATAAATCAGGAATAAATTTGGACGGAAAACCATAGTTAATAATTTAATTCCACAATGCATCAACCATGTAGAAAATCCTTTACAGCAGTGACAATTACTAAAAAAAAAAAAAGAAGACATGTCATGGTGGAGGCTCACTGTTTGCAAATGATGATTTGAAATGAACATGAAGTCAAACACAGCAGTAAAAATAAAGAACACGAGAACACTTACGCCTAACTCAACACTGATGAACTAGTCCTTTTTAACAACTCTGTCTTTGCTGTTTAAAGCATATCTTGCAGCCTGGCAGTTTGACACTGCTTTGCAATGAAGAGCATATAGCAAAATGTTGGTAGTGGTCCCCGAAAGAAAGGGGGGTGGGGGGGGGGTGGGTTAGTGTGAGTTATTTGAGATCAGGGAATAGGGAGGGTGTCATTCTACACTCCCACCCATTCATGGACACACACACATGGCACTAATTTTAATGAAAGACAGAAAACAAAGAATACAAACACATTTTTATAATTAATATGACTTGCATTATTGTCCTGCATAATATACTGCTTTTCTGTATTTGGGGATCATTTGACATTTGCTTACAATGACTTGCAATTAGGAAAATCTTGTCTATACAAGGCAGAGTCCAAAATAAAAAAAAATTAAATAAAATAAAAACCTATTTATTACGACAAATTTAACTGGCCTTTTTATTCATGACAAAACAATATTAACTCTCAGTATTTCACAGTCATGGCCTCCCTGTCAACCAGCACACTGAACAGGGAAGCAATTTACTTGCAAATACTAAAAATGAGTATATACTGTACAAGACCACTGTGTGCTGTTAATTTTCATACACTGATGAAAACTACAAAACACTATATTCAGTTTCTGCTGATAGATGCCCCCTAAATCCTACCCACACGACCTTGAACACCAAGAATCTTTTCTTTGTACCAAAATTATTCACTGCCATTGTTGAGGATGGGACACGATATACAATTTTCAAATTATCCAACATTCAGCTCTCTTTGAATTATTCCACTGAGGCCAACCATTATATGTTATCCGTGTGCTCCAGCCAGCTGAGCTGCATCCAGACATCGGCATCATAACACTGCTCAAGTATAACACTGCTTTTTAGACAAAAATGACATAACCCAAGCAAAAACAACATAAAGTGCTGTTTCACATGTACATGTTTCAAGTCAATGATGACGGGTGTCTCACTTCAGTCTGCCACTGCTGTAAAATATGACCGCTGACACTCTTAATGAGATAAATCCTGGTCAGTACTGTGTGTGTTGCCTGTGTTCAAAGTTGTCCAATTCCAGTATTCTTTCTGTACTGTATGTTTATGTGTTGTGCTAAAAACATTTTTGGATGATTTGCACATTTTTTAAAAAAAAAATGTTGTCAATTTAAAGTCCTGATCGTGACCAAATGGTCAGAGGGAAATGTATATTTTGGAGAAGCATGAGAACGTCAAATAGATTCTGAAACAATGACAAAAAAGGGAATCATTCAATTTACAGCTCCAATATTGAATGACACTGTAATTACACAGCAATAGCACTGGTAAACATTTTGAGCTTATGGTATGAAAATGTAAACGTAAAATTAATATGTTGTAGGGGTTTAATTACACGTCAGAGCTTCACAGAAAAAAAGCTCTGTAAACAAAATAGGTACAAGTCCCTTTAGTTCCACTGAGAGAAATGAATAGATGAGTTATTCACACTTTCCATTCATTATTTCATACATTCACACATTAATCCATTCATCCAGCTGTTTACAGTTATAACTTCAGGGCTTCTTTCTGTCCTGGAGAGGATTAAATGGACACCAAGACGCCACGGACCAAACATTATCTACTAAACAATCAGTGACCACTAGGTGGCACTTTCTCCTCACCTTGTGGCCAACACTTTGATTAGGTTTTGAAAACGGTGGCTGATTTATTTGTCCCCTCACCCCAAATAAGTAAGGTGAAGACAGCTAACTATATAAAAAGTCAAGGCATCAATTTAAGAAAAAATAAGATATGAACATGAGGTTGGATCGCAGTGTTTCCCTCACAGAAACAAAACAGTGATGGTGAAAATCCACATTTCTCTTTTCTCACCAAGGAATGGTGATTCTTTATCTCTTATCGAGTAAACTGGAAATTAAGTGAGTTTTTTTGTGAGGTTATGACATTATTATTTTAAAAGTTTGAACTTTGTTTATTAAGTTTTACTTCATTAAAATGTAGTCAAACACTGCATCTCTCCATTTCCACTCAGTGCTTCATCTTCTTTGCAAACCACCACCTTCTTCATTGCTCATGTATCGTGCATGTTTCTCGTGCATGAGCTCACTTTTTTTTTCTCCTTCATTTTTCCACAAGAGGCCAGTGCACACTGTATGAGCACCTGTGTCCTTCTGTCCGCTCCTCCTCAGAAGAAGAATACTAACCCTCCTTTTCTCTCAGAACAGCACGTCTTCATTGGTAATAAGCATCTCCACCACCAGTCTCTGATATCGTATGTCGTTGAGTGCTGTCATGGCGTCCAGATCAGGGGCCCTCATCAGTGTTGGGCCAAAGACGATGCCCAGGTTCTCGCTGGACATCAGGTTCTCCTTCTCGCACTGGGTCACCCTGGATGGACACATAAACAGAGCAAAAAAATTGTATTTCAGCTAAATATGAAACTACACAACTTACTCAACAGCAAGTGAAACTGCAGCATATTCATACCTCTTGAGGTGAGCCATGAGGTATCGCAGAGTCTCGCAGTGAGCTGGCGGCAGCAGCTTCAAGGCCTCGTGGAGAGACTCCAGCCGTTTCTCCGGGTCTGTAATCTCTGCAAAAGACAAACATTCTAAATACACTGCTGTATGTGTGTGGGCACTACAGCCTAAGGAACACCTGGATATTGAACCAATTATCGATCAAGTCTTGTATGTAATCAAGAGCATAAGGTCATACTTGCGGTTTCTATGAATCGTGGGTAAGCATCGTATGTAATGAGGGGGATAGGCAGCTCTCTGAAGTAGAGTTTCAGGGCTCCTGTGATGATGTTGATGTCCTCGTAAGCACTGGAAGAAATATCTGCTTTTTCTCCATCTGTGGAAAAATGAAAAGGATTTACATATATCACTCAGTACTAAATTGATATTTAACTGATACTGAGAGATCATGGAAGATGAAGGCCTCTCACCTCGGTCAAACGCCAGCTTGACGTCTTCGATGAGCTCGCTGAAGCCTGATATTCTGTACAAACCCTCTGACTGAAGACCTGCAGGACAAGGAGAGTAGAAGGAATCAGTCTTGAGCTGCAGGGTAATTCATAATCTCTTTTAGAGTTTTAATTATTGGCTACACTCTGGGTGTGTGATTATTACTTTAAGGGACTTTGTTGGTGTGAAAGTTTTCAGGCTTCAGCTGCTCAATAGCAAAATACTGTGGACCATCTGTGGACTTTAATGAAAGAAGACATTTTAAAGGTCCAGTGCATATAATTTATGGGGAATCTAATGACAAAAATTGAATATATTTATGATGTTTTCATTCCTTAATTAACACACAAAATTAAAAACAGTTGTGTTTTCATTGAGCAAGAGGTCCCGGGTTCACAACCCGGTTGGAACAAGGGGCCTTCTGCACGGAGTTTGCAGAAGGGTTCTCACCGGGTACTCCGGCTTCCTCCCACAGTCCAAAAACATGCAGATTTGGGGATTAGGACAATTGGGCACTCTAAATTGCCCATAGGTATGAATGTGAGAGTGAATGGTTGTCTGTCTCTATGTGGCCCTGTGATGGACTGGCGACCTGTCCAGGGTGTACCCTGCCTCTCGCCCTATGTCAGCTGGAGTTAGGCACCAGCGCCCCCCGCGACCCTTAGTGGATAAAGCGGTAGAAAATGAGTGAGAGTGAGTGTGTTTTCATTGCCTTGGAATGATATTAAATTATATAAAATTAGTACCCCTTTTTTTCTCTGTCTTCAGAAAAACAAAATTCAATTCTCTATTATTTTAGATACAGACAAATAAAATTCCTTTGTACCATTCAGTTATCTTTTTTCCATAAAATCTGTGTTCAAAGAGAATAAATCAGTGATAATTAGGCTTATAGGGACCGATACAAAGACCATAACACTGTAAAATCTATTTCATCATAAAGACAAGGTTTAGCCAAAAAGTGTTTATTTCATTTTCTTAAGTAATAATAATAATAGGCTAATACTGATACCAACATTTATTCTTATTTTTCCTTTTTAACTTTCACAAAAAGAAGAACTCACACCTTACCTAGAGCTTTTAAGCCTCTGTTAGTAAATTTGATTATTTTTATACATATAGATGACATGTAACCTTAACATCAATGTTTGTATCAGTGAATGTCATAATTTTGTGAATTTCAACCAATACTGATGTTCAGCTGATAAATTGGAGCATCTGTAATTTTAAGACATAATTTATAGCAACTCAGAGCCATTTTTCTGAGCTACTTTATCAGATGATGATCACATACTTGGAAAAATATGTAGGTACATCCTCAAAGGGGATTTTCCAGTCAAGCAGTTACTTTAAGTTAAATATTTTCATTGATTTAATGCATCAATTATACTCTGGTCTCGAAGTGCAGTCGATAACTGCAAAATGCTGAGTGCAGCAGCATTTATTCTGCCTGTAAACATTGCAGCAGTGTGAGGGAGGGCTGACATACACACACACGACTTTAATGTCAGCCATGTTCTTTTTAAGGCTGCTGCAAAACACTCAAAAATGTTTATATCAATAACATACTAATATCAATTAGTATAGTAATACTAATACTGATGGTTCACAGTAATCCAGGTCATAGTCTGACGTCAGAACTTGAGAAGCCTCTTGGGTGCGAGTTGAAACATCTTTAACTCAAGTCTGGTCGCCTAAAGCTACTATGGAACATATTAATTATTGCGTTAGTCCGACTAAAACTGGACTTTTAAAACACATGTAAACATGTTAGCCTGACTGAAATGGTACGGAATCATATCCATCTAAGTCAAACTAACACACCCAGACAATGCAATTGACTTGCCGACTTATTACTGCATTAATTCCTTTGGTCAGGCCAGAGTAGTACTCAAGCTCAGCTCATACACAGAAATAATAGAAGAAGCCGGTACACAGACAAACAGTGACAAAAACATGGCAAAATTTGGGCCAGTACATTTTTTTTGACTGACAAGGAGAATGATTTTATGCTCTGAATTTAATTGAACATTTTGTACTTTATGGATGGTAGGAAGACTAGATGGTGCTCAACATGCTATCAACTTACCACAAGATAAACCAGAAACCACCTGCTACTAACAAGCCAAAAGGGGGCGTATCGCCACCTAGTGTAGCGGAGGCAGACACACGACATTCACTAAGCTGAGTAGAACAAAATACGTAGTCAAGCTAGAGTCGTATCTCCATGTAACTGTGCAGGGAAACATACTGACTGTCATACTGACTGTCTCACCTCTAGCCTCGATTTCTTGTATGCACATATCAACCACCATCGGCCTCTTGGCGTTGTGGGCTTTGACGAGGGTTGTCAGGTCACAGCTGTACACCTTCTTGACGTGCCGCAGGTCCGGCTGGCAGTCGTTGGGCACAACTTTGGAGCATTGCTTATGGACGTTCAATCCACAGTCTGTCAGGGAGAAAGACTGAAATCAGCTCTCCATCAGTTTGTTATTGATTGTGTAATTTGACTTTGTATTTATTTATTTTAATTCTGTCTCTGCCTTGTTTTTAAATGTTCTTGTGCAACAAACTGACTATGTCTGGTGAAATGGTGAAAAGTGAATTCAAATGACGAGATGGTAAAAGCAGCATTGAGATGCTGCGGACGCACCCACACACAGTTACAATAACACTGGAACCAAGTTGAATGTTTTAACATTTAAAAAGGGGATGACTCAAACAGCAGGCGTGACTGCTAACTTTAGCCCACTGTCCCACCTTCTGAGGTGCAGTATGTCAAACACAGTGGAGGCGGAGGCAACACGCAATAGCTAAGATGGACACTATGGTGGGACATTTACATAAAGTATGTACGATTGGTTTTTGTGGTTGTTACCTGCACACTTGACTCCCTGAGCAATGAGACCCCACATGAAGTTGGCACAGTACTCACACCAGTGAGGCCCCCTGAATGTATGAACCTAGCATAGGAGATAAGGACAGTGGGGGAAAAATTATATTCATTTAAATATGTTACTTTATAAAAAAAACACATTAAGATAAAATTGCTGGTTTTCTGAACAGTGTAATACCTTGATACCAACAATTACAGGCACCGACAAAGGAATGGCAGAGACATAATAGAGGGCAAACAGAGTTTAAATCTGTCCATTTATTGCATAAATTGGTCCTATATAAGGAAATGCTAATTATCTTTTCATATCTTAGTGCTGTGCATTTGTGGGTGTCAGTGTGTGTGTGTGTGTGCATGAGTTCATGCACATTTTTCTTGAGCTCAGTAAACTGTGGCCCTGACCTTTGTGTTCTTAACTAATGGCCGCTTGTAATATGTAAATAAGGCTAACAAAAGCTGAACGCTTGACATGTAAATGTAGAGATGTGTTCGTGTGTGCTCTCTGAGGTAAATTTAAATAAGACCCCATGAGCTGAATCAGTAACTCTTTCCACACATACACACACTTTGAGCAGAGGATTTGCAAACCCAAACATTCCCTCACCTTGAAGTTGTGGACCTTCTCGTACTTGGGCGCCAAGTCGCTCTCCCTCAGCGTCGCCCGCCGCACCAGGGACGTGAGCTGTGAAAGGGCAAAAGATCTTATTGGTTGCCAGAAGGTGGAAGCAGGGGAGTTGGGTTTAGGAGGAGCTGGTGCCCGGTTGAGAAAGGTCCCAGAGCCTGTGTTTGGGTCAGATGTGCTGCCAGAGACTGGCAGAGAGGGAATTGAACCAGTGCTGACATTTAGCCCAAGAGCAGCCGTAAACAAAGAGCCCCTCTGACTTGTTTCCTTCTTGGCGCGCCTGCGTGATTGCTTTTTTCCTCTTCTAATCATGTGCAACTCACGGCTCGGCATTGTGGGATGTGCAGTTTTGGTATGGAAGTTTTAAAAGAAAAATTGGCTGTGACACCAAAACCTGAATCCCATGAATTAAAGACAATAAAGAAATCAGCATGAAAGGAACAAAAACAAAAGGAAATACTGTTACATTTTGTTGAAATAAATGGTCAGAATCGTTTCAAAAAAGGAACAAGTATGGTACAGCAGCTGGATTCTCAAATCACATCAACAACATCCCAAAGTGAGGAGCTGACACAGTGATCAGCCAATCACATCAGCTCAGCATGCCAATGGGGTTGCATGGTGCAATTCAAGTTCATAAAAAAGGCTGCCTGTCTAATAAAACATCTACCTGGATAAAGAACACACAAAAAATGAAATTAATACAATACAATTCTCCAATCCTTGCAAAAATCCATCAAACAGAGTGCTGCGGCACAGTGAGCGCTCCAATCCCTGATGTTGGTGAGCGCTTCATCCCACATGGCTCAGTGTGTGCGTTAATCTGCTTTCCCTGTACATACTCACCAGGCAGAACCAGCGGAGGAGGAGGAGGCAGGGGGCGGAGTGAGCAAGACGAGGAAGAGGAGGTGATGGGGGGAGGCTGAGCTACGGAGCAGTAATGGATGAATTTAACAGGTCACATTGAGAGGAGAGGGAGCCAATCAGAATTGCAGGGATGCTTGTTGTTTTTGCCACCAATCCTTCCGACCTCATCAGTCCCAGGAGAGGAGGAGGAGGAGGAGAGGGAGAAAAAGAAAGAGCTGTTTATTTCATTCCCTCGTTTGCACTTTGTGTTCCTCTTTGTTTTGCTCCATTCCTCCTCATCATCCTACCTTCATCATCTGCTCCATCTCTGATGGTTTCTCTGACACTGTAAACCAGCAACTGCATTTACTCACCAGAGAAGAAACAAATAAAAAAACACTTTCATGCTGAATTTCACCTTAAGGAATTCCCTTTTTCTGGTTAAAGGAATAGTTAAAAAAAATTTTTTAAGTATTCCATTGACAAAAACAGCAATTTTATCTCACAGGACAAACTAGATGCTGACCTACTGCTGCCTCCACCATTAAGTTTGTATTTTAATTAAATCCAAATGAAAGCTTTCAAACATCAGTCACAAAATGTGTGTAAATTAAATATTAAACACAAGATACTGAATTGCAAATTGAGTCATTAAACTCTACAAATAACCCAACTGAGCACATAGATGGAGGTAAGATGGAGTAAATTGCAGAGGCAGGTATTGAGGAATGAGTTGTTTCCAGTCAGAAAAGACTATCTAATGCCGAGATTAAGTGGAAAACATATTCTTCATATAGCATACTCTTATACTGGTATTGATTTTATACAAATGCATCCTTTGTTTATATGTTGTTTCCGGGCTGTCATGTTTTTGTTGAGCTGCTTCTTAGCACAAGGAGCACACAGAACACAATCACCTATTTGTAACAGTGATTATGTACCTACAACAAAATCCTATTTAAAAAAAAAAAATCCCAAACGATCCCTTTAACTTTTGCCTCTGGGGAGGATGAGGATGTTGGTATCTGTTACCAGAACCAAACAGCAGCAGAAAGGCATTAAATCCTGTTACTCTGCAAAGACCTACACGCTTTATGCTCTTTGAATACTAATACTAATTGGTGATGTCCAAATTCCAACCACAAAATAGATTCAAATTCACTAATCCTCAGCACCTGTGAACAATACAGTGAATATCTATGACTGGTCACTGTTGAAATGGCAGTGTTGAAACAGGCTGGGGTGCTAACAAAGACCAACGCGATTACACACAGTTCTAGAAATATACGCAGATACAAACATTTTGAAAAGTGAAACCGGAAATTCTGTATGAAATGTGATTAAAGATGAATTAGAAAATGAAATCACCTCTTAGCGATCATTCCCGTCATGATCTAGTGAATTCAATCTCACAACAAGCCCTTAAAAAATTATTTTTTTAAAGAGGCATTGCCTCAACCACATCTTTATCAGCCCTGTGGGGCCATAAAGCTTAACTGAACATACAGTAAACAGTGATTAGCTGCGTTAACTTCAGCATATATGAAATATGTATTTCTTGACTTCCCGATAGGCAAAGAATGAGAGAGAGAGAGAGAGAGAGAGAGAAAGAGAGAGAGAGAAAGAGAGAGAGAGGGAGAGAGAGAGAGAGAGAGAGACCTCTGGTCCCAATGTCACAAACTGCACTGCTTTGTCTGCAAATCCACCCAATTATAAAAGCACACACGTACAGTGGACAATCCAACACACACACACTCTTGCATTGCATTCTTAGTGAGGACACTCTTAGATATAAAGGATTCCAAGGCCCATAACCTAATGTTATCCATTACAACTCAATGTCTAACCCAAACCTGTTATCTAAACGTAATCCTTTTTAACCCCAAAAAAGCTATTTTAAGTAGTGAGGACCAGCCAAAATGTCCTTATTTATGCAAAATGCATTTTCTTCTTATGGTTTATAAATGTTTTGGTCCTCAAGAAACTATACATACAAGCCCACACACTCACAGACAGTGATGAATGAGGTGCAGAATAGGTGGTCACGCACTGCAGGTCAAACAAGGCCTCAGGAGGTTCAGCAGGGGTGTAACAGATAAACGTGTCAGACCTTGCACACTCCTTTCACTTCACCACAAGTGCGAACGTGTGTCTTTTGTGTCCATTACGACTGGACTGTATATTGTGCACATTTATATTCATGAGTAAGGAGGTTCTGCAGCACTTACGTGAACATTTCTGCATCACCTTGTCTTGGCTTCTAAGCACCCGCCTGCACTAACGCTGTGTGAAATGTACATTAAAATGATTTGCATCCAACTTGGCGGCTGCATCGATAGGAATCCACACGTGCGCTTTCATTTTCATCCACCAGAAAAGAAAAAATTAGACAATCATGCAGACAGGAGTAAAAAGTAAAGAAAAAAACTCTAATCACCTCAAAGCTGAATGGAAACTAATAAGCCAATAACAAACTCCATTCATGTACATGGCTTTTTGGGAAGTTGGTGGTTTCTGCAGGCGAACTACTGTTATGCAATTTTACTGCAGAGCCCTTGGCTGGAGGCCATCTCTCCTCTGCATCCATCCTCCTCCTCCTCCTCTCCTCCTTCCACCATGTTCATAAACTCTCATTCTTCAATCTTAGTACTGTACAAACAGAAACTCACCTTAAAGCTGCACTTTTTCTGCAATACTTCAATAAAGAAAAAATTGGCAACTATTTTTGAGCATAACCCTGAGTATCAATTTATAAGGTATATATCATTGTTTTATACATATTTCCACATTATGGAATAATGATGATGCTATATATAAGGACACTGATTGCATTATAATTTATGTAAAATGCGATAGGTTAAAATATGAGTTGGTAAGATAAGAGTTGGTAAGATAAGATAAATGAGACGTGATACAAATTATAATAAACATTGCAAATATATATATATATATATATATATTTTTTTTTTTTTCTCCACACTGCCCATAACAGAATAATGCAGACATCATCTCTGGGCATGTTTAAAATCGTTTTCGATGATAATGAGCATGGCCAGTCCAGTTTGTCAGTGTATCAAACATACATGACATAGAATAGTGAGTGTTCTCACCCTCTCCTCTGCATTGCAGTCATCTTTGGCCACAGCAGGTCCGTCCAGAGCCTCGGGGCTGTGTGGCAGGTGTTTCTTTAGAGTGGGCTCCTGGTTAAGAGTGGTGTAGCCCACATGTTCGTAGATCGGATTTATGGTCATCTTAGCGATGTACTCCGCCGCCTGACAGAAAAGAACATCAACATGCAGTTAGAGATGGATTTTAAAGTCACAGTTCAAGAAGTTTTGGCTTCAGTGGTTTGTCTGTCTTTAAGCGGCAAAAGTTCAAAACTGCTGAACTAATTGCCACAATAAAGTGTTGATTTGTGTACAAAACATGCTGCTTGTTTTTTTCTCAGACTGAAGGCATCTAATGCGAACACAAACCTTTGTCTCTATGTAGAGTGTGATGAGACCATCAGTGACCAGGTCATGGATGGACTCGAACCTCTTCTCCCCGACAAAGTGCTTCCCGTCATGGTAGAGACGGAAGTTTCTCGTCTGGTTCCCAAACCTGGGACAAGATGGATGCAGAAGGAACTCAGTTTGAGGGCACATATGAGGAATTTGATTCCAGATTTCAATCACTTTACTTAAAAACAAAAAGTCATAGAAACCACTTAACAGAAAAAGGCTTTCTGTGTGTGTAGCTGGAGTATAGTCTCGAAGGAGGCAATGAGGCAATCATTTGTCTGCCATTTGGTTCATACTGCATATTTAAAATGTCATCAGATGACATTTTAAAGCTTAAGATCTTACTTAATCTTCTATTTTGGAGATAACATGATCAAAATTATTTTACTGAGTGGCTGAGATGAATTAAACAAACCTATTATTACTATTATAAATATTATTGTGTCATATAAAAAGGGTGATATAATTATCATAATTATTGAGTCTCACGACAGACAAAAATGCAGCCATTTACTTAAAACATCAATTGACTCTGAACTGGGCCAACACACAAGTTCTGCCCCTCAGTGAATCATCATGAAACAGTCAGTACATCATTAACCCAAAATACAACCTTTCATTTTTCTACCAACCCAAACTGGGACCCAAGCTTTTGAGTGTGGGGTATTTATGGAACGTAATTATAACCAGAGGGATGGAGGAGACAGTGAAATGTGCAGGTGGAAGAATGATGGGACTATGAATAGAATAAACTGACCCAAAACTACATGCAAATGAAGCCATGCACCCATTAAAAAGTGTGGCACCTACTCTGAAAAAATGACAGCTCTTATTCAAGTCAAAGTTGGACATAAACTTATTTGTGATTTATCTGAAACTTTTAATAAATGAGAAGTTTTTTTCTAAGGTCTCTGATTTCATCTTCTTAAATGTGAATACTTCTGGGTTTTTTTTGTTGTTATGCGACAGTAAAACCAATGTGTTGCAGACAAACATCATCATTTCAAGGTTTGGGGAACACAACAAAATAATCAACAGATTCAACATCGTTCACACAAACAACGGCTGCAAAACTGTTTAAAAGATTACTAACAATATGTGTCGAACCGCTGTAACAAAAAAATCATCCACGAAACTGAGTGAGACATAGAGTCACTAACTGCAATAATGATTGCTAAAATGTGCAAATGAACATTTACAGACTAACACACCATCTCCTCACATGAAAGTAAAGTGGGGTTAAAACCCTCCTCCTTGTACTGAGACACATTTGTGCAGGCTTAATATATTATAACTGCAATCCAAAATATTGCAATATTTGCAAAAATACACTTCTGAGAACACAACACGTGACACTTTTCCTAACATTTTAGCAAGATATAAAGATAGAAGATATGTATACATATTTCTGTGGAAAATTTCAAGGAGAAAAATGTCATTTTAAAGATCATTTTGAATGGGCAAGCCCCACAATGACAAAAAGATGCAGAGTGCCTCTTATGGTACTCTAAATAAGAAACACTCTTTCACAAGGAAACCCGCTCTGTTTTCAGATCTGGATTACCACCACAGTCTCATCATTTCTTCCTTGGTTCATGACCTACAACCCCAATGAATTTCATCAAAATCCATTCTTTACTTTTTGAGACATGTTGCTCACAGACAGACATAACCTGTTGGGCATTTTCAAGTCAGTGAAGACAAATATTACCAATTTTTCCCTATAACGTGTTTTAAAACATATGTTGCTATAAATTGTCAGTCGATTTTAACAAGTAAATCCAAACTTTCTCCTGACTGTGGCTTATTTATTGGACTTCATGTTCAAGATTCAAAGGTGTAAAGATTCTAATATCCAGTAGCATTAATAAGCTCATGTTGTTTGATTTTAGGAATGTCCATAGGTTTGCCACACACACACACACACACACATATATTAATATATACAGTATAAACACACCTTAGAGCCAGTGTGTATGTGCCTGGCTGTCTCTGACTCTCTCTGATGAGGTAGCTGCCTTCAGCCTGACTCAGTAACTGGTCGGCTTCTTCTCTTGAGATCATCCCATGATACCTGCACAGACAGAGGAGGAGGAAAATATTAGTGTTTTTGAACTGGTGGCAAAAACAGCATTTAAGTTAAGGGAAAAGGTGGAGACGGATTCAAAATATTTCAATGCAAATGACTGAAAATACAGAGAACAGCAACTCACTCTCTGCCATAGTATTTAGGTCGGTTTTCCACCTGCAGGGAAAAAAAAGAGATAGTATATATATAAAAAGAGAAAGATAAAAAGTATAAATCCCATTTAAATTTAATTGTATCAATCTACAAAGAGAATTAAATGTTTAAATGGGGGATTTACCTGCACGTGTATATGTTTCCAACTGGCCTATGAGTATAGAATCATTATAATGAGTGGTGAGCAAAACTATTTACCTACAAAAAATATGCGGCAATTCTACATTTGGTCAAAACTCAATAAAATTGTCAACAATATAGTGTGTGCGAAATGTCACTGCCTCTGATATAATACCAACTGTGTGCACTGGCTGAGTATTTTGGCACATTACGAGTGTGTGTGTGTAAGTGGGTGTGGAGAATATTGCACAAGTCAGATAAAAGAGAAGGAACATTTGTGTTGTGCTGCACAAAAATTGCTGTAGAGCCAATAAATCAACAAAGACCCGACAAGCGGTTGTGAATATTAACGCTCAGCGTGTGTGTACCTGGCAATCATTATGTTGTCGAGACCTAAATTTGTTTACAGTCACATTATGGGGACTTGTCTTCCTTTCGGGGACAAAAATCAAATCCCCATATTGTAAATTACTACTATTATTAGGATTAGGGCGCTAGTAATTATAGTTGAAGTTAGAATAAGAATCCATGTAAGGAATGTAAGTCAATGCAATGTCCTCTGAAATCATGGAAACCTGTGTCTGTCTGTGCATGTGTGTGTAGGGGGAGTCAATTTTGCAAAGATTCACAATTACTTGAATATTAAGATATACATATATACCTCAGCTTTTACAGTCTGAACATAGTGAGGGTAATAAAATGGGGTGATGGAGCTAGTAGAGGGAATCAAGCATGTTCACCTCTGTACATCACAAATACTGCTCAAAAAACTCACCCAACCTCCTGCTGAGCTGAAGGAGAAATAGGTGTTTGAAGGAAGAGCATATACTCAATCTCCCACTGCAGAGCAGATTTTAAACAAAATGATGAAATAAATTGCTCCATGGTGAAATGTGTGAGGAACACATCAAGGAAGCAATAAATAAAGGTCAAACTTTTGTAGTCAAATGAGTTCATCTTCAATTTTGGTGTACTGATTTAAACTGGTTTAGTGCTTCATGGTAGGAAAAACTACCAGACGTCTTCCATTCACAAGGGATGGGATGATATACTGACATTATATTGCAAATTGTTTGGCCGATAAAGTCCAATGTCATTCTGATTCTCCCTTTCGTCTCTTCCCCCCATCTTGCTCACAACCTGAAATCTTCACATTTTCCAAGTGAAAAAAGAGCAGGAGAAAAAGCAGCTGCCTCTGTATTATTTTTCTTCTTCTTCTTTTCTTTTGTGGTGAAGATAACTATTCTGAGGCACATTAGTGACATGTTGTACCATCGACATTAGCAATCCTTTGAATATCCTTATTAAGCTTTTGCTGTGAAAGCTTATAATTCATTCAAAGGATTAATTTATGCCAGCAAGTCAACCAGACGTCACACAAGCTAATAAGCGCCAGCCACAGATAAGTGCTTATTGGTGCGTCATTAAACCACATATGGCTGGACTTCCTGAAGACAATATGGGGCTGGTGGCAGCACTGGTGGTGGGACTGGAGATGGTGGAGAGTGGCTCATCCACTCCACCTGTCTGCTGCTTTGAAATAGGTCAGCAACCATTACTTGACCAGGCCAGGGAATCAAAACCAACTGCTTTTCATCAAACATGACAAACAGACACACATCTGGTGGCTGCCTCTCCTTCAGGCAGTATCAGCTAGTGGTACCACCTGGATGCCCTGGGCCAGGACACCTGCTAACACTTATTCCACCATTTACAATCCCATATATGGAGCTTTACCTTTGTATGTTCATGTTGCTTTGATCAAAAATAAACCCATCACTCATTATATTTCTTCGACTAAAACTTTAGTGATGTAAAAATGGTGAGCTGGATTTAACTTTTTGAGATCATGGCTACAGTTGCATTAACAGATTCTTTCCCTCAAGACAAAATATTACACTCACTAACACACACAGAAACAAACATACACAGAGACAATGTTATTTTTTTCAGTTATTTTTGTCTTAAACATCAACCCTACAGTTCTATGATCACAAATGCTGTATACATCTATTTGAATCAAAAGTGCAACCCATAATAGCATGTCCAATAAGGAGCTTTTTGAGATTCACAATTCAACATTTACTCTATTTTATACAGCAATTGTCAAAAAGGTTGCATTCCTGAACAAGCTGTGGTGTGCATTTATGCAGTTTGTGACCATGCACACACCAAACCTCTGTTTTCTGTGATAAACAGGGTTTCAGGTTGGCATGTGCTCATTCAACATAACTAAAATATGGCTTTTTGGAAACATCTGACTTTTAATAAAAAAAATATTCTGTCCTGTGCATACAGAATAAACTTTTACTACTGGATATGCCAAATTCACTGAACAGGAGACAGGAGTGAGAATCACCAGCATGCCAAAAAATTTGATTAAATCATGCTCCTTCTATCTGTCATCCAAAAATCTTCCTAAAACTTTTATACTGTTCTTATTTAATTTGTTTTTAATATTTTTACTTTGTAGCATTCAATTTATTTCTTCTTGCAATGCATGTTGTCCCAGTGTTCTATATAACAAAGGTGATTATTGATATTCTATTGTGATAACATCACTGAGAAAACTGTTAATTGGTCAACAATGGAAGAAGATGTGTGTCCTCACCTCACAGGTGCAGGTGAGTCGGCGTGGGTGAGGTGCTTCCTGCTGGAGCTGGTATACTAGGGGAGAAAATGCACAGCAATCAATGAGTAAAACAATAATATAATATACTCAGGAATGAGCGAATGGAAAAATAACAGTTAGAATTAGGATTATAACTCAATGTATCACAAAAATTGACACTTACAATAAGACTTCCACACTGGTGGTCTGTATTCATCATGATCTGGTAAGAGAAAAAGCACAATTATGGATTAACAGTTGCAACATTAGTCTATAACTTTACTTCCTTTGCTATAGCGTCCCCATGTGGACAAAATAAATAAAACAGTGACCAGTGATGATTTGATGAAACTGTTGTGCATTTCAATTTTATATTATACTGCATATAATCAAATGTAATCAAAGACTGGTTTAATTAATTAACTGAGCAATCACATTATTTTCAAGGACAATTTTCTAATTAATTTTTGCTACACCAGCTACATTAAAATAAACAGGTCTATAAACAAGATATAACAAGACAAGGCTTATAGCTCAACTAAAAATAATGTCATTTAAACTGAGCTGCAGAGCATACAGCAAACTATGCCAACAGTATTAAACTGTAAGCTGAACTCTGCAGCGCAGTGGCTACTGAACATTTCCACTCCAAACTCCTTTTATTGCTTTATGTATTTATTAAGGGACAAATTTAGTATTTATTTTTAACAATGCATATGACATTGTCATACTGAACATAGGTCTGTTGTAAAGTGTAAACAAAGGCAGCACAGGCCATTATAATAATAGCCATTTCTGCAAAAACTGTATACTATATTTAAACAATAAGAAATAGGGTTATTATGTAACTGAAACGATCATTGTCAGACATCTGTCACATTCAGGAACACGTCCACCTTAACTGCATGCATAATAACGCATAAAAACAGACCCTTTTCCTGTCTTGGTTTAAGCTGTGTTCCCTCGACAAAACTTATCTATTCAGCAGTTGTCGTCCCCAGTATCCTGTCTTCAAAATAACTCCTCTAAACCCTGCCAGGGTTTAGTGTAGTCTCGCCTTCCTCCTCAAGGCAACATAGAATGTCACACTAATGAGAAAGCTGCTGACACAACATACAGAGTTCTGACCCTCTGTAAGAGCTCAAAAGCGCTGCAGTGACAGTTCTGATGCACTTGCGCACAGCATTTCTTTTGTGGTGAGGAATAATGCTAAACACTGAACTTTACACTCATTTGGATAATAGTTGATTTTTAGAAATATAATGGCATAATTTACATATAAGCTAATATGATTTAAGAGCAAATAAGATATGTGTGTACTATGTACTGAGCACAAATATTTGTACTATATAATTATGTTTAGGGGAACCATGTGGGACAAGGAGGGGGTGTAGTAAGCAAGGGTGAGGGTTTATTTAGGTATTATTTTCTTTTTATATATTAAAATATATTTAAAAAGTTTCCCTCTAGCGGGGATTCAACACTTCAACATTATTCCCCATTTTTTTCTTTTGATTCTTGACTGTAATACTGATATTAATTAACAAAAAATGAAGTGGATGAGAAAGAACAACATGAGGTAAAATGCAAGGCTGGGAATTGTACTTAGAATAAGTGGACTTATATAAAAACATTTAAATAAACACAGCAATAAGCAGAATAAGTGATGGTTCTCCCACACAAGTATTGGCCAGAGAAAAACGTGCCTTTTATACAAGATAGTTATATTTCTGCTGTGTGCTGCTGCGGCTTACCAAACACATTCAGGGCCATCTTGACTCTCTGATATGATGATAATGATGATGGAACAATTCATCAGCAGATCCAAATTCCCAGCAAAACGGACCCGCTTAGTTTACATCCTTAAAGAGAACACACAGATACGCACAGAGACGCAATGCACGAAGTGAATACCCTAGTCAGTCACTGTCTGTCAAGATGATGGTGGTGAAAACAGCTGAGTAACGTTTAACAATAAATGATCACATTACGGAGGGGCTAATGTTAGCGGACCCCGCTCTGCTCAGTGACCACACTGAGACGAGGCTAAAGCAGAACGGAGTCATTATTGTGGGTAAAAAAAAGACTGAATTTAAACGATGGAGTAAAACCGACACCAGCTTCACGACGACGTAAAAACATGTGCTGGGTAATTCGTCTAACGGTAAGATAATAACACGTACTACTCACATTCACATCCATTCTGCATTGTGGTCGCCATCTTGCTTGGTCACGTGAGCAGTCTCGCCCTCTCTGTAGGGTCGCTATGGCAACGGACCGTGCGGCTGCCATTTGTAAAGAAAGATGAGATCGAAAAATATTATTTGATTATTACGACGATCGTAAACCTATACATGGCTAATGTTGTATAACCAATTAATAATACAGTATAAGGTCATCCTTAAAGAATAAAGAACTATGTATGGAGCTACGGTGGCCGGTTAGCTCAGTTGGTTAGAGCGTGGTGCTAATAACGCCAAGGTCGCGGGTTCGATCCCCGTACGGGCCAACTGTTTTTAATAATTACTTGATGTTTAAAATAGTAAGTCACAGTGCAGTCGATGATCCGACGTTATGTTTTTACTCTTTTTCTTCTGATAATTTTTGGCAGGCTGTATACTGAGATGCTCTCCACAGTTTGAAGGCTTCTCTCATCTTTATCACAATCTCATTTATGTAGGTCAAAGCTCTTAATGGTTCAGAGTTGTTTGTTGCAGATCAAAGTTATTCAGCACAACTTTAAACTTCTCCACCCAACTACTTTTTCACCTCCATGCGTGGTCTCCTCAGTTTCATTATCACAGTTCAAAATTATCCTTCATTCTCAAGCTCATTCCTTCGTCTAATAATAATTTCTCCCCATCACAGTTCAAAGCCTTCCCCTATTCCCATCCTCATCCCCCAACTGCTCCTCTAATAATAATTTCTGGCATCCTGTACACCAGGAGGTGTAATCCTTCTCCCATTGTTCAAAGTTCGGGATTCCTCATCCCCCAAAAAGCCACATTACGCAACACCAAGAACCAAACAACAAAGGAACAAAGGAGCAAATGAGGCAGTAGTGACATGACAAGAGGAACCTACTGGAAGAAGAAGGCATAAAGAGACTGATGGGATGAGGAAGCACATGGGTGGAGCAAGTTGAGCTGCGTTGTAGAAGTAGGAACTGCATTTAAGAGCTCTGAACTATGATGAGAAGAGGATGAGAAGGATGAGAACAACTCTGAACTTTGAAATGTGGAGAACGGCCACAGGAGAAGAAGAATAGGCAAAGGAAAGAAGACATTCATTCAACATTACAGCTGCCAACTGCCACGAAACACCAAAGAAGTTTGACCACATAGCTAAAAAAATTATCTACAATATATATCACCTAATGTGATTTTCAATAGCACCCTGTAAAGAATGAACAACATGCAGTCAAGTGCTGTAGGGCATGACTTGGTCATGCCTGTGTTTAAATTTGAGTACATGGAATACATATTCACCACATACGTCGTTAAGGCCTTTCCATCAAGGGAGCAAGTGATGGATGGCTGGAACGTAAAAACACAGGCTGCTAGTCTGCTGACTGATATCAGTCATTCAATTGTATGGGAGATCAGCACCACAGCCCTAAATGCCTTAGAGCCTCAGATAGGTGCTCACTTTGGCTCATTATTGACAGGAGTTTGGCTAAGCCGCTTAGAGCATACATACGTGACAGAGGAGGATGTCATGTCCAGCCTTGGAGATTCTATTCACCTTGGCCTTGAAGCAGCGCTGGGACTTGCGAGGAAACATTCTTATGTTGCAAACAAAATGAAGGAGTTGATTGCAGCCGAGGTGACAAATGCAGTTAACAAATGGCTGAATATCCTCCCAGTTAAAAACCCTCAGATGAAGCTGCAGCTAATGCAACCAAGGGAAATGGCTAACCTTCTTGCATATGCACTGATGTTAACGGCAACCAAAGAGCCTGAGCCATGCGATAACGAGGAGTATGTACAACCTGAAAATGCTTTCATTTCAGTCAGGTTAGCAAATCTGAACTACAGCGATGAGGAGCTGCTACAGAGAGATAGACACTTTATTCTATTATTTCTGTCATCACTGATAACACACATTTCAAAAGAAACAAAGACATCACTGTACAGTCTGAACTTAGAAGGGATGGTGGCATGTCTGCAAGAAAAGACTGTGGGACAATTAACAACAACTCTTCCAAAAAATCTTGAGAAGATCCAAATGGCTGTCTACAATAGACTGTGTACGGATTTTGGACCAGCAAAGTTTCTGCTCTGGGCCATGGCATCCGCTGACGGAAGCTTTGAGGAAGCTGTTGCAAATATTTTGAAGCAACAACTGCAAGAGCGAGAAAAGGGCAACTTTGTGAAGAAAATGGGGAGATTTCTCAAAAAAAGGCCAGATGAAGTTCCTAAGACTTTGTGTGCCAGCCATAAACCATATATAAATAATGGACATAGTCTTCTGAAGCCACCCAGGAAATGAAAATAAATTAAATAGGGGGCAACTGCATTTGAATGGAAGTCTATAGGACATATGAGGACATGTGAGTGGACACTAGAGGTGGTGGTGACACAAAGTATCGATTTTTACCATATAATTTTGATGTTACAAATAAACATCTTGATTAGCATTAAAAAAAATATCAGTTGATGTTTCAGTCCACAAGATGGTGCTCTGCAGCGTATGTGGCACTCGGACTAGTGATGTCAGTATATTGCAATTATTATTTTGCCAACACTCAGTATTTTGCAATATAATGATAATATTGAATTGTAACACCAATACTGTGATAATATTGTATCGTGGTATCTCTGGCGATGACCCCCTAGTGGACACCAGTGTGTTGTCCATTGAGACCCAAGTTCCAGGTGATGCCTCTGAACATCCGGTTGCAAAACAAACATGGTGCTGGCAAGATCGCACTTTAAAACAGGCATTCAGATTCTCATGGGTGACATTGCAACTGGTTGCCACTTGGTAGCAACACACCATGACCTCATCGATCAGTAACTGAATCAACACTCCACCTACCAGGAAGCAGAAGCACTGTTTTCATCAGCAAAATGTTCCTTCTGTACACTGTTACCTTTTATTTCAATACTCAATAAATATAAATGCATGCTCCCAAACAACATGTGCATATGAGATTAAGTACAGGAGTGAAATGATTCTTCCATTTTTTAAATGCACCAAAATATAAAATACATTATCTTAAATGTCACATAGAATGGTCTTTTTGAACCAAAAATTGAGATTACTGATGTCTACTTAGATAAATTAAATAATATTTATGGTCAAAAACCTCATAGTCTCTTTAGATTAAGCCAGTTTAAGCCTGTTTAAGCCTGTTCAGAGGCAGTCTCTGCCAGCCTCTGAACAGGCACTCTGTTTCTGAGCTAATGCCCGCAGCCCAGAACACTGAGTCTCTTGTGATTGGCCAACTACTCATTGCACTGCAAATGTGCCAGTTACGTAACTAAACTCGACTTTTCAAAATCGCTTGCTCGAGCGCAGGTAAACAGAGAAGCCCTTCTTTCTCAGAAGTGGCTGAAGTGTTTATTGTGACACTACTGATGTTTAGATACGGGAAGGACACAGGGACACACCAAAAAATAACAATAATTTGATTTTCCAGTGTTAGCACTCTTGCCTTTGCAGCAAGAGGCCCCGGGTTCACAACCCGGTTGGAACAAGGGGCCTTCTGCAAGGAGTTTGCATGTTCTCCCCGTGGTGCGTGGGTTCTCACCGGGTACAGTTGTGTTTTCATTGAGCAAGAGGTCCCGGGTTCACAACCCGGTTGGAACAAGGGGTCTTCTGCACGGAGTTTGCAGAAGGGTTCTCACCGGGTACTCCGGCTTCCTCCCACAGTCCAAAAACATGCAGATTTGGGGACTATGTCAATTGGACACTCTAAGTTGCCCGTAGGTATGAAGGTGAGAGTGAATGGTTGTCTGTCTCTATGTGGCCCTGTGATGGACTGGCGACCTGTCCAGGGTGTACCCCGCCTCTCGCCCTATGTTAGCTGGAGATAGGCACCAGCGACCCCCACGACCCTTAGTGGATAAAGCGGTAGAAAATGAGTGAGTGAGTGATTTTCCAGTGAATGTCCTCTTTAAGATACTTTGGAATTCGGTGGCAAGGAGGACACATCCTTTTTCAAACCTATGTGGTCTCGGATAGTTAGCAAGAGAAAATTGTTGGTAATGTTTGTCCTGTACCTTACCTTAATGACAACTAGGTGGAGCTCAACATAATTAATCTACAGCATGTGACTACCTAAATTTCAATCACATAGCCGGAAATGAAGTAGTATGAATTACCAGCGTAACATAAATGCTACTGACCTTTTGCACAGCAACCATTATGACAGGTCACAGTAGAAAAACCACAGGACCCATTTTAAGTGAACAGTACAACAATCGCAGTCATTGTTTGGTAAAAAGAAGCAATAGATTAATATAAGTGTAGTTTAATAACATACGTGTACTTCTTACATAAAGGCAACCACGAGTACGAAAAAAAAATTACCTGAAAAATGAAATGCACTTACAGTAGCAGCATTCCGTGCTGCATTACACTGAGGCACCGCGGGGTGGCGCTGTCGTTCTGTCCAGGTGGCATTTCTCTCCCCGGCTGCATGTGAGTGTCGCTGTAGCACCGGGGTGTCCGCGGTGTGTGCGTGTGTCTGTCTTCCTCTCTTTCTGTGTGTGTGGTTTTCATTGTTTGAGGTTGGGAAAGAGAGAGCGAGAGAGAGCTCGGTTCCCACAGTTGTCTCAATGGCTGCCGCACGGTCTCCACGTCCCACCTGAGAGGGAGCGGCTCCAGCTGAATCCTCACTGCCGGACAGGAAGCACTCTGTGCGGGGTTCTCCAACCTAAGCTCCGCACCCACCGTCGATCTGTGGATCCCTAAGAACAGAACATAGCGGGGTAAGGATATCTTGAAGCGAAGCTACGTTTAGTTCTTCTGTTTTTCCGTGCGTATTGCTTTACGTTTATACTTATGCTTTTCAAATATAAACAGGATAAACGTTTAGTTCGGTCCAGGAAACAGTGCGTGACTTAAATGTATTTTAAGTGTACGCTTGCGTCGATTGCAAGCAGCTTGTTCATTTTCCTAATCTGCTGAGCTCCAGCAGCTTCTTTTCCCGTAAGCTTCGTGAAATAGGAGCAGAGCATGACACACGTAACGTCTTTTACACGTTTCCAGACACTGCAGCGTATGTAGTTTTTAACGGAGGAGCTTCTTTGTGTGTTTTCTTCCTTCAGTGTTCGGTGGTAGTCGTCATGACCGTGCAGTGCTTGTCAAAGCCTGTCATTGTCACAACGTGCACATTATTAATATTGAGTTGCACATGCACACTGGTTTGCACAGCTAGTCTTGCTAGGACACTGCATTGTCTTCCATTCATTTGGACAGCCTAACCATTCTACGCCTAACAAATAACCTTTACCTAATCGCAATTTACAATTTACTATCTCTAATCTTAATCATTGCATTTGAAATGGGGTTCTGCCTCATTAAGACTGTGCTTTGGTTCTCATGGTCCTGAAATTTAGATGATAACCTTTCCCTGTATTTAATAAAACATGCAAATTACCTGCATGATTGGCCACTAAATTAGAATAATAACTAAATGAATCATTAGAATATTTTTTTAGTTTATTACTAATAACAATGTCAAGGAAAGGGACAAGTAAAAAAACAAGATGATAGCCTTCGTTGAACTAAATAAATGAGCCAGGTCCAATTTCTGGTTTGACCCCTATCATGGTAGGGAATAACATTTGGTGGCAATCCCAGTCACCCACTAATGGTTTGCAATCTAAGTTTGTTTTGATTGAGTCTAGAGAAGCTTCTAGGCATGTTTATAATATCGTTCCATGTATTAACATTACAGAAAATGCCCTAAAGATGTAACAGTCATACATGTATACACTGTGAGTGTGAGCAGACTGTCTTAACCTACTGACACATTTGCTCTGTCCTGAAAGGATTACACTGCTAACCCACATTAGAGAGCTTCAACCGAGGGTGGGTGGCTAAGATTTGTGGTTAGGTTAAGTTTAGGGTTAGGCATTATCTGTTTTGGTTAAGGTTAGGGATAATGCTTTGTTTAGGCTTTCTAAATGAAGGTAGGTCAATGCAGTATCTTTAGGAGAAAAGCTGTTGTGATTAATCCCGGTTAGTCACTTGAGTCAAGTGTACACTGTATCACTCCTGCCCTTGAGTTTTATACCGTCAGAGGCATCACCCATCCATGGAAAGTATTCCACTGTAGGTGGGTGGCACGTACAGTTTTTGGGTGTCAACCAATAGCAAAAACCTTTTTCTTTTATTGCATTCTGAACACACACACAAAGACTTTTTTTGCACCCCCTCTCCTCCTGTGGTGGGAGGTCAGGGGGTGAAGCAGCACCAGTGACTACCATTGTCTTCTTGCCCAAACCTCATTTTGCTAATGATTGTTGATACAGGGGTTGTTGAGGTGTGAGCAAGACCCACTCACTTTTTGTGATCACTAACGCCCCCACCAAGCCAGAGAAATTGATTTTCTACAACCACACAATAGAAATCCTCCCCTAAAGCTAGTGCAGAAGCTTAATGTCCCCACAAGTGGAGAGTGTCACCTTGATATAAGTCTGTTTCAAGCAGTCATTGATCTGACACTGAGCACAGCTGTAAGCGGGCAGCGTTAGTAGCCTTGGTCTTGCTCCCTGTTGACAACCCAGGGTGTCATTTCTCAGTTGAATCAGTTTGAATACTGTACAGTTGTCAGTTGTAAAGGTGGCATAATGCTGTGTGTAACACGGGCTTTGCCGACTTTAGCTGAACACATTACTGAAAGATGTGTTGTGTCATTTGTGTTGAATGAAAATTCAATTTAGATTTTAAAACAATCATTCAGCCTTACACAAACATACACACACAAGTTTGCAATTTACATAGCTATTCTTTTAAGGTCTGCACAAACTACCAAGTGTTTTTCCTAACCTTAACCTCAGTACAATTTAAGTCTTAGCCACCAGTGTTTAAGAAATCAGGATCAGGTTTTGGTCTCCATGAAGACTACTGGTCTGGTGACAAATACAAATACACATGCAGACACCCACAAGATAGTAATATCCAACACACCAATTTATATATAGTTTGATCTTACAATGTTTGACCCTGTTTTTTAGTACAACATCTTTTTTTAAATGTATCGGTCTGTCTGCATCGGTCAATTAGTTTCTCAAACCCGTGCTGGTTTGAAGTGTCCTTGTTAGACCTGCTGCCTGTTGTGCAACCTCAAAATACACTGCTTGTGTTGAATTGCTTATTCTTAATACCAAAAGTAAGTAACCTCTCAATGCTTATGTAACACAAAATAGATGCACTTCACATCCGATTCCCAGAGCCTGGCCTCTCTCTCACAAACCCTTGGGAAAAAGTTTAACTAACACCAGTTCAAAGGCTGGTTGAGAGGCCATGGTCCTGCTGAGTTAAGGCCCTGTGGCTGGAAGCGCCCACAGTAGCTTCCTTTGTGCCCGTGTGAGCAGCTCACTCTGTATTCCTCTCTTGCTCCATGTATAATCCTCCGGGCCCCTACTGACTGAGAATGCAACAGATTTTCTGCTTCCAAACTTTCACTTCTCAGATTTGTGTGTGGATCATAAAAGGTTTTAGATAAGAAAAAAAAAATATGTGGAAAAATACCTTTGTTGTGTCCTTTGAGTTTTTGTTGAAAGAATAATGATGACCCATTAATGTTTGTCAGGGAAATTGGCACCTGAGTGTTGATGGTTGAGTTATTGTAGGGCTATAAAACTGGCACTGAGTCGGTTGTCTTTTTACTCTGAAGTAAGTTCCAGGAAGGTGTCGGGTTTCACAGAATCTGATTATCGAACTACTGATAAACAGCTTTTGTTCATATTGGAGCAGTAAGGAAGTGGTGCTGAGGGCAAATTTGTTCAAATTTGTGGTATATGAGTAACCTGAATGTCAGGTCTCTCTTTATTTTTTTCTTGTTTTATCATCAGGTCATTTCCTTAGTTTGGCTCCAGTTTCCAGCTTCAGATTTTGTCAGTGAAGAGAATTGAGGTGCTGGTGTGTGCAGGTGAACAGATTAGGAACACACAATGGCTTTTTTAAACCTGTATGTCTTTGTGCACAACCTAAGATCCTTTTTGTGGGGATTACAGCTTGTCTCATTTTTCACTTTACAATCAAAAGGCTTGATTTCCTGGGAGTTTTTCCCCTTATATGCAGTACTGCATAAGGTTTTCTCTGTGTATGTTTTGTCAAGTTGCCCTTTGATGGCCAATCAAAACAATACAGAGTTCAGGCAATTCTACATTGGCTTCACTTTCCAGACTTTGAGTGCACATCCATCATTTATATTGTCTGTGGCTGCAGATCAGTTATTTCATTAATCGATTCTTGCTGCTCTATAGTCTGAACCTGCACACTTTTCCTCAGTGGTGCACAGAGACTTCAATATGAGTTCTGCATCACATTCTTGTTTGCAGAGAAATGTGACCTGAAGCCCTTGGTAGATTTTAGGATAATTTGCAGAAAACCACTCATTATACCAGGGTTCATTCACCAGATGTGGATGAAAGACAACTATAATTCTTCCAGGACTTTGGATTTGGGACAGGCAGTCACATTCATCCGATGATATACTTTTATTTGGTCATCCCAGATCAAAGAGGGGAGTCATTTTAACTGTGGCCCTGCTGAACTGCTTCACATTTATATAAAAATGAAGGCCGCTGTGCAATAATCTTTTTAAATACTCACTCATCTCCACATGAGGGTTGTGGGGGGGCTCTGGTGCCTAATCCCAGCTGACATAGGACAAGAGGCGGGGTACACTCTGGATCATCACAGGGCCACATAGAGACAAACAACAATCCACTCTTGCATTCACATTCATACCTACGGGGAATTTAGAGTGTCCAATAGGGCTAATCCCCAAATCTGCATGTTTTTGGACTGTGGGAGGAAGCTGGAGAACCCAAAGAAAACTCACTCACACACCCCATGCAGCCTTGCTCTGAGCAGGTCACGTAGTAGACAGTGCGGATGTCTTTCAGCTTTAGGTTCACTAGTAACATTGACCCAGACAGTGAGGAGTTACAGACACCATTCCATTCCAACATTCTCTCTGATTGCTTTATTCAAAAAAAAAAAAAAAAGAATGGTAAAATAATCTGTATTTATATAGTGCTTTTCTAGGCTTTGATGGCTGCTCAAAGCCATTGTGCCATTCACCCATTCACATGCTGCCAGCACAGCCGTCAAGAGCAACCCACATCCTTTGCATTGAAGGACGTCTTGCTCTACCGCTAAAAACAATAATCTGCTTCAATATTACAATATTGAAATCACAATAAGTTTTCCCAACATTGTGCAGCCTTAATACACATGATAATGTCTTATTTTACATAGTGTGCATTAAGAGGATTAAGATGCAGTATGAGCTTAAACCTGCTGTACATTACTGTACCATTTGACACTGATGCTGATGTATCTGCCCTGAACGAATACTGGTTGATAAGTTCCTTGGGCTCGATTGTCAAGGCACACTGGGTTTGCATTAGGGCTGCAACTAACAATTACTTTCATAATTGATTAATCTATTGATTATTTTCTTGACTAATTAAGTTGTTTAGTTGATAAAATGCCAGGAAGTGTTGAATGTTGATCAGTGATTCCCAAACCTTGAAATGAGATGTTATACAGAGCAAACAAACCAGAAAATACTCACAATGAAGAAGCTGAAATATCAAGCAGCATGTTTTAAATTAAAAAAAACGGTCAAACAATTACTTAGTTATGAAAATAGTTGACAATTAATTTTGTAATCGATTAATCCTTGCAGCCCTTGTTTACATGCATCCCCCAGAGAAAGATCTTCAGACCTGTTAATCCCTTATGAAAATTGATTCAATTATATATTGACAAAATGTTAATGTAAAAGGCGAAAACAGGATTTGGCCTTGGCCGAAAGTGAAGCAAAAAGGAGCCTGACAGTACCCTTTGATTCCTAAAATCTCCTAGGGCTGGGGGGTTAGATTGTTGATTTAAACAAGTGTGTTTGGATCAACAATCTTAGTATTTTTTGCGTTAACTTTCCAGAAACTTTCCATGGGAATTTATGGGAATTTTGGCAACCCTAGTAACCGCCTGCCTCGCTTTACCCCCTGACCATCCTCCAAAGCATTCCTCGGCCCTGATGTCACCAAGCGTCTGAGAGGATATTTGTTGTCTGAGGTTGAGGTTTATCAAGTGAAAGAAGAGGAGGGGGTGTGGGTGACTGAGCGTCTGTATGTTCTCAGGCTGTATCTCATCTGCCCTTCTTGTTAAGTTTTACTTCAAGTCTGAACTGGTCTAAAGCTGAGCTCTCTCTATGTGTGTGTGTGTGTGTGTGTGGAAATCCCACCTGCATGTGCTGCAGCTGGAATAAGTGTGTGTCTTACAAGGTGTGAAACACGTCTGTCTCTATGTCTCCTTTGTGCTCACAGAGCAAATTCCTTGTGGTTTTGACTGGGTAAGTCTGATTTAATTTTTTTAATGAATGCATTTGCCACAAAATTTTTCTCATGGCAAAGGTTCTCAGTCTTTTGCTCATCCCCAGACTCACATTTCACATTTCATTATTCATCACTCAATTAAAATCAAAAACAAAACAAAAAAATACAAAAAACCAAAAACATCTTTAAGACAGTTTATTACAGAAAGTGTCTTCATCTGATGGAGCAGTTTGAAGATGTACTTCTAAAAAACCCCCACATTAGCTTTTGTCAATTATGTAAATTAGTATTACAGGGTATTAAAGTGCATGTAATTTAGCCATGCTATTTTGAGTCAGCATTCGTGTAAAAATGTGGATGTTATCGAGTAAATGCCTGAGTTTCCTACTTTAAAACACCTTCCTGTGTATTTAAGAAGCCAAAAATAAAAATACCCCAAATCACAGAGTCATAAGATTGTTGGCTTTGAGTCACATAAAAAGACTCAAACTGCAGACCCTCAGTTTTCACAAGAACTGTTGTTCTTTATCTTTCTCCTCTAGGTGTGAGCAGAGGTCCCTGCAGCTTCACAGCCCCTCACGTAGCAGCCGTCACCATGGTCGAACCAGCCGACAGGTCATCCACAGCTGGTCAGCGGCTGGGTGCCCCTGAAAGCTTTGGGGTGTCCACCCTGGAGCCCGGCCTGCGGCCTCCTGCTCAGCCTCCAGGAAAACAGGTCTCCATACGGGTGCAGATGCTTGATGACACACAGGAAGTCTTCCAGATATCGGTGAGTAATGTGTAAGAACATGGGCATTTGTTCATAAGCTCCAATTTAGGGATTTTACTGATGAATGGATGAAATGATTTAGAATGAATGTACCGGAAGGTGCTGATCCATGTGTAAATGTGAAACTTGGTCTAACTCACTGTCAGTCATCATAATGTGTTTTTGAGTGTTTGTGAACCTTTGCCTCCTGCTCTCTTTGTTTCTATGCCCGCAAAGAGGCACAATGAAATGTTAGTGGCCTGTGGGAAATCAAATCGACAGAGTGAGGTTTAATATGAGCAAATATTTTAAGATGTCACAACCCCAAAACTGCTCCACTGGATGACTGACCATACCACGTGCACTTCATCCTGTGCCGTCCACATTCAGGAAGAGATGACATGTACATTCACCTGTATCCATTCATGTTCTTGGGTAACGAGGCTCAAGCCTCAACTCTCCCAGTTGTGTTACTGCTCTGTGATCAGCTATTGTGTTTGATAAGAGTGTGGAAATTTTTCCACTGGCAATAAGGTTGTGACAACCCCCCCTTTTTTTTTTTTTACACCTCTCATAATAACATAAAATATCTCTTCCTTGCTTACAATAAAATTGATAGTCATGTTCCCCTATACTGTCACAAGAGCTGCCCATGTAAGAGAATAGTGAAATAGTGAAAACATGGCAGGAACTACTGCCCCAAAGGCACTGTCATGCATGAAAGCAAATATTTTTATTTTTAAAATATTTTATTTTTAACAATAAAAACAGAACAATTACAATTCTGTAAGACTCGTTTTCATATCAAAACAAAACTGGCTATTCTAATTGGAATATCCTTTGAATCTACATCAAATCAGGTCGAGTTGAGACATTATAAATTGGAATTAAATCAATTCAGGAAAACACTAATGAAAGTCAGCCCCCAGAACTGTTTCGATTACTTCTGATGCCTCCAGATTAGGAGATAATTCATAAATCTTGAAAGCAGTTATTAAAACATTTGCCAAATAATTCTGTTCTCTTGAAAACAAATTTATACTTGAACCTGTATGTGGCTTATGGATGCAGTTTTTGAGAGGATGTTTATTTGTGTTAAAAAAAAAGCATCTCAGAAATCCGCTGTTCCCAGGAGGAATGCGGATTTTCAGGACTTTCCTCATATGATATTGTTCTGTGTGCAATTATGTGCCCTCTTGTTTTTTCTCCTCCACTTCTTCATTCACCTGCTGCTGCACCAACGCAGATTGACAAAAACATGTATTAACAAACCCCCGAATGGCTGCTGGCTCATGAGTTCAGCTGTTTGAGTCTGTAGCTGTGTCGTAATCCAGGGGCTGGATCCTCCCAAGTGCGCGGCCGACAAAGTCATCTCCTCCTGAGTGCGCAGCCAATGGAGGAGACGGAAGTCATGTGCTATGTGAAATGAGATGGTCCAGCCGGGGTGGGGCTGGATGTGCGTTCCTTTTCTTCCTCTCCTAATAAATTCTGGCAGGCTGCACCCCGATTCCTTAAATACTGCCATCTACAGTTCAAAGTCCTGAATCACAGTTCTCCTGCCTCTTGAAGTCTGACTGCTGATTTAATCAGCCAAAACATCCTTATAATCTGATCAGTTTAAACATTTTTGATGTAAAATAAATATGTCTAAAATATATTATTTTTGAATATAATTATAGAACTAAACGTATTATTATGTACTTTTTTGTCAGTTCTAGTTTTTGTTGTACCAGTTTTATCAGTTTTGTGATGTATTAGTTTTGACCCTCCAGTTAATATTATTATTTTTTTTAATATTTCATGTAATGCTGGAGTAAATGTAGATGACACTGGTTATGTGAGGTATCTCAGGCTGAGAGCCGAACATCGACAAGACAATTTCCCTTATGTTACTAACCTGGAATATGATTTACAAACACAAGATTTATGATTTATGATTTGAACAAAAGATTTTTGTTCAAATCATAAATCAAAAGAATTTGTACAGAAATAATTTCTCCAACAATAATTTAACAAAAGCATCATATATGTAAGTCAACTAACCAATGCAGTGAACTCTATAATTATTAATTATTCACAACTGATAATTTTGGTCATGAAATATTAGAACTAACACAGTTTTGACCAGCTCAAATAAACCTGGTTAAGATTCTTAACTCTTCTCTTTAATCTTAAGTAATAATATCTAAATAATATCAAGAATGTGTTAAAATTACTTAGTAAGTCTTAGTAAGTAGTAAATGTAATATACCTAATTATATCATAATTTATTTTATAAATTATATTCTTTTTTTCTTTTTATGGAGTTAATTTTATTTATTCTTTTTTTTTTTTACATTTTCATTTGGTTTACTATTATCCAGCCTCCACCAAACCTGTTCTCGTGTTGTGTTAAAAAAAAGCTCTCCCAAACGCGCAAAGATTTCTGGGATGGCGCCCACTGTGAAGGATGCACAAATGTATCCTTCAAAAACAGGCAAACGCCGGCCACATGAGAAGGAGCCGACGATTCACAAGGCAATAGGGACAGCCCATGGTGCAGTGCCGTGACGCATTTTGACGACATCTGGATGATGAATCCACACTTATAAGGATCCAGCCCCTGAACTGAGACACAGCTTGTATGTACACCTTTGAGTCTTTATCTACCCTTCCTGGAGATACACAGGAAGTGGGATAGGAGCCAACTTCCTGTCTCAACTCACCACACCTCTAGACACTGATGGGAAGACACTGACTTTTGCTCCCTTTCTTTTTTAATCTTACTCCATTTATTGTCTTATGCAAATGTCCTGTATATAACTGTATATTATAAGTGAAAGGTGTGTGTGCGTGCGTGTGTGTGTGTGTGTGTGAGCATAGCGACTCTCTACTTTCCCAATGCTGTTCAGAGGGAGAGTTCCTCTGAGAGGCTGCACTGCCAGCAGCTGTAATGACATAGGTGCTGCCGTGCTCCTGTATGTCACCTGGGTGCGGGTGTGGACGTGTGTTCGGAATTTAATGTTCTTTTACACGTGAAGGGGGTGTTTAGTTTCATGCCCTTCTCAGTGAAGCTGCACTGTATCATCATCATCATCAGCTTGAAGTTTGGTGAGTTTTTGTGATGATGATTAAGAAGGAGTCCACACAGAGTCTCAGTTGGCGTGTTGAACAACCAGAGCTGCCAGTTCAGGAAAGCTGTAATGGGTCTTGTGAAAATGCCAAGAATGTATGTGGTCGTTTGTGTGTCGGTGTCTGAGGCTGAGTGGACAGTTTGACAGAAGGCTTGGCTACAGTGTCTGTGGGTGGGCTGTCATCTCTCTCTCTCTCTCTCTCTCTCTCTCTCTCTCTCTGTTTGTGTGTGTGTGTGTGTATTGTCATTAATTTTAAATCCTAAAAATAGATGGTTTCTCCAAATGCTGTGAGAACATTAAGAACGTGGTGCTACAGCAGGTATGCGTATTGACAAGCATCTGGTGATACTATACATATGTACACAGACACAGTGACAGTATGATAAATTGTGCTGCCTTATACATTTTCATTTCAAAGGTTGGGTTAACCACCAGTCAATATTAATTTTGTTTTTTTACTTCTTTTACATTTGGACTAAACAACAAATCAGTTAATCAATAAAATTGTAGACATATTTGGTCATGAAAATAATAGTTAGTTGCAGCCATAATTGGGAGAAGCGAAAATGGGTGGGGGAGTCCGACTAGTGGTTGGAGGCTTAAATACACACAAAACCACGGTCAGAAAAAATGTCAATAATATTTCCATATTGATAGAGAATAAGATCAGGAGTAATAATGTGGTGACTACAAAACACTGCTGAAAGTGTGGAGAGAAAAAAAGGAAAACAGGGGCACTGTTTATATAAAAAAGAAAAGCAATCCCTGAAGTAAAAGTCAGTTGGTTTCACAGCTTACCATTGATTGGGTTAAATAAAGGAGGCATTGTCGTTTGTGCTTGACTCACCTAATCAGGCTTTTTTCTTTTCTTTTTTTTTCAATTACAATGCTGGGCAGTGTATTTGCACAGGAGGTGTTGACTGGCATGTGAATCAACAGATAATCCTGCAGCTTACACCTAGTTTTTGGAGTTTGTCTCTGCAGGGAGGTTAAAGGGTCTTAAAAGCTCAGCCAGTGTTCTGCAGACACAGAGTGATGAAGCTATCATTAAACAGTATTTAATGCTTTAACGCTGGTTGATGGAAAGATGATGTTGCAAACTTTGATATTAAAACCACTGGCCAATTACTTTATGGTAGTGATAAGACAATGTATGGTTGCACATTCAATTTCAAAAAAATTAATGTAGTGATTTTTCTAATTTTGATCATATGATCATAAATGGGGGGAAATATTTAATAGCTACCAGTCTTCCAGGACCTCATTATTTTTGATTATATATGATTATATTATTTAAGATCCTTGTTTTTTTGCTTTAAAAAAGTTCACTAAAATATCTGCAAGCAAAAACCCAACTAAAAAAAAATTCTCACCAGAATAAATAAAATTATTTCAGTGATTCAGTATAGTAGCACAATAAAGAGTTTAAATAACTTCTTTTTACAATTACCCCAAGGATGATGAGATTTGCATTTATTTTGGTCAGGATGACATGGAATTTAGATTTCCACATTCAAGTCCCTGTATGACAAGCATATAACTTTATAATATTAACTTTATTAAATCAGCTGTGTCCTCAGCCCCACACCCCCACACCCCCACCCCACCCCCAATTCTCATGAGGAGTTGTAACTGTTCTCCTCTGTGTTTACAGTCACAAATATTGGAATCTACAGTGTAATGTAGCTTTTCTCTCTAACTAAATTATAGCAGCAGTGTACTGCTTGGCTCCAGTCCAGCATTTTTTTTTATTGATAATCAAGAATAAGTTATAATGATTATATACTATAATTATAAGGTTTTTAATTATTCATGGTAATCTTTGTCCTTATTTCTCTGTTGATGACCTGTGAATTTTGAAGGTACTGTATATGTCATCAATAAAACATTATGAGTAGACATTAGCAACCACCAAGGCTTTACACGCACACACACACATGTGCGCGCGCTACATTATTAATTTGGAGTGAAAGCAGCATAGTGGAATTATCACTCTCTCCCACCTGGTAAATAATTAAAGTTATTCTCTCTCGCTCTCTCTCTCTCTCTCTCATATATATAATGTGTGTGTGTGTGTCTCTGTCTATAGGAGGAGAGCTTTATCTGTCCTCAGTGTGTGTGCTTGCATGCCTGGTGAATGTGCGCGCGCTACATTATTAATTTGGAGTGAAAGCAGCATAGTGGAATTATCACTCTCTCCCACCTGGTAAATAATTAAAGTTATAGTGGACGTGCTCTCTCTCTCTCTCTCTCGCTCTCTCTCTCTCTCTCTCTCTCTCTCTCTCTCTCTCTCTCTCTCTCTCTCTCTCTCTCTCTCTCTCTCTCTCTCATATATATAATGTGTGTGTGTGTGTCTCTGTCTATAGGAGGAGAGCTTTATCTGTCCTCAGTGTGTGTGCTTGCATGCCTGGTGAATCATGACATACGCTACTCATTTAGTTTAACTGAATTTAACCTAAATTCAATGTCTGTGAAGCCAGTCATTGATCCTGTTAGTGGATTGTGCTGCCAAAAGTCAAACTTTCAAAGTGTGCCCAATGATTGCAAGTAAGTATGTCAAATTTGTTCAAATAGCACTTTTCACCAATGTACAAAGCAAGTGTCAATAAAATAATAATAAAGAATATAAAAATAATCAGAATAAACAATCTATATCTTGTGTATGCTAGGGCACAGCAAGTTGAGCTGCATTTTTCTCTAAGAGACTAATAATCAAATTTGACCCAGGCTTGATATATTCACATCCTCTGTCCGTTCTATTCCTGCCTGAAATGTAACATAGTGTTGGTGTTGTGTTCAGGTGTTGTCATGTAAATAAAATTACATTATTCAGCAAAGCATCATGTCTAGTTGGCTAGTTACAGTGACTAAACACAACCTGAACCAGAATACATTTTTGTCCAAACCCAACCTGTCACGTGTGTATACTTGTAAAGATTAGTATGCATTTGTGTGTGTGTATATATATATCCCTGCACTATTTTCCCGGGGGACATCATGGAGACTTTTGCTGCTGTAATCATGACTTTTTCATCAGAGCTTTGTCTTCATCTCTTCATTATGGTGACAGATGAAGTCCTGCCGAGTCCCTGGGGATCAGTTGGACCCATTTAAGTCCTTCCCCTCCATAGACCTGCCCTCATCAGTTCAGCTGAAGCATGTGTAAATCTTTGTTGCTCTGAAGACCTGCATATAGAGCCGCATGTGCCGTGATAGAGCTTTCACTCATGTCATTTAGCTTTTGTTTAAATAATATATCCTTAAAAGCAAGTGTGCTGTCTTTTTTCTCCTGTCTTTCAATCACTAGATTCTGATTGGTGAATATTTTCCCAGTCTTGTCCCTTGTTGCCCTTAATCCCTGGAAGACCATCCTGTATATTCCCATAAACACTGACTGTCCCACTATCCTGCTGTTATTTTCAAGCGTCTGAAATCCACAGAGAGACTGGACAGGGATGTGTGGGGGAAGTGTTCCTGTTTGGATGCAGGAAGATCTCTGGAGCGTTTTTGCTGCGTGATTGGATTGTGGCTTTATTATCTACACAGTTCGTGTTCTTTTGTGTCTGTGTGTTTGTGTTTATGAAAACGGGAGCTGGGGAACGATTTGTGACTACAGGGGGAGGTTTATGTGGATTAAGATGATGGAACTGATGCTTTATCAGTCCCTCAAGGATGACGATAGATGAGCTTTAGGTCCCCTGCCACATTATACACAAATACACACACACACACATGCTCATTCCTGAGGATGTGGAGTGGTTGACATTTCAAATGGATGGGCCTTTGTGCTGTCAGTTGGCTGAGGAATTGATACATGTGAAATAAGATAAGAGCAAGATAGTGATGTGGTCACATTAAAACCCAAAAGAAGCAATGACTGACAAATGATTTTTCTGTATTTTTCTGTATGTCAGAATCACTAGAATAGGTTTATAGTTTATTTTTGAATTTAATCTTCAGGTTGATGAAGGCTCTTTTATCTTGAGCCCCTCCCACAGACACAGATGGACACTTGTATTTCATACACAATGGATAACTTGAGGCAGCATCTCAGTTTTTGAAATGCTCCACCTGTATTAACAAGCATCTCCTTTTTGTTTTAAGCGTAGGGCTGTCATTGTGTTGATTTTTTTTTTCTTAACATGCAAATTTGTACAGCAAATTATGCCACTATGCAGTTAGCTGTTTAGCTGTGTCTGTCCTACCTCCATCACAGCAGAAGTACAGCATTGTGTCATTGTTGTGCTTTCACCTCTGGGACCTTGACTGGTTGGCCCTAACGAGAGCTGAAATTAGCTTTAATGCATCCTCCCAAGGGTAAACTAGTCTGCACATAGCTACAGTGTTGTAAATAGGTGCTGACTAATTTGTAAAATGTAACTGATTCAAGAGTCAGCTGGAGATGTTTGTACAAGCTCTGCTGAAGTATTTTACTCTGGAGCTATAGAATGGTTTTCCCTGTTCTTAACTGTTGCCATTTTTCTGAAATTTACATCAGACAGAGATAAAGAAGAGGTTTGCAGGCTGGTAAACAAGTGATGTAATGTAAGAAAATGTGTGTTTTGAGGTTTGGAGCCAAATCCTCATTTTTCAGGAGCACTGAAAGCTAAGTTGCTGTGGTGTGCATGTGTGGTCAGTGCCGAGGCGATGTTTAAAGACAGTATTGTAGTTATTTTAGTTATTTTAGGATGAGGCTAAGGGTCTGGTTTGTGATTTCTGCAAGTTTATGACTCCTCTCTTCTCTTTGAGCACATACTGTACAAAATCAACAGTAGCTTTGACAGGCCTCATCCATCATCTTACACACACGCATGCACAGCTACATGTCATACATGTTTGTATGGATCACAAGGGCCGCATAAATCCACATTACATGGATATTTGACCTAATGGGTCCATGTGCATGAATATATAGTATTTAGAGCAAGTACATGTGTATGTGCTTAAACAGACCATTTACTGACAGCCCTATTACAATAAATATTTGATGTGATATGCGGATGTTATATCTCGGTCTGTCATTGAGGTATAAACATTAATAAATAAGTTGGTTGACTCATCATCCTCAACTATTAAATTGCCACAGAGGACAGTATAGGTGCATCAGTACATGGTGGTCGTTGTGTTTTTATTGCAGTTTAGCAACTTGTCTCTGCTCATCTGTAAAAGTTAATATTTTTAAAAATGCACAAATCATGTACATGGGGTTATTTCAAAATCAAACACATGAAATAAAATTTAAGACAAATTTGCTTGCATATAATTTATTAACCACATTCAAAAAATATTAATGATAATATCATAAATGTTTAAGGTTTTGATCATTAACCTTAAATGTCATGAAAACATGTTGAAATATTAAAGGATCATTTGTGTAATTTCAGTGCTGGTTTTCTCTGGTCTGGTTTGTCTGGTTTTCTTCTCTATGAAGCCAAAGATGTATTGTTTCAAAAATAATTGGCGACCGGAATGATTCCATCTGCGCATGTACAGTGCAATGTTGGAACATTTCACAGTTGGAACCATGGTAACTAACAAGCTCAATTAGGGGTCGTGTCATGTTCTTTGACTTGGTGTTTAAGCAACATGTGGATGAAGCACAGTGCAGCTTTCATACAAAGGATCCACTCTGTGTTATGTAATGGTACTTGGCATTCACTGGCTCATTCCTGTGGTCAGAGACTTCAGAGAGGGACGTCTAACTGTGGACTGTCTTTCCTCTCAACTTTTCCCTATCCTCCTTTTTTCTCGACCCCAGGTTTTGACCTTCCTGCAGAGTGAAGAATCACCATACTGTTAAACATTTCATAAACACTGGTGTTGCATGGTGCAGCACTACTGGCCTTCTTTTTTTTTTTTAACTCTGCCTTTAGTTGGGTGTGTGCACATGGAGCCACGTGGAAGCGTTTAGATGTGCTGAGTTCAAAGCTAGGGTCACAGACAGAGCTGACTCTGAGTGAGGAAGCAGCGAATGAGGGAACAAGTTGGACAGATTATCATTCAGTAAGTAGCAGACTGTTGTTCAAGGAGACACAATTACAGAAAGAGTTTCTCTGAAAGGGAGCGAGATGGGGAGGGCAATGGAAGAAAAGAAGAGGGCCCCACTGAGGAAAAAGAGAAGCAGTGTTTCCCTGATTGTGATATAGAGAAAGACGCACACAGACACACATCCGACTCCCACAGAAGCATTCTGCCTCACCAGCAGCCAGTGAATGAGTCCCCAGTGAGGAGGCCCGGAGCTGGGCCCCATTTTGGGTAATCACTCTGACTCCAGTTCACTGTGCTACACAACACCACCATCACATCACAACTATGTTGTTTCTGTGGATTACACTGATTTATCAACTGTACATCAATATTGATCAATCAGTGTGATAGAGCACACCATTGTCAGGGTTATATGGAGATAAAAAGGTATTATTATTGAGTAAGTAATTGAATGAGAACCTACAAACAATACAACTATTCACTGTTTGTGACTGAAGGTAGTATTAAAGTTTAATTAAATCACACATTGTATAAATATTTTTAATGTGGAAAATAATACAGGAATCCTAAATAACATCATAATAAATTATGAGGTCTGTCAATGACTAGAATGATAAACACTTGTGGCTCCTTTAAAATAAATCACAAGAACTATTGTGGTAAACCAGACAGTCCTGTCATACATGTGGAATATTTGTAATTTTACCTATTCATGATAATGATAATGGACATTTACCTCAAATTTACCTTGAGCTTTTTTTAAGGAGATGAATGACAAACTTGTATACCTTCCCATTCTTAATGAAGATAATGTGAAGGGATGAAAGACTGAGAAAGAAAGGCATTTGCATCTTTCTTTCTTTTTGTCCTCTTTATCACCATACCCCCCCCTCCTCCAGAGTGAAACCTCTGCATTTTTTTTTGTTTAGACACAGATGGAAAATTAACAGCATCTGCTGCTGGGTAGGTTTTTCACCACCACCACCACCACCACCAGGCATCATGGCAGGTGGCCCACAGTGTATTGGACAAGTGAATCTAGCTGAAGCTGCACGGTGCATTTAATGATGCATGTTGCTTCTCAGGCCACCTAATCAAATTGGATTTGATTAGGTGGCCAATATTCCTATTCAAGATTAGGAATATTCATTGATACCCCAAAAGCAAGTGGACCAATATGTCAGTAAAACAAACTTAAATAGTCTTCAACTCAAATATATATGGGTGGAGTTGGGGGTTGTGTAGCTGCTTATTCTAGTTGTCTCCGCTGCCATAAGTCTTCCCTCCATGATGTTTAAGGGCTTCCCCTTTTCTTAAGGTGAAAAGGTCCTCAATAAATGGTCAGTTGTGTTAGTGTGGAGTGCATGACCTCTCTGCTGGAACACGCCAGGTGTTGGCCATTTTTTTTTTTGTCCCCATGCCTGGCGTTATCCAGTGGCTGGTTGGATCATGTTTTCAATTTATCATTTGCTTTGGTACATGTTTTTTAAAGCACACAATGATGGAATTTATTTTAATTTGGTACAGATTTTCAGATTGAGTGGATGAAGTTATTGGTATGACATCTCTTACTTGGTCTCAAAATATAAAATGCACAAGAGATTTTCAAGGTTAAGATCAGTTTTTATAAATACTTATTGGAAATGTCATTACATCTGTTACAAACACTTGCTTGAATTTAAGGTGAACATAGATATTTGGTGGTCAAAATTACCTTGTGAATATGTTCCCATAGTATTGCCTCAAGAGAATCCTTTCAACTTTGGCACAAATGAACTGTTTAGATTTGGGAGGCAGTGACCTCACCAAACAAGTTTTTGTCTCCTTGAACATTAAAATCTCTCTAAGTCAACAAGTGATTGTTGTTTGATTCAGGAAACAAATTGTCTAAGCTGAAGCTGCACTGGTCATTGGTGGTGTACTGTACAACTGCTGGGTGATATATATGATATTGGTATTGTTATTATAATATTGGTAACACTGAGGTCAGTGTCTATACACATGTGATGAAAAACTAATTGTGTATTGAAAGAAGCACTTCCTAAATGTGAACTGTTCTTGGTGTTGGAACCAGAAAAGAACTGCACAAGTGAATGCTAAGAGTTTAGTGAATATCTTAAAATCTAGAACTCCTGGTTAGACTTTTGTGAGGTCCCTGATCTGCCTCATTTAGTGTGTGAAGGAGATGTTGCAGCTCTGGCCAAGGCTCTTTAACTTCACTCCTGATTTTTTGGACACTATTGAGTGAGTGTGTTTGTGTGTGGGGAGCTTGCAGAACTAGATTCCTTTTAATGGGTGAAGTGTTTCTTCTTCTGTCCTCGCTCCCTCCTACTCTCCATCTGAATGTTTTCAAGGAGCCTCGGTGGAATTTAACAGCGGCTCTCCTGCTGCGTCCCCCAGAGTCTCCAGCGGCGCATTTCTCCGAGTAACTTAGTAGAGGAATGTCGGCTGATGTGTGATGGTTGGGAGGAAGAGGAATGATAGAGTTGGTTTTCACCTATCCCCATCTTCTTTTTCCTCTTACTTTAATTACCACCCTTCCTTCTCCCAGAGTCTCTCTCTGACAGGTTTACAGACAGCTCCATCATACTTCCAGACTGGGATTTTCCGTCATTTTGCCTCATGATGAATCACTGTCGCCACTCTTTTGGCTTTGGCTGTGATTGATTTAGTTTTGTGTGCCCATTTGGCTTATCTGAACATTTCATTTTATGCTGAATGGCTGCAGAAGTCACAAGAGACTTATTTCCTGTTGGAAAATTGTGTGTGTTGATTGACATGCTTGAATGTCATTGTGGTATCCACTTTTAATTGCAATGAAGATTTTTGGGCTGTGGCTTAATTTGATTTGCTGCTTGCCAGTAAATCCTCTGCGTATCTTTGTGATAACCACGCACATGCATGCATAGTTAAAAACATTCTGTTGTCTCCACACCCTCTTTTATTTAGACCTTAATCATCTGTCTCTCCAACTTGCACATACAGTAGATGCACACACCAGGCTTAGCCATAGTATCCACCTATTAATGCTCTTAATCTTTATTAAATATGTTTTGTGGTTTTTTTTTAACAGTTACTGTTGTTTTTGAATCCACCATGTTTTACTCTCAGTAGCCCAGAACTGACAAATCAAACACTGACTCTACGGAGCGATTTTGGTGTTCCTATGCTTTTTGAAGTAAAGGTGGGTGGATTAATGGGGCTGATATTTGCCATTTTGTAGTCAACAGCATTGGCCGATTTATTATTTATTCCTTGGCCAATTGTAACAAATTGTATAGTCTTGTTTTCTGAAATTGGAAAAATGTTTCTAAGTCAGTAAAACTTTATTTTTTCATCCAAAAATGTATTTTTTGATAACCTGTTTTGTGTATTTAATACTTAGTTCATTCATTAGTTTATTGAAAATGGAGGAGAAAAAAATCAGCTTAACATATGGGTCAAAAATAGAAAAACCTCTACCTGTAATTTGAAGGTCAGCCCACATACACTTGCAGGGGAAGGATGATTTGGTAGTAATATTCAATTTCACCCCTAGATGCCACTAAATACCATACATTGGTCATTTTAGCTGTTGTATTTGTCACCTTTTGTGCTTAAGTACTTTAGGTCTGTTTCAAACACCGAAAACAGAATGCACATTGGTTTGACAGATAAATGTGGCTTAAACCGCATTCTAGTCCCCTCACATAGTGCAAATTTTATGCTTTATGGTCTTCACAGTTACATCAGACACCCATTTGTTTATATTCTGGTGAAATGGAACCTCATTGAGCGAAGGATTATTGTGGTATTGAAGATAACATAAAAACAGGATGATGAAGGTTATATAGAGAGTTTTATTTTTTTCTTAGAGTTTGAGCATGTTGGTGGGGATTTATTTGGGAAGGAAGGTTTAAGACCCAGAAGCAGGGGGAGTTTCTTTACTGTGACAACCTGGTAGACACTTTAGATAAAAGCTTGTGCTACATGGTGTAAGGTTTTCATTTGACCATCTTGTTTCCCATTGGAGCTCCAGATGCTTTTAAGAAACAGAGCAGCCCTGTTGTGAGATTTACAGACCTCATTATTGTGCAAGGCATTGTACAAACGCCATCCTACACATCACACTAATTGCTTTTTTTTTAATGGTACAACATTGTGCATGTATTCCCCTCTGCTGCTCAGTCTAATTGTCTGTCTCAAGTGTTCTGTGTGCTGTAACACACACAAACACACAAAGACACACTGAGAGACACACTGTTGTCGTCCCAACAGCCTGCAGGCATTTTCATCATCCTGCATCAGGGGTAATGCCAATTTGATTTCCCACCATGCCTTGCTGTCTGTACAGACAGTGCTAGCAGGCGCTCTGCCAACATGCCATATATTCAACAATCCACTTATGTATGTGCGTGTCTCTGTCCGTGTGTGTGAACCCTATGTCCTTTCCCTTCTGGCAGCATTGAGGTACTGGTGCCAGTAGGTTAAGCCTTTTAACCTAATCTTGAAGAGAATATGCAGGCCACTGGCATACCTCAGATTGTACATGTGTGATTGTTAGGGTAAAACATAATGGAAAAAAAAATATTGCATACATTACAAAACACAAAAGTCTAAGGTGTTTATGGCGTTCTATTTCTGGTTCTTGTCCAAGCAAAACTAGCACAAGGAACTCTGCTATTTATGTATGTTTGCGTTATGTATTTTGCACAGGTTTATATACTACCTGGCCACCAAAAAAAAAGCACTAGACCGCCTTCAGCTTTTATTACAGCGCGCATTTGCTGTGGCATTTTTCCAAAAAGCTTCTGCAATGTCACAAGATTTATTTCCATCCAGTGTTGCTTTAATTTTTTACCAAGATCTTGCACTAATGATGTGAGAGTCCGAACACTGTGCAAAGCCTTCTCCAGCACATCCCAAAGATTCTCAATGGGGTTCAGGTCTGGACTCTGTGGTGGACAAACCATGTGTGAAAATGATGCCTCATGCTCCCTGAACCACTCTTTCACAATTTGAGCCCGATGAATCCTGGTATTGTCATCTTGGAATATTATGCCCATGCCATCAGGGAAGAATCAAATCCATTGAATAACCTGGTCATTCAGTATATTCAGGTAGTCAGCTGACCTCATTCTTTGGGCACATAATGTTGCTGAACCTAGACCTGACCAACTGCAGCAACCCCAGATCATTGCACTGCCCCCACAAACTTGTACAGTAGACACTAGGCATGATGGGTACATCACTTCATCTGCCTCTCTTCTTACCCTGATGCTCCCATCACTCTGGAACAGGGTAAATCTGGACTCACTAGACCATATGACCTTCTTCCATTGCTCCAGAGTCCAATATTTATGCTCCCTAGCCAATTGAAGCGTTTTTGTTCATATTGGCCTCACTGATTAGTGGTTTACTTAAGGCTACACAGCTGTTCAGTCCCAATCCCTTGAGTTCCCTTCACATTGTGCGTGTGCTTGATGCATGCCAATGATTTGACCCTTCTCAAACAGACTAACATCTTTTCCACGACCACAGGATGTGTCTTTCCACATGGACGGGTTAAAAATTGAGAAGCTACTCATTGCATCACCCTAACTCTTGCCAGCTGAAAGATAATCGCTCATGCAGTAATTATCGATTTTGCTTAGTTAAATCTATCTATCCATTCTAATAAATTGTACAGAAAACAATGAATAATGACGTTAGTAGTAAGCCACAGGTACACTCACATATTCAGTGGACGCAGTTGTTATCAAAGCTTGTAACACTTAAATATGTTTATCATTCAATACAGTGTGTTGGCCAACACCAACAAGCTGTAGAAAAGGCTCATTGATATTTCCTTCCCCCTGACATTAGCTGAGCAACTGCTGAGTTAGCCAGTGCAACAAGCACAGTGGGGGTGAAAACCGACTGCAGGAAGGTGGGGGCAGGGGCATCTTTAATGCTCAGGCTGAAGAAGTAGCACCACGACAATGGCTTTAACATGGCATTATTAAAGTAGATTTTATGGACCCCTGTACTTGGCCCTTGCAGAAAACAATCTTTTGTTCAGAATGTCAAATGTCTTATAGACACATTATTGTGAGCCTTTTGGAACAAACAGCAGTTTATCTGATTTTAAACCATCCCAGCACCTGGTGTGGAGATTAACAGACAATTTAAAAGCTAGAACAATGCTACTAAAAAATATATTGCTGTGACTCCAGCACCATTTACTTTGTTTTTTTTTCTGGTCCACTGACCTGGAGTGCAGCAACAGGGCACAGCAGGCTCTCCGGTATGAGCATGTGAAACTAAAAAATAAAAAACAAATCCACAGCTCAAATTACTATTTTGTCACACTTTCTCATAAATTGCTTCGTTTCATTTATAACACACATCTCATGTCTTTTTAGATTTCCATCTCACTAACAAAGACCTTAGCTAAAAGAACAAGGGAAGAAACTGAACAGCTCTGAGGTCCTTTTCCCCCCATCTTTTCCCTTGTGCAGAGTTCTTATCAAATCTCACCCATCTGGTTTGTATCCCTGTCGACATTATTGCTGCAGAGCTACAGAAGAGTGGTACCTTTCAAACATCCCTTTACGTCATGCCAGTTTGCTTCAAGACATTGAACAGAATTCAGTAAGATTTCTTGAGTCCACAGTTTGTAACAAACCAGACAGGATCAGTCGCCTTGTTGAAGGAATTTAGGGGAAGTTAAGAAACCCAAAAGTACACTATGTCCACTCTTTTTTGCATCAGTGACACTGTGGAACTCTCAGCATAACATCACAGATGGTGAGAGTGTTTTACTTGGCTGTAAGCAGAAGGAAGCAGGATCCAAAGAAAGAGAAGAGGAGAAGGAAGAAGATAAGCAAAATAATTGATCACAAAAAATGTTTTATGTGTACTACTAAAAAGTGACAATTTTTAGACTAAAATGTAGCTGACGGCAAGGTGTGACTACTTTACTGACTTCCATCTGTAAGAGTTAAGCATCTTATTGTGATTTCTTTAACAATCAATTTCTTGTCAGTTCAATTAGCAACAATAATAATCTACTACTGTAAATTGATAAAAAGTCATACCTCTGTATTGTTGATGAAACACATTTCCCAATAAGTCAACTCTAATAATGATAATTAACTTAAAAAAAATATAATTTTAATATAAATACAACTAAAATGGACAGATCATTTTCATTATCTATCAGGTCTCTAGAATCATTGTCTAAATAAATCCTACCAGGTTAGATTTTTTGATTTACACACTTATTTCTCATGCATTTTCATTAATTCTAATCTCAGACGTAGAGGGAGTAAAATAAGTAAGTCACATGCAGATGAGCATGGGAACCTGTACTCAAGGAGTGAGGGAGTAGGAGATGGAGAGTGTGTGTGTTTTTTTTTGTAGCTGATGACTTTGCAGGGTAACATGAGGATCCAAAGAAAACAAGAGTGAGATACAGACAGGTCTTCTTCCTGAGTACTAAGCAAATTGTCTTATTTACTCCCTTTATCTTGAATTTGAAATATTTTCATAACTTATGCACTTAACTCTCTAACAAGAACCCATAAGCACTCAAAGGACTTGTGATCCATCAGACAATCAATTTTCTTTTTTGTGACCTTCAATCCTTTATGACATCGGCATAGTTTGTGTCTAGTTTGCTGCAAAAATAAAGGTGCTTGAGTCATTTAATAAAATGTAAACAGAAGCAGGAAACAGTTGGATCAGCTGCAGAAGGGCCTCTCTGTTTTATTAGCCTTATTTTTGGACTCTCAGTTGCTGCCAAACTAAGCAGTATTTTATTTTTTTTCCTCTGTGCTGTCTCATCTATCAGAGCATGTGTTTTTTTTATCATCAGCTTTCTCGCAAACAAAAATTGTTGTTTCATTAGCTTATGAGCTGTGAGGACATAGCAAATAGATGCAGAAGTGCTGCTTTTCCCTCATGTGTCCATTTGTCCTCAAAAAGGTCTTTTTTTCTTTTGGATGATTGCATGATGGTCACCAGACCTGAAGCCAGATTCTGGGACAGTTCACCACAGGACAGTTAGTTTGTTAAGCCTTGCTGCCAGACTTGCTGGCCTTCTAATTATCCTGCCACGTTGGTGAAGGACAGCTTTTTGAAAGTGGACCCTGCCTTTATGGACTTTGGCCTTTGCAGGTTGCATTTACTGTCTGAAGTCAACTGGAAATTCTGACTCCCAACATTTAATTTTTCAGACTCTTTATTTTGCAGATTTTTGCGTGCAGCATAGAAATATCTGCATTTGTAATGCACCATTCCACATCTAGATAAGATATTTGTCTCTGTGTGTGAATGTGTGTCTTTGGATGGCTGAGAAAAGGCTCATTGATGGAAGCCGCTCAATGAAGTGATTGTGATTTGAACTGAAAGCAGCCCAGTCCAGACACCACAGGAGCTTCGTCTGCTCTGCCCAGCTCAACAATTTCAGTGCTCTCATACATGCAGTCTTTTACAGGCCAAACCTCCCCTTTCATACTTTGTCATTAACACAATTTTCCCATGACTTTATCTCAAAGTTTGACACAAGGACCTATTTTGACTCTCCTATTTCATTATAAATAAAACCTAAATATTTTATATTATATTTTTGACTTTGACTGGTCGAGTATCCATTTCCTCTCCTCCAACTGTTGCCAAGATCAGGTCATGAGAACAGGCTGGATGGTTCCATTTTAAGTGCCACTTTTATTTAGTACGCAGTAAGCACCACTGTTGACTGCATGTGGCAGCATCAGGTTTCCATGCAGTGGAAATTATGACCTGATCCCTCTGTTGCTGTATTTTAAATGGTTGCAGTCTGAACATATGATAGAAACCCACAACATTGTTAAATCTTTTTTTCAAAATGTAAAATCTAAATGGTAGTAGAGGCAATATAAATATTTAATCGAACCAGTGGAAGATGCAGTTTGTGCAGTGCAGAAATGTTTTTGTAAATAAATCTAATGGATAGAAGGAGGGAAAGTAGGGCAAGTTCCCTACAGCAATTAATGTTATAATGCAAATATAAGTCTTCTTGGTGATTCAGTTGATTGTTGTATTTATTTAAGGGTTCTTCAGAGCAGAATCTGACCGTCTGTCATTTTTGTGTCAAATCAAGGTTCCTCTCTCCTCACTTCTTCATTATCACTTTTTCCTTTTCCTATCACATGAATTAAAATTTAGATTTTGACTGTGTTACTGTTTTATTTTCCTTAAACAATTCACAGGTTCACAGGAATCTGTAAAGGCATCACTTACACTTGTATCAAGGCACATCACATCATCCAGTGACACTTCTCAAAGCCTTTGTTATTATTTTATAATCTATCACTATTTAAATCTCTCACTTCAGTTTTCTTTGTACCCCCCCCCACATTCCACCTGTCTTACATCACCTAAATGTGACATAGTATATCTCCCTCATGTATGTAAGGGCTTGCTCTCTTTATTGGAGCAGGGTTTGCTGATATTTGAGGAAATTGCTTTTGTACATGGAATTCAACTTCAGTCATATATTAAAATATTTTATGGAACATGATCCGGTAAAACTTTTTCCTCCCCCTCTCTTTCCTCTCCATCCCTCTACCCCTCTCTCTTTCACCTCCACCAAGAAGGTTATAAAGTAATCTCAATTAAGTCCAGTCGCCTAGAGCTAACCAAAGAAGATGCCTTTGTCCTGAATGTAAATAAACAAAAAGGTGCGAAATAGGTGTAAAGTTAAAACTTCCACCATCATACACTATATTGACAAAAATACAGTACAGGAAGCTGAAAAAAGACAACATGGCTGACAGCAGTTTTAACATCTATTATACCACACTCACCACAGCCCATGTTTGGATTTTGTCCAACCAGAATCCTTGATCTTTGTGCAGGAGAGTGGCATCTGTCTCTCTGTGCAACTGTGCACTAAGGATGTCACTGGGCCAGGATTTGCTTTGAGGCAAAGCTGATAGACAGTATTTAGTGTTTATGGTCATTCATCACTGTTGGTTCTAGAGGCTTAGATTGTGTCAAAATGTGTGTTTGTGTCTTTATATGTGTGAGGCGGGTGTGTACCGTTTGTGGGTGTGTCCATACAGTCTAAACTACACAGAAACAGATGGATGGATACACACTCGCGCACATACATACAGACACACACACACGGTAGCCAGATGGTGACAGACTTGGATCACACTGTGGGCTTCCTTGTTCTGATTCCTCTTCTCTTTTTTCTTCTCCCCCACTCCTCCTCGCTCTGTCTATTGTAAAGTCTCACCCTCCATCCTGATAAGGTGCTTTAACATGCACCTTATCAATTTGTACTATGTAATATTCCCCTTAATGGCATAAATGCTGTAAAATCATTCTGACTCTTGATGATACTAACTGAAACAAGGTACCAAGTAAAGGACTTTTTCAGATGACTGAAATAATTAGTCACAGTTCATAGTGTGGGTGTTTCTGATCTTTGGAAAATCATTTGAAAAATATTAATCAATATTAAATTTAAAGCAGACTAATGACTAATTTCCTGCAATAGTTGCACAGAAGTCCACGATGTAAATAATAAGTAATATGTAAGTAATTTTATGCATAATACTTTTATGAGTTATATGTAACTTATATTGTTTTAAGAATGTTTTTAGTTTATTCAATTTTATATTTTTGTTTCTATATAAATCAAACCACAGTTTGACAGGATGGTACTATTTAGCTCGAACCACTTCTGAGAAAATTGTTTTGTACTAATTTGGGGTTTGCTTATATGTCAGTATGTCTCCTCTCATGCTCATTGGTGGAATTGATTAAGTCCCAAACTGCAGGGAGGAGATTGCTTCATGCTTCTCATGTCTCTGCAGCAAACTAATGGTAAACAGTGGTAAACAATGGCAAACAAACCGATTATGGCATGATTAAACAGATGACAAATGATGTCTGTGTTAAAGCACACATACACTCTGTCCTGCAGCATTGTGGTGGAAAAAATGGCAGTCTCAGTAAAACAAGGTTAAAGTATTTTATAGCGATTAATGCACAAATATACTTCAAGTATGTGCAGTGTATTTAATTTTTGCCTGTAAACCTTCCTAAATATTACACACTTGACCTTTAAAACACTTGACCATGATCAGCTCTCCCTCTGATGAGATGCTTTGTGACAACATATCACTTTTCTATGTTCTAGTTTCAAATATTGTTTTAGAATTGAATTATTCCTCTCTTCCAGCAACGTTCACCTGGAAAAGTGCTGTTCGACCTGATTTGCATCCATCTCAACCTGACAGAGGGAGACTATTTTGGGCTGGAGTACCAGGACCAGCGCAAAATGACTGTAAGTCACATATCATGTCACGCTACTGCAGAGTCTTGGATACTATTAGTATGATGTTCTGTCTTTAATTTAGCCTTGTCGTGAAAAGCACACACACATAAAGCTTGTTTAGTTATTCTTTCTAGGACACTTTCATTTGATCAAGATTCTTTATTGTCACTTCACATGGTGTTAGTAAAATACACACATTGACGCGAAAAGATGTTTCTCACCAGCTTCTGAAAGTGCAAAATTCACTCACTTACTCATCTTCTACCGCTTTATCCTCCACTGAGGGTCGCGGGGGGGCACTGGTGCCTAACTCCAGCTGACATAGGGCGGGAGGCGGGGTACACCCTGGACAGGTCGCCAGTCCATCACGGGGCACAGGATTCATATTATAAAAAATTTTGACGGCCTAAACAAAGCGTTATCCCTTAACCATAATCAGTTAATGCCTAACCTTAACTTCCTAATATTCAAATCTTAGCCCAAAACACTTCCTTAGATATTTGGTTCTGCCTCATGAGGCCAGGTTTTGGTTTCCATGAAGACTACTGGTCCTGACAAGGTCAGTGTTTATGCACTTACTCTAACCTTAACCACAGTGACTAGTGCCCCAACACTGACCCTAACACTAATCTCAGCCTTTTTATGTCTTCACCTTAAAATGTAGTAATTTACATTATGGGAACTTGATTTTTGTCCCCATAATGTGACTGTAAACAGATTTAAGTCCCAACAGCATAAGGAATACCAGGTATACACTACATACATACATACATACATGCAGACTTTGCATACATACATGATATACACCTACTGTGCATGTACGTGTCATGTGTATATACATACACATTCATACATAGTTTCATTGTATGTATATTACATATATGTCATATCTAAGGTACATAGATGTATATATCTGTACCTACAGATATTATATTGCTATATTATTATATTATATTGCTATAACCAACCAGTGTACCATAAAATGTATATGACTATAAATGAAACTTTTGTTATGGCACTTGTTGATTTTTCCTCTCTGTGCTCGTTCTTTTTTTCCCTCTTAGCTTGAAGCATCATTCTTTCCCACAAGTGTATCTTTAGCGTAAATGACATATGTGCTCACTGGAAGGTTGTGATTAGTCCTGTGAAATGTAATGGAAGTTCTTCATCATGTACCACATCAGGACTCCTTTTTTCTTTCTTTTATCTACATCATTGTCCACTCAGGACATCACTGCTTTCATGTGAACTCCCCCCCCCCTTCATAGTGGAGCAGCTGGTTGTAATAATTGGTTGTACATGCCTGGGGGTGGTGTGTCTGTGTTTTGCTTTTTTCTGGTAGACTTTTTGACAGTGTGTGAAAAACACACAGGAGAACACATTCATGCATTTCACTACCTCGGGTATGAAAGCAGATTGAAAGTGGACCAGTGGAACAAATGATGTCATAGTAAAGAAATAATGACAACACTGTCGGTGCATGAACAAGACGACTCACATACTTGAAGCTATTCACCAAGTCAATATCAATGGGTGTTTTCTGTCTTATGCTGTGTGATTTATAAGTATAATGAAAAACCCAGGATCAAAATTGCTGCACCGTAATCAAAAGCGTTTCCTGTGCGTTCATGTGCCTAACATGTTGTGATTATGTTTCATAACGATGTGTTGCTGCATCTCCATGGTGTGTTTACTGGTAATTTAATCTAATATTCCGATACAGCAGTACTTAACATCAGTCTCGGTGCAAAGCTGAAGAAAGCAGAGCTCAAGTGATGCAACTGTTATTTTCCACTAATTAAATTGTACTTCAGTTTGTATTTATCTAAATTCCTCCTGATCTGTAGAGCTTTTTTGTACCTACAGTGTGCAATTTCTCTAAAGGCAATTCAAAAAATATTCAAGGGGTTTTCTAAGGAAATAGTTGGAACCAAATCACCTACCTAACCAAATCTACCAAATCTCCACTTTCAATCTGCTCTCATTACTTTATGTTAAAATTCTCAATAATGATGCTTATAATAATGATGATTATAACATTCAGTAAAATTGTTCCGTCCTCCACAGTTATGGCTGGATCTGCTGAAGCCGACACTAAAACAGATCAGACGTAAGTAGCTAACATATCCCATGTCATCTTTGACTCTTTTAACCCCGAGACCATGCATTTAAAGATGGATGACATGTCTCTAGTTCATCCCAGTGCACAAAAATGATATTCTGCCTTCATTCGAAAGCTGCAATGACATCCATTTTTATTTACAGTTCTCGCTGCAGACATAAACACACAAAGATATAATATAACTGAGACATATGCATCTTTTGAGTGTTCACATGTATGGATTGACAAATGCCAGTCAAGTGCTGATTACTGATAAGTATTTTTTTTTTCAGACAAGTTGCAAAATTTGTCCACTGGAAAATCCGGTTGAATTAAGTTTGATGGCAGTTTACAATATTAATAAACATGGGCTGCATTTGAGCATGTGTGAACCTGAGTGAATGTGAATGCTCCTTTTAAAATATTGCACTATTTTACAGAAGTGGGGGGAAAATCGATTTTGCCTGGTAATATTATATCACTTTTAAGGCACCACATATATTTATTTTCCCATTTAATTGTTTAACTGGTGTTACAAAAAAAAAACTTTTTTGTGGATTAGCAAAAAAGCAAAAAAGTTATTGACGTTTCAGTCCACTAGACCACAAGTGCTCACTCTCACTAAAGCTGTTGGGTGAGTATATCCCAATTTCTGATTTAGCAAATACTTCATATTTTACAATATTGTGATAATATTGTATTGTGACTGAAATATAATAATAATATTCTTCCGTAGTGCCATTGGCGAATCCCACCCCTACTATTTTACCAAATGACAAAATTTGGATTTGGTGCTCTCTGACATGATGTCATTTGCTTAATGTTAATACTTAAAGATAGATTCAACTCTTTCTAAACACAGCAATGGTGTTAAGATCATTTTTGTCTGTATCTTTACTTCTCTTCTCGTCCCTTGACTCACACACCCTTTATTTTTCTTCCCTCAGGGCCTAAAAACACCATTCTCCGTTTCGTGGTGAAGTTCTTCCCTCCTGACCACACGCAGCTCATGGAGGAGCTGACTCGGTAGGTCGCATGGATGCAGTAACCACACCTTTGTGAGGAAGAACTCCTCAGATTAAATGCCATGTTGTTTTCTGGTTGGCCAGAGGGTTTTTCAGTCTTTTTGGGGGATTTTCAGGCACCATATATGGCTCACAGCTGCATGTGAACATTAAACACAGCCCTTACCACTCATGTGTTTGTCTTCTTGCTTTGTATTTTTGGTCAGCCATGCACCATTTGTAACACATTTTGTTCACATGCCACAGGATCCAGCAAGTTTTTTTCCTTTTCTGGACACAAATTTGAAGTTTTTGTCTCTTTAAATGGGAACCAGGCTCATGAAACATGGAGATTCTGTTTCTGAACATTTCAGTGAAACAAGCAGTTTTACTGCAAGAGGACTGAAGTTTGTTCCTCTGTTAGACTTTTTTATAGGAACAGCTGGTTCACAGGGAGAATTTTTCTCTCTCTTTGCATTTAAGATAAGATTATATAGGAGGGAAGACCACGTTTACACTCGTTGCCTCAGTTCTTTTTTCGTACCTGTTTATCAGCGACCATCTTGTCTGGCTTTCATTCTTGTTTTGTCTAAGCTCACCAGTGTCACCAACTCTGTTTGTGTTTGTCTGAGTCTCGACTTTTTTGCTGTAGAACTCCGTACTCCACAACATAAATATGACAATGATTTGACCGCTCACTTTTTCCCACCATGCTTTGGTTCCCTCTCAGCTAGATTTACACTAGACTACAGCAAAGCAGGAAGTGTTAGGCGACATCACAGATACTGAAATTTCCCCAGAATATTTTCACTGTGGATATTTTCCTCTTAGGCTGTCCGGTCTCTGAGCTACCTGATTCATCCCTCTAATCTCAGTGTCTTGTCTTGTGCCAGCTGAGTTCAGCATTTAACAGGAAGTGGGTGACATCTCTTTTCCCCCCTACTTTGTCTGGATTTATGGTGTTGACAGTGTTTTGTTTGACCATGTGCAGACCAAACATGTAGACTCACAGTTTGTCATTAGCCTTTTATTAAAATGGGACACTGGCCAATCACTGTGGCTTATCTAGTTTATCATTTTGTCTATAACACTCTGAACAAAGTGACTGTGCCTTCTTAAACTGGCGTGCTGTTTTCTTGTAAACAGTAAGCGATAAACAATATAAATCTGCCTGCTCTTTTTCTTGAGGCTAAAATAAAATGATATCAAAACACGCAGGAGCCTCATTAACTTTATGGTCGAGGTAATGACACAGTTATAAAAAGGTCAAATAGGATATCACATAAAAAGCTGCTGAAGTTTTAATTCCACCGTCACATACACGTGGATGCACCTCGTGCAGCCAGTTATACAGCCTGAGTGAATGAGCCAGGCTCAGGCTTTAAAAACAAGTTCTTGTGGATTTTGACCAATTTGTTAACATATTTTTTATGGTTTTTTATGTCCTAATTAAGCATGGCACAGTTTGGAAATGTTATACAATCCTAACCAAAATAATTGCAATTGACAGTGTTACAATAAATGTTAATACACATGCTGAAATGCATTGCAGTTAGGACATATGTAAAAGTATAAAACAGGAATCTTAATTAAGATAATTAAAATCATGAGTTCCTGGAATGACTGGAAATATCCAGACTGGAAATATCCAGTCATTCCAATGGTCCTTCTTGACTACTTTTTGTACTTTTTGTACTTTATTAATCCCCACAGGAAAATTCCTGACTGCATTCAACCCATTGTCTAGTGGGAGCTGCCCAATAAGCAGTGCCAGGAGAGCAAATGAGCGTTGGCTTCCTTGCACAGTGGCACCACAGCCCTTGACCTGTCTAGATTTGCACTGGTATTTTGAGATTTTCCCGATTATATAAATTTACCAAGATTAACTTATTGTGAGTACTTTTTAACACAATGTGCAATTAAATCATAAATTGTTACAAACCCTAGCAAAATACAGCTTAATGCAGTGAATAATGATTAACAGAAACTCTCAATTAAGGAGAAGTCTGAGTCCAGGAGAGGCAGTATAACGTGTGGGTGACTGTGCTCAAATGTCAAGGCTCTGGAAATGCTTTTACTTAAGCTCTTAGCTTTTATATAACCTCCATTAACCTATTATACACTCCCTTTTTTTGCTTCCCACACACTCTCTCCCTCCATGCCTTTTAACCTCTGTCTCTCTGCCTCTCGTTTCTCCTTCCTCCAGGTATTTGTTTGCCCTACAGATTAAACGCGACTTAGCCTGTGGTCGTCTCATCTGTAACGACACCAGCGCTGCCCTCATGGTCTCCCACATCATTCAGTGTAAGTGCAAGTACTATAGAGTGAGAGGTTTGTCTTTGTCATGCATTTTAAATAAAGTTTTAGCTCATATTTGAATAGCATTGCATTTATATTTAGTTTTTAAAAGTGTGCAATAATTGCCATATTATTAAATATAATGAATATATCAAGCAAATTCTTGACATAAAGCATATGATTATATACGGATTAGGTTGAATTATATTTGAAACTACAACTAAACATATCCTCTGCTGCTTATGCAGAGTATATACGATTTATGGACTCAATTTCAGTCTCGCAGGTGGGCTACAGCACAACATGCTAAAGGGTATCTCTGTTGCTGTGGTAACCGTTAGTGCAGATGTATGTATGTATGTGCACCTTGCATGGTGGTCTAGTATTTTTGCTGCTGTTGAACAGATGGAGCCATGCATGAGCACAATGCATCTGACCCACAGTGGAGAGAATTTACATACATACGTATACAGTACATGATATGTATATAATCAGAAACAGATGTTTAAATACAGAAGATAGTAAAAAAGTGAAGGATGTTAAAGTAATATATGTGATAATATATTCTTATTATAATTGCTAAACAAGCAGTGTCTTTTTTGGTTTTTTATTTGTTCTTCTCCTAACCTTACACGTCACCCCTTTTTATATTCACTTTACATGAATCTGACTTCTCCTTCCGCCTTCCCCCATCTGTTCCTTCCCTTCCTGTCGTCCTTCATCCCTTTATCAGCGGAGATCGGGGATTTCGATGAGACCCAGAGCTGGCAACATCTCCTCCACAACAAATACCTGCCTGACCAGGACGCCATCAGAGACAAGATTACAGACTGCCACCGCAAGCATGTGTGAGTCACTGTACAGGTTTCCAAAAGACACAAGGTGGTGTCTTGCAAGTCACTCTTTTTGTCTGACCAGTGCTCCTCAACCCAAAGTTATTAATTGTACTATATACAGTGTATAAAGCATATTAAAAAAAAAACAAGTTGAATTTAAATAAAAAGAAATCAGTCACTTTGTGAGTATAGAAATTATGTTTTCATTTTAGTTAATCAAGTTTCACTTAATCAGTGCTGTATATAAACTTGCCAGTGAAATTGAATAGAATGTAGGACATAAAATGAGTGTAAAGACATGCTTAATAAAAAACTAGGATAATGTGTAATGTATCTTTTATATAAATCATTTATAGCTTTATTTAAGTGTGCTTGCATGGCAGCGTTAGTCAGTAAAACCCTCTTAGAGTGTCTTCCTTTTTTTAATACTTCACTGTGTAATGAAATGATGAAAAACAGTTATTTAAAAGTGTGATAAAACAAATTGGGTCATTATAGCAATCAGTGGAGTGACACTGTTTTCATGGAACCAGCTGCTCCAGATTATCTCTGCTTAGAAAACAGCAGTGAGCTGAGCTTTAGTCTGACTGGGGATCAGTTTCTTGGTTGTATTAAGAATGAAAATGTCTGGACACACATACACAGCACATATGCTTTCACAGTGCTATTAATCTGACCTACTAAGATGTTTATTTGTGCCTTCACACAAACAAAACACACCCTCATTAGTCACTTACACCAGACCCATATCACTTAATCACAGTTGCCGCTCACATGCACCCGTGTGCACATACGCACTAATAACCTCCCCTCTACAGAGGTGGCTATCTGCCTCCATGCCTCCCCTGGGACCACACGTATAAACACACACGAACACAGGCACACACCATAGTTTAGAAATCAAAGACAAATGTTTCTACTTGTTTTCCAGAAATGTACATCCCAGTAAAACCTGTCATCAAACACAGATAAGAGCTGAAAACCAAACCCCAGCCTTGTTGATTTGTTGTCACAACCACAGCCCTCACCACATACCCCTTACTTTTTCTGTGGGCTCTTGCTCTCCCACTCACTCATTTCCATCCTCCTCCACCACCTTCTTCTCTTCAGTGCCTCAACCGCCTCTTGCCAACACAGGAAGGAAGTGGCTAATTCAAGGGCTTATACAGGAAACAGGAAGCTATTTTCTTTTGTGGTAGATTTGCTTCCACCCCACAGCATGCACCGCCATCTAATCCCTGTGGTGCTTTTCACAACTGTTTCTACTTCCATGATCAATCTGGAACACAAACATCAAGTGGGTGCTGCCTTCTCACATCTGTGCAAACAAAGACACATGACCATGTGTTGAAGGATATTGATATACTCTAAATCTAAATGTTGACAAATGAGTTTGGTTGTTGCTGCTGTTTCAGTCCCATGGTGCTCACCTACAGATGCTATGAGAGAACACACTCACCAGACAATAGGAGATAAACAGGGAAAATAAGCTTGGAGGAGTATTAAGACGAGATGCTGATTAATTTAAATTATTTTAAATTATTTATTTAATATAAATTATTTATTAATTGATGTATAATCGACTGATCGCTCCCCTCCACAGTGGACAGACTCCTGCAGAATCAGACTACCAGCTGCTGGAAATTGCCAGACGGTTGGAGATGTACGGTATCCGGCTGCACCCAGCCAAGGACAGAGAGGGAACGAAGCTGAGTCTGGCAGTGGCGCACACAGGGGTTCTTGTTTTTCAGGTAAAAAAAAAACAAAAAACAAACCAACCATCAAGCAAAACCCAATCAAATGCTGAAGAGGCAAATAAAGCTGAAGCAGAGACTGTAGCCAGAAATTAGCAAGCACATAACCCAAGGTATGGAAGAGAAGGTGCAGCCAGTATTCACCATTTCAGTGTGGATGATGACTTTCACATTTTTGAGGGTGTTGCTTTAACAGCAGGTCCACAGAAGTGGGTGTTTTGCCTGCTATTTGTAGGATTTTCACAATTGTAGATCAGAATTTTGGTTGTTCAATTTTCTCTATGTTAAAAGCCTCACTTAAAAATGTGTGCCTCAGATGAGGAGGAGGAGTTTGCAGCATATATTGAGACAAAGCATTTTCACTGTCCAATTCTCCCTTGTCACCATATCCAAGTTTAACAACCTGCCTGGAATTCTAAAACAATTTTGATAAATTATAGGTTGTTGCAGAGAACGAGTGGAAGGCGGCAAATCGGGGTTTAAACAGGCTGCTTGGTTTGAGCTCTAAATTCCTGAGATTGTTTCTAAATATGGAAAAAAAAATATACTAGACATATCATTTAGCAATTTCTTCATCTGCTCCAGCCAAGGTAGGCGGTTTCCCTGAGTGAGCACAGCAGAGACAAGGTCACAGTAAAGCTGTTTCAATGCGTATGTATACAGTGCATCCGGAAAGTATTCACAGCGCTTCACTTTTTCCACATTGTGTTATGTTACAGCCTTATTCCAAAATGGATTCAATTCATTTTTTTCCCTAAAAATTCTACAGGCTGTGAATACTTATGTACATGCGGTTTCTTAGTTTTTTTATTTTTAATAAATTTGCAAAAATCTCAAAAAAATTTTTTTCACGTTGTCATTATGGGGTGTTGTGTGTAGAATTTTTAGGGAAAAAATGAATTGAATCCATTTTGGAATAAAGCTGTAACATAACACAATGTGGAAAAAGTGAAGCGCTGTGAATACTTTCCGGATGCACTGTAGGTGCTCAGTCAGCAATCCCCACTTTAATGGCTGCCATGCCTTGCTTTAAAGACTTTCTAACACCCTCCTCCATTACCTATGGAATTAAAGTGAAGATGCTTCTTTCCTTTAACAAGACTGAACCATTTAACATTTACTATTTAATGGCTGCACTATTTCTGAATGCTCTTAACTTTTTTAATTGTTAGAATTTTACAACTTTAGCTGGTGTAGTTAATTGTTCATGAGGTCATGTGGTCAGCCTCCACCCATTTGGGAAAAACATTTTTGTTCTTTTTTTTTTATTAGAGTTTGTAAGTTAAGCTCATATTGTGTGAAAATATAAAAAGTTTCCAGACTTATTGTTTTCCATTTAATCTGCATACTATTTTCTTACTTTAAGAAGAATTCCAACCTGGGCCCTATGTGTATAAATGTGGGTGTATATGTGAATGGTACTTATACAAAAGGTTTATAATTGGTCCAGTAGATCATATAGGGCGGCATCCGCAACAGGCGGGGAAATCTTACCAGTGTTATGTTTGAGTTATTGCCATAACTATTTATGGAAAAAAACAGAATTCTCCTTTAAGAGATTTCATGAATATTAATCAGGTTTTCATAGTGTTGTCTTTTTTTTTATTTATAGGGATACACTAAGATCAACGCCTTCAACTGGTCCAAGATTCGCAAACTCAGCTTTAAACGCAAAAGATTCCTAATTAAGCTGAGGGCAGACCCCACTGTAAGTCCATATGACTCCCTTTCTGTTTCTTTCTTTTTCTTCCCTTGCCACGCTTCTTCTTCTTCCTCTCTTCTTCTCTCCATTAATACTGAAATCTGTGTGTGTCTCCCAGCAGAATGCCCACCACGACACACTGGAGTTTGCCATGGCCAGCAGGGACTGCTGTAAGATCTTTTGGAAGATCTGTGTCGAGTATCACGCCTTCTTCAGACTCTTTGAGGAGCCCAAGCCCAAACCCAAGCCCATTCTTTTTACAAGAGGATCCTCGTTTCGGTTCAGGTCAGGAGTGGAAAATGGTGGAGGAAAAATAAATTTCTTTAACACAGTTTTCATTTCCTGTTTGTCTCTCTGTGTTCCTGCAGTGGTCGAACTCAGAAACAGATCATTGATTATGTGAAAGACTCGGAGCTCAAGAAAGTTCCGTTTGAAAGGTAAAACTCCCTTTTGTCCCAGTTCAGCTACAACAGAAGCATTGCTGCATCCGACATCAATCAACCATCACAACAATGTACTTTTGAAGAAAGTAATGGTTTTTGAGCTCATCTGTCTTGTTTTACTGTTTTCAGGAAGCACAGTAAGATTCTGTCCAACTGCAGCTTCTCTCCTCAGGCATCCTCCTTCGGATCACAAGTGCCTAAAGAGGTCATTTGCACTTCCTACACTTTTACCCATTGTGTTTGTTTTTTGTTGTATTTCTTATTTTCCTCAGAAAGGGTGGTAATTCATTTAAAATCTTTTTGTGTCTGTTTTCAATTAAGCAAAGTACAGAGCTGTTTTGTCCTGAGTAGAAATATGTTGATACAATTACATTGCCAACAAAAATCATCATACTAACCCTTACCCTATTGTTAACTTTAAAAAAAAAAAAAATTATTTTCCAACTGTTTTTTAAACACATATAAGCGTATGTTAAAAATGTTCACCCCTGCAGCCAAACAGATCAAATACATGGTACATTTTTTAGGTGTAGACAAACAGTGACAAATATACATGAAAGATGAAACTAGTAAATAAAGTGTTTTATTTACTAGGCCCACCCTTTCTCCCTATTACAAATAAAGCAAAGACAAAAAGCCTCTTCTCACATTTCTCCTTTCTCTTTTTGGCCATCTCATCTGCAGAGTGCCCTCTTCGTCCCATTAGCAGACCAGCCTGACTCAGCCAAACTAAGCCATCAAGCTGAACCTAATGGTTCAGAGGAGCCAACACCGTTCTCAGCCTCCACTAACGGGTTCCAGGATACACAGGTGGCGCCAGGCTCAGACCCAGTTCACTCCAGACGGAACCATGACGGCACAGGATCGGCACCGGACCAGCATCTCCTCAACCCAGGTCCATCCTGCAGGGCAAACAAAGGCAGCAGCTCCTCTATTCCTTACATAGACTGCAGCGACATAGACAGTGAATGTGATGTGACAAAGAATCACAGGGCCACAAGGGGCCACAGCAATGCAAATGACAGCAATGAAGATGAGCCTACTGCATATAGTAATAAGCAAGGGGCTAGCAGTCACAATGGGGAGCAAACAGGTCGGCTGTTTGAGGTTTTTAAGGGGTTTTACCACACCAATCATCAGGGGATGATGCAGCAACAGCAAGGTATGATGGGTAACAGAGGTATTGTAGATCAGCTTCCAGTAGCGAAAAAGTTTAATGTGAGTCACGAGCTAACAGATGATGAAATGTCATCCAATGGTGGCTCATTTCACGGCCGTCTTCCACTCCACAGTACGTTGTTGGATGAGATCTTTCAGGGTCGAGATGTGCGAGGTGCCGCGCTTAATCGACCGCTAGGTACTGGCACTCGCAGTCAGTGCTCCAGCCCGGTGATAAGCAGCTTCCACCAGCGCACAAATTCGCTCAGCCAGGCTGAGATGACAAACGGGCATAGTCAGCCACGCCCAGGTACACGCTGGAATGACGGCGGGCATTACTTCAGTAAACGCCCCGGGGCAGTTCCAGTAGAAACCCCCACTATCCCGCTGTCGTCCCACCCACCAAACTATTACAGCAGCTACTCACCAATCATCTCAAAATGCACACCGCCACATTTGTCTAAACTGTACAGCAACAACAACATGAGGAACCGCTCTGATACAGATCCATTCATTCTTAGCCAGCTGACATCTACTCCCACACACCACAGTGACCCGCATCAGCCAGGGCTGCACGCCCAAGCTCCTTGTTCTGCCCCGATGGAGCGAAGAATGATCATATCTAACGGCAATCACACGAAAAACCTCGGTGTTCAAGGTCAGGCGCGTTCCATTACGCCGCAGCGCTTGTTTGGTCGTCATGGAAAACCCATTAACCACAACAATCTAAACCAACCAGTCCAGATGATAGACGGGTCCACTAGCAGTGGCACCGACACCAGCGATACAGAGTCGGACACTGGCAGCAGCGCATACAGTCAGCCGCTAATGTATGGCAACCCCGCTGCCGTCAGTTCCCTGAAATCAGTGAATGTAAACATTGTGAGCTCGTCCCCACTGCCGCGTAGGAAGTTCTCATTTGGGAGTTTGCAGCTTGAGGAAGGGGAGGATGGTGGGGGAGAAGAGGGAGGATGTTACCGCTTTAATGAGGAGGATGTTGCCAATAAGGTTTTCAGCTGTTGAATGTGATTAGTAGAATAAGTAGTCGGGGTTCAAATGATCAATTAATATCCACAACAAATATAATCCACTTATACTGTAGTTATATAGGAATCGTAACATCTTATTTCATCATATTACAGATTAATAAATGATTCTTGTCCTTTTACACTAGGTTTGCTATGATAAACCTTTTGAACAAACAGAAACTTTTTTTAAACATATTTTTTACATGTATTTGACATAGAAATATTTAGACTTGTACATGAGGCAATAACATCCATTGCTTACAAACCCCACCACTTTTGTATAGAATTTTAAAGTCTTTTAAACCCTGAACTAGTTGAACTTTTCACAGTCCATATCTTCCTTACAATGTGCCATAACTTAAAATCTGTACAGATGAATGACATGATTTTTTTAGGGACTTTGAAAAACCTTCATGTGTAGAATTATAATTTTTATGAGGACTATGTCTCTACAGTTCCATCTCTTTTCCAATCATTTGATACCACTGATATAATCCATATAGTATAAAGATTCGTGCCCTTTCTTGTAAACAAAGGAGGGATGATGTATGTTGTTGAGGTATTAAGATGCTGGAGCCAGAGATGAACTGATTTTCAGATGGCATTGTTTATAGGTGAGATGTGGCTTTTTCTCAAAGTTGTGGAGTTGACCATGGATCTGCTGCCTTTTCTAGCAGTCTGTATGTATGTTATCATGTTTCCCTAATGTAGCATTTTCTCTAAACTAACCTTTTATAATTATTTGACTGTTGTCTTGTGTAATAGAAGGGTTTTAAGATAGCTCGATGTCCATTAAGGGATTTTCATTGGAAGGGGAACAGATAACTGAATGAAATGAGGTATCTTTCCTTTTAATTGTACAGTATATTTGAGTTGTATAGGGCTTGGTAGATAGTGGATTATACTCAGAATAATACACTGGGTTTTAGAGTTTCGTCTTTTTCTTGTGTTGGAGGATGAGCATTGTAGCTAATGGTCAGTATATCTTTTTTTAGAGCACTTTTTCATGCTTTCGTTTGGTATCAGTCTGTCTGTGTGTCTGTTGTTGGCAGCTTGCACTGTATTATGGATGTTGATGGTAGAAACTTTTTTAGTGATTTTCTTTTGTATTTACTCTTAGTAGAGGAACAGGATTTTAAGATTTTAATAAATTTGTAACTGAAAATGTTTAGGGGGAATAATGCACATAAAGTTTATATCCGTATTTTTGATAATAACTGAAGCTCAGTCTGTTTATATGTTTTCAGTCTTTATTTCTGCCTCTTGCTGTTCTTTTTTTTTCTTTTTCTATTTTACACATTTACAAAAAAAACAATAGTCATCTGTCAACCTGTGACCACGGTTGTTTGCTTTGCTTGGCTTGGCTCTTGGCATTCACTGCAACCTCACAACAACAACACTGTTTACTTTCCTTGGCTACTGGTTTCTCATTTTGTTACTAAAGCTTTTTATTGAAGGTGTGCTGCCATCTTCATCCCTGTCATTTGCTGGTTGTTTGCTCACTGTGACATACATGCAGTATTGTTTTCACTGCATTGTAGACAAACTTTAGTGAATGAAGTTAACAAACGGAAATCAGAACGCTTCTTTTGCCCTGAACATTGTGTTTCCCTAAAATTGAAAAGAAAAAAAGAAAGAAAGAAAAAAACTTCCATTGTAATTCATTTGTCAAGATTCATCCCATATTATGATGGACCTTTTTCCCGACTTTGTTTTTGGGAAAGACATTCCGCTTTTATTCAAGTGTAATAAGAACATGTTATTATTTAATAGCAACAACAATTGGCTTATGATTAACACCCGTTTGTTTTTAATGTTTAAATGAATTCTTATTAATGACATATGACTCTTTATGCTTAAAAACATTCTTATAAATTATAGGACCAGTTTCACAAAACTGTCGGTGTCCTCAAATGGCACTCAAGTTTTTCAGTGGTCAAGATTGAGAACCCAACATTACCAAAGCTTCTTTGGTAATGTTATCATAATGTAAGGAAAGAAGATGGAAGGAAAATAGTCCTCTAAAAAACTTTTTTTAGATAAATGTAACATTTCTAAACTCTATACACCTAAAACTACAGTATCAACTTTATTTATGAAATGAACTAGCCAGACTCCACATCTTGTGAGCTGAGTTTTCCAAAACATTCCTTTGCGTCAAATTGACCCATCTCTTAAACACAATAAACAAGACTCGATTTGAAGGCACTGTGTATTTATGTTTGCCCTAAAATGCAGAAGTTGAATCTTTGAGCTGATTAAACCCTAAATTGTATCATTGTCTAAAGTCAAAGCAACCACCACTTTCCTCAGTAACTGCTGCTTCTTCCTCAAACACAACGGTTCGTGCTTCTGTGAATGTTTTGTTTTCAAGCATGTTTTTTTTTTTCCTCAAGGGACACAAATGCCTCTGACTCTGTGCATGTCATATAACAAATCCCGGCTTTTGTTATTCTGCTCTGCTTCACGTGTTTTAAGAGGCTTTAGGTGCAGTGCAGCAACAAATTGAAACATGTATTTATACATTTTCCTTGCCGTCCTCACAGACACTCATGATTTCTTTTCTGCACCCTGTCCTTATGAAACGCATAGACACCATTTTTGTTTCACACATTTTCCTGCACAAGTGCGAAGCAAGGCTGACTCAACTCCAGTGCTCATATCACAGAGAGAGGGGGCGACAGTAGACAGACACGAGTCAAGTTCAATTAATGAAAATGTAAGTGCGAAAAGATAAAGATTGAGAGATGTGTCATGTTTTACATGGTGTAAAAGGCTGAGCATTGTCAGGAGACGCACACAAACAAACACACACACACATGCATGCACAAACTTAGGTACTAGAGTTGAGTGCACCTTGTCTTCCATTTCACTGCCTGTCACCAAACTGCACTTGCAGCAAGTCATGTCCATTGAGGCTTTTATTTTGTAATTTTAATGTGCTGTACATACATTCAGTAACTGAAGATGAATAGATTATGATTTTTGTATTGTAATTTGTATGTAAATGGATTAATCAGAGCCTAATTTAATATACTCACTTTAAAAGTCAAAGTAAACTAATCATATGATCATGTTGGGCTGTTTAAAGCAATGGCTGGACATTTTGGGAAATGTGCTTATTTCATTTTTTATTATGAGATGAGACGATTACTTTATTGCTTGTACGATCATTTTCGAGCTGCAGCATGAAGCTGATTAGCTTATCATAGCATTTAGCACCGTTAGACACAGACTTTTTTTTAATGTTTTTGCTGACCTTGCTGCAAACATTCATCATCCTGGAGATATCCCCTGTAATAATAATCTATTCATATGTTGTTGGGTTATTTTGTCCATACACAGATACACTCTCGTGCCATTTGGACGAAGAGTTTGTTCCCTTTGGTTAAAGCCATGTGTTTCATGTGTGTCCATTTTTCCAGCTTTTATGCTCAGCTAACAAACTGTTGCTTCATATTAACAGACATGGAAGTGGTAGTGGAAAAAACATATTTCCCAACATGTCAAACAATTTCTTTAAAATGACACACACAAAATTCTACATGTTAGGTCTTTAGCTTCACATCTGTACTTCTCTTTCTGTTTACACAACAAACTTTTTACTTACTGGCTGACTGAATCTTCTGGATGGAGAATCGAGCTTCATGGCTGTTTTTCTAATTTGTGGATTGGTTGCATATCCTGTATTTATCAGACAGTGGGGCTACAGCATGCATTGCTTGTGGAGTGACATCTGTAACGCATGCAACCACAGTAAATAGTGGACATGCTGAGGGTCAAACTGCTGCCACTTTAGAGGAACAATTGCCAAAAATGCTTTTCTGTACCTTTGCATTGAAATGATCCTCTGATCTCTTAACACGCACTAACTGTAAAGGCCTAAAAAATGCACGGACTCACTTGTTATCTGTAACACTTTGTATTCCTGCACAGCCTGCCCTTTACTGTTTCCATTTCTTCTTCTTTTTCTTCTGACTTCACCCAGTTTTTCTTTTCTTCACACTCTCTCTTCAACACTGTAACTGATTGTGCTCACTAGTGTCAATAAAAATATGACCTTGTATGTTCGAACAAAAAGGGGACTCCAGAATTTTCTCAGAGGGGAACGACCGTCCAACTACCCTCACACACTCCCACTCCTGCCCACACACCGTCAACCCTTCCCATGTCTTGTGCTGTGGTAGTTAGACTGTAGAGTAGTGATGTTTTTGTTTTGTGTCTTGTCAAGGTGTTTCAGTGTACACACCTTGGATGTGTTTGCTGTTTTCCTCTTAGCTCTTTGTCTAGGCTGTGTTATGTATTTTTTTGTGTGCGTGTGTGTTGTCATAGTAGTTCTTATTTGTCATCTATATGGTGGTAAGTTCTTTTATAGCATCTGTCACAGATCTGCACTCAGTGGTTGCCATGGTTTTTGATCCAGTTTGGTGTGTAACTGGACTCTTTGGAAACTTTACACCTGGGCAAGTATACAGTCATAACTTAGTTAGTACCATGTAGTGAACATCTATAGTCACTCTAGCTATAGTAAAAGGAAAACTTTTAACTTTTTATTCTTGTTTATAGATGATCATATCTCCATTTCAATTTTAGTCAGATCAGAATCAAAATAAATAATACAATTTCATGACTCTCAGTGCTGTTCTTCTCTGCAGTGCATTGTCATGGGAAGTGAAAGACTTCATGGTCATAAATGCAACATAACACCTTTTTTACACGAGCATGATTCAATTAGTACATTGTGATACCAATGTTTGCCATTCAAATTATTTATCATGCGCCTTAGCAGAGTCTTCTGCTATTTAAAGGCCTCCTATTTCTATTTGTAATCAATTAATGAAATGACAGTGTGTTATTTTTCAAGCAAAAAGAAAACTATTTACTTGGTGCGGCCTCTGTTAATTGACAAAATCAATAAAACACATTGCTCTGGATAGCTTTTGAACATGCACTGTATTATTTGTCTTTTCACTTCCCTAATAATGCATACTGTGCAGCTAAACTTACTCCATATCCATAGCTTGTTACTAACATCTAATTGCTTCAACTGTTTTTTTTTTATCAACTGTTTTTTTTTTTTTAAACCTCCTCTCTAAACCCTATTTTGCATGAGTATTTAAATGAGGACGCAGAGTAGATGAAGCTTTGTTCAGAGTCGAGGGATGGTAGCATTTTTTTTCATGTGGTGACCTCATAGAACAAAACAGCTTCTCATTCTGGGTCCTGGCTCATAGTTTCAGTTTTTGATAATGTAGGTGTCCAAACCCTGAAATCCATTGCCATACAGGGTGGTTACATTCAGACGAATTACTCTGAGGAATTTAAAAAATGCTACAAGTTTTTAAACGCTCCAAAATTTTTTAGAAAATCTCTCGGAGAAACGCCACTGGCAGTGAATTTCATGAACTCGTCTTTCATCTAGAATCCACCATAACACCATCCCTTATTCTCTCCTGCCATCTTCTCTCTAATCTCACTCTTTGTCCCACTGCTGTTTACTGTCTTCCTGCTTTTTCCATTTTCCCCTTCTTTCCCCTCTCCTCTCACAGGAAGTCCCGGCTCAGACGACTCTCCGCTGGAAAGTCCCCATATGGTCGTTAACGGCAACGGTTCAGTAAATGAACGGGGAAAGGGCAGCACCGATGTCCTGGCTCCGGGTCAGAGTCCCGAGGGACGGCAGATATCACCTCTCACCAGCCCACTGCTGACCGAAGCTGGATATGTCCGTAACGATGAGGAGGAGGAGGCAAGGAGGAAGGTGGGCATGGGGGAAGAGAACATTTGTATCTGGAAGTTTATTTAGCAGACTAAACTCAAGGGCAGGAAAAGACTTTCATATTTACACATTCTATGCTACACTACAAACAGATGATAAATCAATGTATGTGCTGATGACTAAATATGGCATGAGAAAACGAGGGATTTGTCAATGTAGATTGAGTGGATGGACAGTTGGATCGATCTTATTTTCCGGTTTTTGTCCAGAAGTTTCCTACAGACAAGGCCTACTTCATAGCCAAGGAGCTGTCGACCACGGAGCGGACTTACCTCAAAGACCTACAGGTCATTACAGAGGTGAGGACCTTGACACATCTCCAGGTTAGAAATATTGTCTTCCTGCTTCCTGATCTAGATCCCATCACACAAGGAAACAACCCAGCATTTGAATCATCGGATGAAAGTGTGTTTATGTAATTTCTCCTCCACTATTTGTCTGTTTTCACTGCCTGTTACTCAGAAATAAGCAGGGAAATGAGCAGCATGTTTTATTAAACACAAATTTAAGCTCCTGCCTCGTAAAGATTCTGGGGCCAACCTTGACCCATAACCTTATTCTCAATTTCTACCACTTTATCTTCCACGTGAGGGTTGCGGGGGGGTGCTGGTGCCTAACTTCGGCTCCGTAACCTTATTGCAGAGGAAAAAATTTATATCAAATTTCCCTCCCTTTGTGTCTTTTTCTCTTTCTCAGCTGTTTCTTTTTCTCAGCGGTAAATTCCACCCTCTTTGATGTGGAGGAAGGCGTGTGCTGGGGCTTTTTTAAAAGCTCTTAAATATTTTCTTTGGCTGGCAATACTGATGCCTGAAATTCCCACACCCTTCCCTCCCAGTTGTTCTTCCTCCTCTCTCTCACTCAAACTCTCCCTCTTCCTCTTAGCAAGGTAAGACAGCAGGTTTTCCCTCACCATCATAGTCATTGGCGATTTAAATTGAGAGGGAATACAGCACGTCGCTGTCAGGGTTTTGAGTGGACTCATTTGAGGATCACTTTGTAATTGTGCTTTCAAGTCAGATCTTTGTCCTCTTCGTCACATTGCAACATTTCCATTCACATTGCAACTATTCTGACGTCAAATTGTGACACAAGCAACAATTATTATTATTTTTTTTATACCTTATTCTGAAACCAATTTTATTTCTTTTGTGAACGAGCATGCCCGGAACAGTCCAAATTAAAAAGCAATGCACTGCATATCAAAACACTTCTAGTTTTCTGCTGATGTTGCTTCCATCAATAAGGCTCAACAAACTAACAAAGTAATGAATAAAATATAAATTAAGTTAAAATGAGGTAAATGTTGTGCTGGAAGTTGCTGAAACTCATACAACTGACAATCTGTGATTTCTGTGTGTGTGTGTCTGTGTCTCTCTCTGTGCGTCTCCAATCATAGTCCTTCCAGAGTCTTGTGGCCAAAGACGAGGCGTTTCCCGAGCACGTTCAGAACCTGATTTCTGCCAACTATGATCCGGTCTACAAGTTTCACCAGGGATTCCTCAAAGAGGTGGAGCAGCAGCTGGCGCAGTGGTCAGTGTGTCTGTCTGCTCCCATGAACTTTAATAGAGGAATGAATATATATAAACTGGAAAGTGGGAAATAAAACCATCCAGAAAAACAATTCACTCCACTAAAAAGTATTATTAGACCCGAGCTTTAACAGATACAGGGTAAGACAAAAACACAGAAACTCACTGTGCTGTAAAAATCTCACTTATTCTTTCTGTTTTCTTATCTGTAGTGTCACATTTTACTTAACGTGTTTATTGTTTTTGCAATTTAGGACTAATTAAAAAGCTGATGTTACTTTTTGAATTAGATCATTGGTGTAATTTTGCCACGTGCGTATTCATATACACTTTGGAGAGGGCACAGTGACTTGCTAGGAAGACTTGCCAGTAAATGCTGTGGTGGGTTTATGAGTCAAAATTTTCCAGTCCATGTGTTAGAAACTTGGCTCTGGCCTGACACTTACTGGTGATTACATGTTACTGCATATGAAAAAGATATTCTCTCCATCTTTCACAGGGAGGGCCGCTCCAATGCCCACATTAAAGGAGACTATCAACGAATCGGTGATGTTTTACTGAGGAACATTCAGGGTTTGAGGGTAAATGTCAACTTATGAGTGTGAGGGGAAAAAATGGAACTTTCTTTCTAGTTTCCTCTGTCTGACATATTTTCTTATTCCCCTCCTCTCTTTTTGCATCTGCAGCATTTGACTGTTAACCTCCAGAAACATTCAGAGTGCCTGGTTGAACTGGAACGGGCCTGTAGGTGGGTGACATTTGAATCTGTGTGTCTCTTTCATGCTTTGTCTTCTCCCATATTTTATTCATCAGCATTTTGAATGAAGGCTGGTGGAAATGCTACAGACTTCTTTTTATTGTTTACAACCATAACCTGTGTTTTACATCATCCCTCATCAACACATGACAATTCTATAGCATACTGTAATTACCCTGAAAATAAAATAAAATGAAAGTCATAACAAATTATATTTAAAAGACCAACATATAAATAATAAAACATAATTGAAATGAAGCATTGCATCTGTTGGTATTAGAGGTTATTGGGGTGTGGCAGTTGATAAGATGAGAAAATCACACAAAATTAAAGCTTGAAATTTATTTTGAATTTCTCCACCCACTGTCTCTATTGTCAGGTCCAGTCGTAAGGTTGAGATTCTATGTCGAGACTTTGAGCAGCAGAGAGTTTGCTACCTGCCCTTCAACATCTTCCTGCTGCGACCTCTTCATCGCCTGCTGCACTACAAACTCATCCTGGAGAGGCTCTGCAAGCACTATCCACCCACCCACGAGGACTTCAGGGACTCTAGAGGTACACCACAATTATATGAGATTGTGGGCGAGGAAGATGATGCTATTTTTAACTTTCCATCGTCATCCTCCTCCTTTCTCTTTCTCCTTTCAGCGGCTCTTGCTGACATCTCTGAGATGGTGCTGCAGCTCCAAGGCACCATGATGAAGATGGAGAACTTCCAGAAGCTTCTAGAGCTAAACAAGGACCTGACTGGCATTGACAACCTTGCCATCCGTGGAAGGGTTCGACTAGTTACACTTATAATTTTATTCAATTATTTTAAATAAGAGGTTTAAATTGTATGTTATTTAAACAGTAGACAGTCTTTAAATTTTTGTCATCTACACTATTGTACAATAACAAGCAGGCTGTGTTTGTGCTTCACTTGTAGGAATTTATCAGGCTTGGCTGCCTCAGCAAACTCTCAGGGAAGGGCCTCCAGCAGAGAATGTTCTTCCTGGTATAACCCCACAGTCACTTTGGTATATTTCATATTGGTTGATGACAAAGAAAATGGATATCACCTTTTTCCCCCCTTCCCTCTTTTCCTTTTTCTCACCCTCAGTTTAGTGACTCATTGGTGTATACCAGTCGAGGGATGACCCCGTCCAACCAGTTCAAAGTTCATGGACAGCTGCCTCTTTATGGCATGACAGTACGTATGAGTGAGTGATACAGCAGGAGAGATAACAAAGGTTTTTTTTTTAATGATTATTGTTACCTCTGCCAAGAAGGTTATGCTTTTGACTGCATTTGTATTTCTTTCGTTGAGCAGCACAACTCAAAATAAAGGATGGAGAAATACAGTTTTGGTGGTGATCTAGAACTGGATGGTTTTTAACTTGCACTTTGCACTCTGAGTGCTTTTCTAGTTTGTGTGTTGTTTTGAGTCGTACTAGTTGTAGTAGTAGAAGTTGTATTTTATTTAGTCACACAAACACACATGGCTTAGTCAAAAGTCAAAGGCACAGACAAAAAGCCAAATGTTTACACCTGTTTTATATTAGCCCCAAAAATGCTACCCACCTGAAAAAAGTGAATTGTGTGACTATAGTTTGTGTTAAGTTTCATGAGTGTGTTGTTGTTTGTGTTTTTCTGCAGATCAGAGAAAGTGAGGAGGAGTGGGGCGTCCCTCACTCATTCACTTTGTTTGGACATAGGCAGTCTGTGGTAGTGGCAGCCAGGTACACACACACAGTTTTATAAATATGGCACCGATATTCACCAATTTTCTCTCTAAGTTTAGGGATGAAAACCTCTTATGTGAGAGTGTCTGTTTAATTTTGGCACAATTGTTCACATAAATTCATAGATTAAATGTTTACTAGATATGGGTAACAAAAGCTTAAATGTCAAGGTCATGGGGTCTTAAATAAAACTTTTATTTAAGCTGCAGACTGTGATGTCCTCTTTTGGGTAACTTTGGGGATTTATTTACAGACAAACTAACTAACCTCTCAAGCTGAGAAAACCAAATACCGGCTCTTTGTGGAGTTCTTGCTCCTGATTGGATAAAATATCCAGGAACCAGGAAACGATTCTCCTAAATTAACCTCAGACTTAACTGTCAAAATAAAGAGCTATTTCATCACAGATTTTAACTTAAGTTTTACACTAACAGCAGTTTTGAGTCAAAAATAAATGTTACATCAGCCTGGAACTAAAAGTGTTGACTAAAACATGATTGGTCGGTGACTTTGACTTATGTCTTATTCCAGCTGTGCATCAGAGATGGAGCGGTGGGTGGAGGATATCAGGATGGCGATTGACCTGGCGGAGCAGAGCAGCAGCCCGAGCAACGACCTGTTCTCCACCAGCCTCACTGACAACAGTAAGTCCGCTCTCTGCTGCATGTACAGCACATGTGCAAATACAAAATTATAATTTTGAAGCATTAAAACCGAAAAGCCTGTTTCTCTTCACCATCAAAGTGTAGCAGGAGCATGTGAGGTCCTGTGAGAAAACTGCAATCTGAGTCAGTCTTAGAAATATTCCCACATGTGATTTGTGATTTGTCAACAATGATGCCAGATTCTCTCAGAAGACCTAATGTGACACAGACTCCAGTTGTTGGCTTGAGTGACTGGTAATAATCACTCCCATCAGTTAAGGCCTTTCTCTAAGGGAAAATGCACCAACCCTCACTACCCGTAGACACAATTCCCACAATTCCCCCTCTTTTTTTCCTTCCTCTAACAGACGTCAGCTCTCAGCACTGCATAAATAATCTCACTGAGTTGCGGCAGTTGGTCTTTCATCATATTTTTAACGTCACCTGATACATATACAATAGGTCTTGTCTTCTTCCTTTTATCTTAAAAACCCGTCACACTGTTGAATGAAGCCTCCAGCTGGTGACATTTGGTTTGAGGTCTCTATTGTGCCTCTGCTAAATCACTCTCTATGAAACAGTTAAAGGGTATTGGCTTACAAGTGACAACAAAGGGGTCTTTTTTCCCTTTTATTTTGTATTGAAATTGCTTTGATCACTATTTGTACCCATGTCTTTTTTCTGTGGCTTCACCATCTGCAGTCATGGTTCATGTAAATGTTTCTCATCAGGTGGTAATGAGTTTTTATTCACATATTCAAACTGTTCTGAGCTAAATCTGGTCATTTTATGCATCTGTCTGGACTTGTAGTGCTACAAAATGACCACTGAAGACAATGTGTTGTTGCAAGTTTCCATAGTCATCTCATAAATGGAGCAAAAGCATGCTAGGAGTGAAGCAGTCCAGTGAAGAAAACTGGAAATGTTCACCATCGAGCTGCAGCCAGTTAAAACACCAAACATTATGCAGAACAAAAATGTCTACAAGATGCTGCAGAGCTTAATCAGTTTTCGCAAGGCACTTAACATGGTAAGGTCAAGGCCTTACAATTATTACAGAGAAACCCAACAGGAACACAATCAGTATGCACAATGTGCATAACAGCTGTGGCTTTTAATAGTTTGTCTGCTGTTTTTAAAGCAGCGCTGAACATCTGCATTAAGTTCATGGAGGTGAATTTTGAAGATTAGTGTCAGAAAACTGAATAGAGAACACATGAGTCAAATGAAAAGATTTTAACTTTATTTTTCAATACTTAACCCAGCCCATCTTCAAGTAACACACTGATGAAACCAATAGCAAACATTTGTTATATGCAATACAGTTTAAATTTAAAGCCATATTACATATTTATTTTGTAAATTTTTTATTTTGTATGATGTAGATAGACATAAAGGTATAGATAGATAGGCATGGGTATTAGGACATATTGACAGATATGTGCAGATTTATAGATAGACATAGACAAGGAAATGCAGTTATATGAAGCACCTTTCATAAGCAAAATAGAATGAACATGCTGTATAGATTTACAGATATAGATAGATATACTGTAGATGCTTATACATTTATAGATATTGGAAGGTGTAGATTGATTTAGAGATAAAGATATAAATAGGTGTGCATTTATAGGTCTATATAAATATAGATTGGTTTAGGTATTGAGGTATAGATTTATATATATACTGTAGTACAGATATATAAATTATTGATAGGCATGGATTAAAGATATAGGGAAGTATGAATAATTTAGAGATGTAGATATAAATAGGTGTGGATTTACATACATAGATAGCAATAGGTAGCGATATAGATCTATTTGGATTATAGATGATAAATATAAATGTACAATGGAGTAAAATCCAGAAAACACCATTTAAAAAAGTAAAATATGAATCCTGTCATACAGTGTTTGTTTTAGAGGTGAGAGATGTTTGTGTGTGTGTGTGTGTGATCTTGTCTGTTCATCTCTGTCTGCAGAACTTCTGGACGACGGTTTGGCCGAGCAGGAGTCGGAGGAGGAGCTCTGCGGCTCACGCTCGTCCCTGGAGCGCCAGGGTCACCGTGGTAACACCACCGTGCATGTCTGCTGGCATCGCAACACCAGCGTGTCCATGGTGGACTTCAGTGTTGCCGTCGAGGTACAAGGCTGTGTGTCCTGTGTCCCGTCTTCTCCATACATCATACTCCTGCCCTGTCTCCTGTCCAGCTGTGCAGTCTCGTCCTCTGTTGTTGTCCTGGTGTCTCATTCTTCTTCTCTTGTCTTGTGTGATCCTTCCTTTCCTCTGCCTTTTTTTATCTTGCCCACCCGGTGTCTTTCTCTCCGTCTTCCTCTCGTCTCTGTCCATCCACGCTGGCATAGTTAAAGTGGACAGGGGTGCAGCCACTGAGGTGACACGGCCCCTCAGCAGACATCGGGGGCCTGTGTCTCTCTCTCTCTGTGGGTTGCTGGTACAGGATGCACAGCCTGTCCATTAGTGACACCTACTGGAGCAGAGAGGTATTGCAGCAGCCTCATTTGCTAAGGCTGGAATGAATAAAACAAACAAACAAAAACTTAAAAAAAATTGTTTTATTTTAGTAGAGATCATCAAATCAAACAACTGTACTGAAATGCTCCTCTCTTTAAATATTTTTTCTAAAATTTACTTTCATGTCACATGGTTGTTAGATTTTACAGTTGCATGCAAAATCACCCCTTTTTTGTTTATTTTATGATTTGTGATTAAAATCATATGGAAATAAAATTGTTTGCCAAATGTAACAGCATCAGCTTTCAATTAAAATCACCTGAGCGTTTGCATACAACTGTTTGTCCTAGTTTTGCATGAGAAAAGATAATTAGTGCTAGATTTTTCCTCTCTGTGTTTTCACCACTTGTGTGCTGTAAATGAAGTCAGTGACTTTGATTTACTTTATTGGTGCACAAAGTAGGTTATGCTCTTTTATTTGGTTTTATGTACTTGATTTTTCCTTCTTTTGTCTCCGCTGTTCTGTGTCTTCAGAACCAGCTGTCAGGAAACCTGCTAAGGAAGTTTAAGAACAGTAACGGCTGGCAGAAGCTCTGGGTGGTCTTCACCAACTTCAGCCTCTTCTTCTACAAGTCACATCAGGTTGGATTCACAGGAATGAACTGAAGATGACTCTGTAATTACTATGTAATCATGGGACACTTTTTAAGTGCAAATAATTTTACAAATTATAGCTGTGTAATAAGGCACTGGTAAATAACAGGTTAATGATTGTATGTTTGTTAGCATTTCAGTAATTTTAGACAAATGAAAGTAACTTAAAAATATGTATTTTTTTCTGCCTGCAGGATGATTACCCTCTGGCCAGCCTCCCTCTGCTCGGCTACTCTGTTACAGTCCCCTCTGAGTCAGAAAACATCCACAAAGATTACGTTTTCAAACTCCACTTCAAGTCCCATGTGTACTATTTCAGATCAGAGAGCGAGTACACCTTTGAAAGGTACATTATTTTTGATATTCACTGAAGGTGCATTGATGTGAAAGAAATTTCCTCTTGCATTTGTTCTCACTGTATGGTATTCAAATCGGGAGAGATTAAAACATTGTTCCACCTTGACAATTGCAAAAGTCAAATAGCGATTTCTGATGTATTTCTGCTAACTAAATATCTTGATGCACAGATTATCACATAGGATTTTGATGTTTGTTTCCTTGTATTAATGGTGACTAAATGTTTAGAGAACATCCAGTTTAATCAGTTGAAACTTACCAAGTACAACTCAAAATGCTTTATAGATTACCAGATGTTAAAAACAAATTAAGATGAATTAATAATTTGGTTTTAGAGACTAATGCATACCAAAATAATCAATAATATAAAGACATGTCAATAAATCATGATAAAAATAAATACAAATTATAGAATAATCTGCTATTAGCGTATTTACAATATTACAAGTTGGGCAATTACATCAGTAACAATGGCTGATCCTAATGATGTCTATCCTTTGAATAAAATGCAAATTACATTGAACATGCATTTCATATACTTGCACATGACTGTATTCAAAACATACAAACTGTTAAATCAAGTTACACTATACTGTAAAATTTGTATATAAAAAATTGTACTGCATATAAAAAATTTGTATATAAAAACAATTAACCAAGTTAAGGGCTATAGAAAACTTAATATAAAAACATTTTGTATTTGCTTGCTTTAATAGTTTTTCTCCTCACCTTTTCTCCAGGTGGATGGAAGTGATTCGCAGCGCCACCTGCTCCTCCAGCCACTCACTGCCGATCACCAGGAAAGACCTTTACTGATGATGGTGCTCCAGCAGCCCCCACGTCCTGCTCTGTCGACATTAGCCTGCCCAAATACTAGAACTGACTCTTTATCATAATCATGTTTCTCACAGCAAACACTCAGAGCAACACTGGGATTTGATTCACACACTTGTCACACACACACACACACACACATGATTATATTTCCACTTCACCACCTCCGTCCACTTTTCTTTAACACAGTTTATACACTACCAGTGTCGGTGCAAATGAATTATTTTATTTCAATTCCTGCTTTGTCAAACTGGCAACACAAAGATTTACTGACAGTATTTTCCTGACAAACTATTTTTAACTTGATGTTTGTGCCACTGAGTGATGTTCACATGCGCTCATGGATCCATCCCTAGTCTGTGCATCATTCTCTATTTTCACTGATTTGTAATATTCTAAATATTGCTACAGAGCAACACATTTGTGATAAGGTTTTTAAAAATGTACATAATTCAGCCTGAACCAGGAATTTGATAGTCTCTGCACATGTGAACACACTCATGTTAAATACTTTGTTTCCATGTCAACCAATGAATAATTTGATGAATTAAATGCACTGCCAGTTTGGACATGATTACAGAACAAACATATTTTTCCCTTTTTTGTAAAGTGACTTTTTGTACAGTCCTTTGATACACTGTGAAATGTTTTTTCCCTCATGAATTGTTTGTTTTATTCTTGTTTTGCTTCCCATTTTCCTGCTTCTCTTTAAATGGCTTCAAAACTACTTCCATCGCCAACAGAGATTTCACTGGTACACTGCCAAAAAAACCTCCTCTTCTTATTCCCCTTTTTTTATTTTACTATTTTAAATAAAGATGAAAAAAGGGTGTGTTCATAAAAAAATGAGTGTCACAGAAAACCAATGTCTTTTCTTTTGGTACTTATGGTCTCAAAGCCACCGCTGGAAATAGATTAGAAACAACACAACACAAATAAACAGCTATGGTAAACAATCCAGAAAGGAGATTTAAAGGAGAAATGAAGTATAAATGAAAAGCTTCTTTAAATGTTTTAGTCAGTGTGAGAGATGTTGACTCTTATAAGCAGGTTTTTTTTTTTTTCCTGAGGCTGATTTACTATATGCAGTTGTTTGTCATACAAAAGCTGGTAACACTTTTCTGGTAACACACCAGTGGGAATAACTCCAGCGCCCTCTACTGCAACCCACAAAAGATAAATAGTGGATGAATGTAGTGAAAATTTTTATTCATTATTCAAATGTTTTTGTGTATTTCCAGGTAACTGGAGTGCTTGAAAGGAATATGACAAAAAGAGCAGTAAAACTAGCACAAGTCTGAGGAATGGTCTTTGAAACACTGTTTACAGTACATAAAGTTTTTTAAAGGCCCAATGTGAAGGATTAAGGGATCTATTAACATTACTTTAGTATAATATATACCATTATGTTTTTATTGCTTTATTATCACCCAAAATTAAGACATGTTGCAGACCGAGGCCTTTTACATACAGATTTGTTTGCTTATGCCCTGAGATGAAAAAGAACTGCCGAGCTGCATCAATCTCGTTCTTCTCTGGTCACATACTGGAGGCCGTGATCTCCATAGGTGTCGTAGCTCTCATAGCAGGGCAGGGACAGCCAATCTGGCTGGTACGTTGTTGTGCTGTACACAAACACCTCAGTGATGCTCCCTGGCAACAGGGTCTCCTCACCGTCTGTCCTCCCCAGCCACGCCTTCACCTCAACACTGACTGCAGTCCGCTGGTACATGGTGGGAACGCCCTCAAAGGCGTCCAGGAACTTCAGCATCCTGTCATCTACTCTATAGATCTCTCCGTGGACTCTGTGACCCCGGCCAGGGATGTTGAGGAGGAAAGGGATGTTGGACTTGCCAGCAATCACCAGTGGATATTTCTCAGTGGTGAGAGCTGAGGCGAGGAGCTCGGCCTTGCCATTACTGCTGTCGAACATGCGGAAGTAGTTCGGCTGCCCTGTCTTCAGGGTGCCGTAGACAAAGATACGAGTCATGTGGATGCAGGAGGTGGGAGTCACACACCTGTAAATCAAGGAAAGGACAAGTGTTAGGGAGTCCATTTTTTTATTATTATTATTTACATTTTTTACTGTCTCATTTTAATTTTAATTTAGTTTTTCATTAACTAACCAAGTGTTTCAGTCCATACATGTTCATTCATCTGCAAAATGAATACACATTTAATAGTAGTGGACCTTTATCTGTTTTTTTTTTTTTTTTTTTTTTTTTACATAGGTAGGATGAATGAAAGCAAACAAAAGAAAAATTGTAAAACAAAATACACTGATTAGGGCCATTAATTGCATCAAAGGTTGCAAAACCACAATGTGAGAAAGAAAGAATTGTACAACAAATTACAATAACCTCCCTTAGAAGTAAGATTACTTACGTGTTATGTGCCATTGCAAAAATAATGTGTATATAATAAAAAATAGTGTAAATAATAAATGTATAAATAATGTGTGAATTAGGTAAATAATGCTTTTAACGGGCGACTTACCTGTGCACAGCAAGTCACAATGATTTCTTCCTGTACACAAAGTCTCACTCTTTTGTTTAAATACCTATTATAATAAAACACATTTACATTAATGACTTTGCCGAATCACTGTTAGACGACGCAGTGCAGTTTGACATAATGAGGACGTTTGCAGAGCTCACTGCAGCACTGAGACACACAGACAGACTTTGAGTAATAAAAACAGCAGCTCACCTTCTGCTCTGCGCTTCAAATCGTCTACTGAAGTTTAAGTCTAATATTTATAGGAATGTGGGGGAACCGGTTCACACTGTCTTTTTCCGGTTTCTAGAAGTGCTGAACAATCTTAACGGAGAATTACAACAACGCATGCGCAATGCAGGTCAGCTGATGGCGCTGCAGTGGCTGAAATACAGTAGGCTAGTGTACATTTTGTAAATAATAGCAGTTTCTTATATTTTTGACATCTTAAGTTGCGTGAAATTAAACCTCAATACAACTATATATTAATATTAAAATATACTACACTACACTACACTACACTATACTATATCATATTATGTATAGAGCAGCATAAAAATAGAAAACAACATTATATTGTTGTTGTTGTTGCTGTTTCAGCCTTATGGAAAGTTCTATCGATATCAAAACATTGTTACTTCGATTTATATCATACATAGACTCATATAAATAGTTTTTTTCTCTTTCACAATTGGAAAATGGGCTGCAGGATATGTTCTTGTTGCAGTACCATGTGAGGCCACTAGAGGCTCCATACCTAGCAGCAGAGAGGACGACGTAAACAAAGCGAAGAGCAACAAACCAGCTAACGCTGTTTAGCGAATGTTTCACGAGTTATACCGTATATCTGCGTTCGGTTAGTTAAGAAAAAATGTTCTTTTTGATTAATGAATTTAACACAAGTTAAAAATGATTTTGTACGATTACTCTCTCCCGTGTTGAAACTAAACGAGTGGAAAAGATAGCGTCTTAAACTCGAGCTAGTTATCTTTAACCTGCCTTAGGTAACGGAGGCACAGATTTAGCATTACTGGCAAATGATGCTGTATGAAGCGAGGTTTGTCTTAAACACATGGTGACAAACGCTAGGTTCATCAGCGCTGTTTAGCTTGAGTCTTTGTTTCACAGACTGCAAACGTCGGTGCTATCACGACTTAGCTCGCTATGTAGCTAATTTGGTCGATGAGCTGCCTCTTCCAGGCTGGATCGTGGTGTGACAACGGTCCACTCCACTGCTGTCATCTGGACTCGGACTGCAATGTTCAGCCTCATGGCAAACTGCTGCAGTTGGTTAAAACGTTGGCGAGAGCCCGCAAGGTAAGTTTTACGATGTTATGAAAGCCGTTATTATTAATTTCGGGCTATATAGACGTAGCTACAAGTAGTTTGTTCCAGCAGTTTGCAAGAATGAGACTCTTTTCATGACATCAGATCAGTCATACATAATTCATTATTTGAATGTTGTGATGCTTTTCTCAATATAACCAAAAAATCAATTGAAGCTGCACCAGGTACTCTACAAAGTCCCATCCTTTATTGATGGTAAATAAATGTGATGACATAAATCTCGTTCTCTTTCCGGATCAATGAGTTGTTTAGGCCATAAGCCATAAAATGTCAGAAATGCAGACCAGTTTTCCCCAAACCTCAAAATGAAAACGTCCTTAAATGTTTTGGTTTATCCTCAAAGTATAATTGTATAGAGGCGCAAAGGAAACCTGTCAGTGTTTGCCTTTTTGAAGCTGAAATCAGAGAAAGTTTTTGGTCAGTTCCATCTACTAATCAATAGTAATGAATAGATTTACTATTGCAGCTTTGATTGACTATATTTGGTTATTTGTGATGTTTGAACAAAAGAAGATATTTAAAGAATTTGCCTAATCGAGATGGATTTAGGCTTTACCCGATCAATACATTAATTCAGAATCAGTCTGTAGATTAACTTACATAGAGCATTTTTGCATGTTATTATGTTGTTGTATGTACTAGGAATGTGTAGAGATCTCCTCCTTCAATAAACAAAAAGAAAGCCATTTTTGAATCAAGATCCTTGGTTGTCAGTTTCACAGAATTAAAAATAAAATAAAATGTGAAGCAAAAAGATTTAATTGACAGTGGTCCACGTGGTATCTGGGAGGCATCTGATCCTATGGACTTAGTCACAAATCCTCCCCTAATCCTACAAGCAGGTCTGTTTAGATGTGCTTTTTCTTTTGGCCTGTTGCTGTGAGGGGTTTTTTTGTACGTGCATTGAGGACATGGAGAATATTAGGGTTTAGTGACGGGGTGAGACAGTGTTTTACCATTTTTTATGGTCATCTCAGAAATGGCTCCAATGAAGGCCAGTTGGCTCCAGAAGACGGTTAGATGGATTGTGCAGTTGATGTCGTTTCGGCGCAAGTGTCAAAGTTAAGTGTGCAGCCCGGAAACAGGTGTTCATGTTAATGTGTTTGATGAAAAACATCATCTCAGGTCGAACAGTATGTCAGTGTATGTTTACTTTGTGGAATTATTTTGGTTTGTTTTGAGTTGAGTGAGTTGCTGTAACTTCAGTCCAACAGTATTTAATGTTACAGAACAAATATCAACCAAAGGGGTTTAAAGATGCTCAAATACTTGATCTTTATTGTTCAAAGACCTATTTTCCTTTATATGGAGCAAAATGTGATCATGTCTTCAGTTAGGTGACATTTTAGAGAATTATAGTGCACAAATAATGTTGTAAGGTCTAATAATGTTCACACAAAGTTGTTTGGACTTTGGAGAAACTCTGTGGATATCTCTTGTTGGTCTGCAGGCTGGTGTGAGCATGCTGCACAAATGCACAGATTACTGTGTGCATCAATTTAGGAAGACTTAGAAGACAAGTTGTGTTGTTAACAGATACATATCAATTAAGGAACTGGAGACGGAAAACAAGTCCTCAGTTTGGCTTAGTATATTTGTAGTCCATTAATGATCATCCATTTTATTTTAATTACAGTTTGTTTGTTTAGTATAATCTGCATTAACTCACCTCGTGACTGTTGCTGACTCACTTGGTCAATCTGCTTCAGTCTAATTTATGAGCACTGACTGCGTCAATCATTCAGATTATTCACAGGCTTATATCTGTGCCCCTGAATGTGTCATGGTGGCTAATGCCAGGTCATTCTTTTAGCACAGATGCTGCACATTTAGATGCATGGCACCATTGATTGCATCCGATTTCAAGTTTGTTTAACTGGTAGTAGTGGTGCTTATGTACACCACATTAACTTGTGCATTCATTTGTCCTCCTTATTTTCCTACAGGAAAGTGACACTGGTGATGGTGGGACTGGATAATGCAGGAAAAACGGCCACGGTACGAGGGATCCAAGGAGGTAAGTGCCTTTTGTTGTAAATGTTTTCATGTTGTAAAATATCTATTTAAATAAAAGAAAATGTTCATTTTGTAAACCTTGTTCTCCATCTTTTTTCCTGTGAAAAAACAGCCCCACTTGCTCCTTTGTCTTTGCTTCTCTGTTCTGAGAGAGTTTCACTTCATTTGGTTTAATTGTCCTCTCTCACAGAGAATCCCAATGATGTGGCCCCAACAGTAGGTTTTTCCAAGGTTGACCTGAAGCAGGGCAAGTATGAGGTCACTATCTTTGACCTCGGTGGTGGGAAGAGAATCCGTGGCATCTGGAAGAACTACTACTCAGAGTCACATGGTGTTGTTTTTGTGGTGGACTCCAGCGATGTGCAGCGGATCCAGGAGACACGGGAGACCATGGCTGAGGTCCTTCAGCACCCACGCATTGCAGGCAAACCTGTTCTAGTGTGAGTGAGCAATCACCTAAAGAAAGGTGCTGTTACACAGTTATAGCAACAATAAGCAACTTTTTAAATCTTGAAATAGAAACCATTTTGATGGGTCACTGATTTGTAATAGGGAGAATAGAGTCTATTTCACTCCCACTCTAAAATTGTGAAAAATAATCTTAATCTCTGACAGCTCGTACAAAATTCTTGAGCTAAAATCCTTGGCTACATCCAAATTATTCCATTTATGTTTGAAAAAAGAATTCTGCTCTGGATATGACTGTCAACCACATAGAAAAAAGTAGTATGGATGCAGCCTAATTTTGCTAATGTAGCCTAATCTTGGGAGACTTGGTATGAAGCATATTTTTATTTATTTATTTAAGCTTTTTCTCCACCTCAGCACATCACTATCTGTGCTTTCAGACTTGCTAACAAACAGGACCAGGAAGGAGCGCTGGCTGAAGCAGACATCATTGAGAACCTGTCATTGGAGAAGCTTGTAAACGAGAACAAGTGTCTCTGTCAGATCGTAAGTGGTTTTGCACCTGTTGTGTCATGGCAGTAAAGTGGCATTAGGGGCATTTTGTTGAGCAGCACCTTTATCCATGCAAAGAGCAGGGTTTTCCTCTTAGTGTAGTTCATTTGTCTTAACAACATAGTAGTTTGAATAGTTTGAAGGATGCTTTCATTCAAAAGAAAACACAGATTTGTATGATATTACTCATTTTGGAACTGTCCAATTTCTGAATTTGTGCTCCAACCTCAGGAGCCATGTTCTGCGGTCCTGGGTTATGGCAAAAAGGTGGACAAGTCCATCAAGAAGGGCCTGAACTGGCTCCTCAACAACATTGCCAAAGACTACGAGACCATTACTGAGCGTGTGCAGAAGGACACGGCTGAGCAGCGCGCTCAGGAGGAGCAGGACAAGAAGGAGCGGGCAGAGAGAGTACGGCGGATACGAGAGGAGAGGTAAGGAAAACACAGGCAAAATTAACCTTTGTAGACTGAAATGGTTTAAAATAAAATGTAAGTGTAATAAGGACATGAATAGTGCCAAAGACAGCAACATGTTATCTCTCCCCATTTGCCCCCACTTTATTGAACTGAAGAAACAGACGTGTGGTATTTGAAGAAATTTACAATTAACTTTTTTTTAATTAAATGGAACCATGTCAACCAGAAAGGTCAGCATCTTTTTCTGTCCACAGAGAACGTCAGGAGCGGGAAGAGGTAGAACGAGAAGGTAGGCCAGTCCAGGAAGAAGAACCTGACGATGAAACCATGCTCAGCCCATTTCAGCCAATCAACAATGTCATCTCTGAGGTGGTTACTTTTAGCTTTTTCCCATGTGGTTTTTAATTTGACCTGCAGTTATGATATTGTATTTGTCGTTTGTGTTGCTTCCAGAATGAGGATAAAGAAAAGGAGCGGAATAGGCAAAGGGAGCTGCTGGAGGGCAGGATTAACAGTCCTAAGGCTGATGTTTGTCAGGAGGAAGAGGAGTATGAGGAGGAAGACCCAGACGACTCTAGGCAAACGCCGGAAAATTCCAGTTCAGGTCAGTGTTGTATCTTTAAAGTCAAATCAAACATCAATATTTATGTATGAGTGCTGGTAATACTTGTATGTACATAAAACCAAGCCAGCAAACAAAATCATCTGTTACATGTGAAGGCAATGGGGTTTTTGTAGACGTAGACATAGACGTAGACATAGAAGAAATATTTCTTCAAATCAAACAGCAGCGCAATGCAATCTACGAAAATATTATGTGAAAAATAAATAGTGATAATTGTACATTAAAAAGAGGATTATGTGACTTTAATGCCACGATATATCTCTGTACCTTCAGTGACATCAGGCGAGCAGAAGAAGAAGACGCGGAAACTTCACCTAAAGAGGAAGCACCGTGTGGACCCACTGAGGACAGAGGATGGGCCAACGGAAAGCCCCACCCCTCCACCTCCACCAGGTAGGCTGATGTTTTGCAGCTTCTCTTTGATTCTTTGTTGCATGTGTCCAGTTTTCCTCCAAGATTTGTCAAGCAACGACCATCAAATGTGTGGAGAAATGAAGTTCAGGCTTAAATAATTCAAGGTGTCACCTGTTCCAGCTTTTGCTTTGTAACCTCAACACTGCTCTTCCATCCTGACAATTTCTTTGGTTCTTATTTTGTGTTTTTTTTAGTGGGATGGGCCACACCCAAAATTTCTAGGCTGCCCAAACTAGAGCCACTGGGAGACTCGAAACATTCTGGTAAAGCTGCCTGTGAAGTCTGGTGACACTTCATCCCTCACTGCCCATTGCATTTTTAATTTCATGCATTACTTCCTTTTGTTATATCGCCCAGTCGGCCATAACTTCCTCACTAACCTTGTCTTTGTGTGAAGTAACTCATTCACTAACTGTCATGGCTCTGACTCAGTGTTTTCTCTGTGCATAACTTGCTGGATGTAAATTGGAGCCATGTTTCGGATCCACTCGCTGCTCCAGCACAGGTGTCGCTGTGTTTTTGTGTGTGTGTGTGTGTGTCTGATAAGGAAGTGTGGTGGATGTGTTTGTGTCACAGCAGTGCTATTAGATTATTTAGTCATGGCATCATAAAGAAAACACTAAAACCTGTTTGGAGACGTGTGTTACCTGTTGATTAGTAACACAGACTCGTGTGTTTTTTTCTTTTTCTTCATCTGGAATGTGTGCTTCCTTCATGGTGACATCGTAACTGACTCATAGACCCCTGTGCGTATGTTCATCCACATTCTTCTTCCAGTGTGTTTTCCATCCACCTCTAACTCTGGGCCGCAGCTGCCACATCTTCCTCGTTTTTTCCTTACATTATCATAAATAGAGCTCTAACTGAGAGTGTGTTTATTTCAGGACTTGCTGAATGAAGCTTACTAATGTAGCTTTCTTTCCATCCCCTTCACAGACATTTACAAGCCTCTCCCTCCGCTTGCAAACAGGCCGAGGCCTAACGGTGACACTCATGACATCATCTTTTAAACCTCTTTTTAGTGAGGTTCACTCCCGACCAATCACTGCTCTCCCCTTTTTTTACTTTCTGTCTCAAGTGAGTGAGTGACAGCGAAAAATGCAGACAAAGCGGACACAGGCCAGCGTGTGGGCTGCGAGTGACGCAGAACATCATGGGAAATGGAGTCCTTTCCTTTCCAGAAGCTGAGATTTAGTTTGGTTTCACAAATTGCCACTGTGAATCACTGAACGTGACTGAGCTGATTTTATTTTATTTTTATTTTTTTGCTTGTTAGAAGTGAAACACTTCTAAAGACTGAAACTTTATTTGTATTCTGCGTATCATTGTTAGTTTGGACTGAAATCTTTTAAACATGTAAATATGTTAATTCTGACTTTATATATGGGCTTTGTTGCAGCCATGAAAAAATTACCATATTCATTTATTTTTGCATCTTCAGTTTTGTAATGTAAACAAAGGGTCTTAGGTGGCTTTTTAAGCGCTTTAATAAGTGCATTCAATTAGGTATTTTTGAAATCAGAACAAATCTGCCCCCTGCGACCCACATGAGGAGGGTAAAGAGGTAGAAGACGAGTGAGTGAGATCAAATCTTATTTCTCTTTCTTTTAGAACAGCAGGGGAGAGAAATGAGGATGAATCATAGGCAGATGCTGAAAAAAAAGTGAGCACCATTCTGACATGCTTTATCTATGTCAGGCTGATACTATTCAAAACTATTCACCGGCTGCATTTGCCTTGACTCCCATGGGATATTTCTATCAGTCGCATGGGGGTGACATTTTTCTAACTGTTGTGGGTGGAGCCGGTCTAGCTGCACTCTGACCTTACCATACTATTTTACTCTGGGAAGGGTGCCAAACAATGGAACAGTTTAGGGTTATTTTGTTCCTCTTCCTGATGAAAACACAAAAAAATGCATACCATACTGTACTAAACTGAACCATTCCACAAGTGGAAACATGGCTTTAGTGACCAGAATGTGAGTGAAGGTGACAGATGTCTGCCATGATACTGCATTAATCATGTTAAAAAAGAAAAAAAAAAGCTGAATGAAATTGTATTTGTGGAAAAATAACAAGCAGTCCAATTTTTTCCATAAAGCACATTTAAAAACAACAGCAGTTGACCAAAGTGCTGTACAGAAGTAATTGCATAAATAAACAAATGTAAATACAACAAGTAAATAAAAACATAAAAGATATAAAAGATGTGTAGACAGCAACTCACCCAGAATGGACAGTAAAGGGGCCTGCCCAATGTCCACACCTGCAAAAGCTCGATGCAGAGCCTAAAATTACAATAGACAGACATTTTTGGGCTGAAATATCCTAACTCACACTGGCAGCACCATCCCATGCTGCAAAGAAAACCAAAAAAGTAAAAACAACAGACAATAAACATAATAAAACACATGTGAACATGAACAAAGTTTCACAGAGGTTTGTCCTGCAGATGAAACTCATAAATCACATTTTGTTTTTGTTTTTTAATCGTACCTACTGAAGCAATTTGTTTCTTTCATTATGGGAGGAGAATATTTGTTTGTGAAGTGGCCGTTGATGTTTGGTGCTAAATATGTTGGCACCGAAGTGGTATACACAGCTAAGTTGTTTTTAAACAAAAAACTGAAATTGGTATGGAGTGTCCCCATTACACACAGTGTATAAAGTGTTACACTACATCATCAATGTTATATATATATATATATATAAATTCTAAACTGTAATCAGGAACATTTGTGTCTTTCTGCTGGCAGCATCATAAAGGACTGTACATTTTTATGTATTGTTGAAAATATATGTGTCTGCAGGGCTTGAGATTGGTTTTATGCATTGTACTGTTCACATTGTGTACCTGTTTTTTAAAGTGATATTTCTCTGGAAGTCAGGAAATGAATCCCAATAACTTCCTCAGGTGGCACAAAGACGTGAGCCAGTGTTGTTGCTCCTGTTTGTTGCACACTGAGTTGCACTCTCATATACACTTTGGCAAACAAAAATGAAGCAGAGGCCAAAATTGAATCTGAAAAGGGTCAAAAAACAAAACTGTCCTAGTTTATTTTTGTGTTGCAGCAGGAACAGTCGATACTGAGTCAGAACACCTGAGAGTAAGAACCTGAGATATCACTTTGAAACCACAATATTTCATAACTCTAATGTACCGTTCATTGACTTACGTTAATGAGCCAGATGTTTAAAAGACTATGTTTTTTTTTTTACTCAATTGGAATTTTATAACAGCACAATAAATTATGTTTTAAATATATTGTGGACCGGTTTGAATGGATTTGTGTCTCTTCAACACAAGCCGCTGCTGTGAAGTGTTTACATTTTTATTTTTGGCTCAACATGATGATCTCTTGGTCAGTCGTTTTAAAGCTGCTGAGAACATTTAAAGGTTACATAAGCAGGTGGGTAAATATCAATACTGGGTTACAGCAAACAAGTTTGTTTTATTTCATCATAGAAAGACTAATGTTGTAACTGATCAATGCATCTTCCTCATACTTTCTCATACTACATCCTTTATTATTTAATTGTTCACAGCATGTATCAGGGAATTTTGCCGTAGTAATTCACTGAAGTTAGTAAGTGGGCTGCTCCCAAATTGTCTTTAATTAAAGGTCCAGTGTAAAATGTTTGTGAAATTGTTTACATTTGGCAGAAATTTAAGATACAATAATTATATAATCTTTTTACAACTGTACACTTGTATGAATTGTTGTTTTTTCAGCCTTTTATATTAAATCAGATCCCAGGCCACCAGGAAGTTCAGGAAGTGGAGATTTGGCAATATTTTCACTTTCAACGGTAAAAAGTGCAACATGTTTGATGCTTAGGAGCTGTAAATTTCACATTATGAACACTTGCTCTGAGTCCGAGCCAGTGTTTATAATGTGACACATATAATTGAAATGACTGGAATCACAGATGCATTGGGCTCAAGATAAAAGATTTATACATTTACAAAAGCTAAAAAGAAAAAAGCAAAACCAAATGAAACATAAGATGATTTAATGAGGATACAAAGAGAAACTCACTGTTTTGCCGCAGTTTGGTTGACGAAACTGTTATAGTGCACATATTACCTGAGGTGTTGTAACAAGAGGAAAGAAGCAAATGCCCCCTGGATGTAACCATTTCTAAACACTGAGTAATTGCTCTTGGAACACAAAGAACACTCTCTCCTCTCTGCTGCAGTCAAAGTGTACAACCAGCTCCGTCATTATAATACTCAACACTTCCTGTCTTCCATAAGTGCACCGTTTACTTACATATATAGGCAGCTATAGTTGTTTATCTTGTTTTCATATTGTTTTTCTTGCACATATTCAATACTCCTATATCCTTACGTTATTTCTATTTCCTACCTTGTGATATTTGGCTGCTGTAACACTGCACATTTCCCCATGTGGGACGCATAAAGGAATATCTTATCTTATCTTATCTTATCTTATGAATCATCAGTTTCAGGTCCTCCTCAGAGAGAACATAAGACAAAAAAAAAAAAAAAAACTAAATGAAAGCGTGAGATGAAAATGCCAGAGAACAACATAGAAACATTTTGTGTGTGTTTGATAAATGACTATAGGGCTTCGGGAAGTGCTTTTGAATTTAAATGTGCTTTTGTAATGTGTTAATAAAGCAGCTGCACAGTGCGTGTTTACAGTCCCAGACTAAGACAGCAAAGTGATGAAAACGAATACACATACAACCTGGATTGCATCATTCCTTATGTTTGTAATCACAGCAGTCATCACTATAGTGGTCATATGTCATGAATATAGATGGAATTAGCCAAAGGCAAAACATATTTCAAGCATACTGCATTTCCCCGTAAAAAAACAACAACCAACAGTGACACCTGCTATGTTGCAATGTTAAACTACAATATTTCTGCAAAGAAATGGCTGCCATTTTAGACTATTTCATTGCTGGTGAGAGTGGACTGGCCTCGTCTTCTGAATTACTCTTTAACTCCTTTATTGTGATTTCTGATTATTATTATTATGAGACTAAGTATATGATTAAAATAATAAAATCAATAAATGCTGGTTGCTGCATCCACAGCTTGTGTCACTTACTATATAACCGTGAACACTGCAGTAATGTACAGTCTCATTGGTGCTCACCTCATTTTAATGAATGGCCTGGGGCTTTGATTTTGGAGCTGCAGCCTGCGTGCAACGAGGATGTTGTGTCCTGTAGAGGTGCTCTCAATAATCCTGACCTCTTCCCCCTCAGTGCACTTTAAACTCACCGATATCATTAATCTTAAGATGCCCGGCTCATTCCGGAAGCAATAATGTGATGAAGTGTTGCAATTTACTTCCTACCCACACCTCCCTTTAAATGTGCTTGTCTACATCTGTTTTAATTCATGATCTCCTGGGATAACACCGAGCAGCTCTCAGCATAACCCTGCAACATTTATAACAACAACAAAAAAAAGTTCTAAGTAAGGAGAGAGAAGTATGAGTGGGTCACAATTATGTGTCCCAAGGTGCAACAGTTGCAGGATTGAAAAAAAGGAGAATGCATTGTATTTCAGGCTATTGAGGATTCTGACAGGGAAGAAATTGGTATATATCCCTATTCTACAATGCGTTTTCTTGCTGTATTGTTGTGCAAATGTAAGTGCTGAGCTGAGTGCAGAATCACAAAAGGAGAAGTTTCTGTACAGATACGAGAGCTCATTGAAGGTTTGGATGGAAACGGCTTCAACACTCACCAGATCTAAACCCAATTAAGTCAAGTTAATGCTGTTTTTATAGCCGCGCACAAGAAAATGGCCACAAAAGAATATACATGATTTATATGTCCTTAGACCTTTCAACTTACAGCCTGGAAAAGCAGACGATAACAGGCAACACTCTGAAAAAATGCAGTACATCCCAGGAGATATAGAATAGCAATATTATACATAAAATGCAAAATAAAGAATCAGATGAGAATAAGATAAGGATAGACTTCTTGTATGTGCTATCATGGCCATTGCCTCTTAAGTTAAATTGTTAAGCTGACAATTAACCATCAAGATTTTTCATATAATAAATAAATAAATGGCCTACTTTCATGCACAGTGTTGCATTACTTTAGTTTTTAACTGACTTGGTTTTAACCTTTAATCTTAGAAGAGAGAGACTCAAATGTGAGTGAGTGGAAACGAGTGGAAATTAACATGGGCTTTTCTTTTGTGGGTGAAAAAAGAGAGGTCATTTTTCTCAGCTGTGGTTAATAGAGAAAACAGCCATTATTTTGCAGTCTATTTTAAATCACAGAGGCATTCTTGTAATATATAGGCCTCTAACCTTTTATGCAAATTGAAGTGCTGCAGTCCTTGTCTGCGATTGGTCTTTACCAATCGCGTGCCAAGGAGTGTTTAAGCCCTCCTCATGTTTACCAAATCATGACTTCCTCATTTTGATATTGTAGTTTTGTAGGTGTTATCAGCCTTTTGTTTAGTAGGAGTCCAGCTAAACAGATTCAGTGCTGACCTTATTTATTCATACATACACCCATATACGTTTTCGCTCAGATACACTAAAAAACAAGGGTGATGTTTGTTGGCATTTTTGGTTTTGTAATTAAAATTAGAGCCAACTTTTATTTCATATTTTATTTATTAGATGGCAAAAATGATAAGGTGCTCTCTTTTGGTTATAATTATGTTATTTTTTAAACATCACCCATCCTCCTTTAGATGATTATCAATTTGTGGCTTCCAGTAAATTAAATATTTACCATCGACATCTATAAACGTTACTTCTTTTTTACTAGATTGGTCAAAACAGCGCTTGTGTTGAACTTGGATCTGAACATCCTGCACACACTGGACACGTGGCAGGTAGAGAAATCTAACATGCAGTTGAAGAAACCTTAGATAATACATATTTAATAAAAGTTATGTACATTATTTTGTTTCTAATTGTGTATGTTATTTACTGTTTAGTGACAGGAAGTTTGTGTTTCTTTGCTTCAGCCATACCATTTATGGATTTTGTCCCTTATATGGAAACAATTTCCTATTTAATTCCTATTTAATTCCTATTCCTTAATTTAATCAATTTAAAATGTGGATGTACCTACTACCTACCTGGTTACCTGTCTGGGTAGGAGGGTGTGTCCTACTAAAATAAGATGGAAGGTTATTATTAACTGTCATACAAAATATAATTTTATGTTGTTCTGTTTGATTCTTAGTTCTGGCCAATCACTGACCCATATCTAGGTTATAAATGAGAATGGCAACTGAGGCAATTATAAAAACTGTAAAATATGGCACCGCTTCTCTTATAACCATGTGTTTTGAGCCTTGGTGACTTATTGTTTTTGTTTTGTTTTTTACCCTCGGGTATTATCCTCAGAGTCTGGGCTGTAATCCTGTCTGCCAACTAAAGCAGCAAAGCAATTAGATGTGATGACCAGTGAAGCTTCCCAAAGAAAAGTTTGTGTCACAGCAAAAGCTGAAGTCGACTGAATGTTCGTGTTGTTTGAAAAAGCTGTGTCACTGATATTATTGGTGCAGTATTGGGGGATAAATTTCCACTGATAAAGTTTCCGTAGCTGCAACAAGAGAAAACAGATCACGAGGAGGTCTTGTGATGAGAAGACATACATCTAAATGTCTAATCTTCTACCGTATCACGTACTTTATTATAATTCAATTATATTTAATGACCAGTATTTTAGAATTCATCGTATTCAATTCATAGTTTCTTCAAAAGTTGATCACAAGGCTGATCACGTTAGTGCTATAACACCTCACTAGCACATGAGGAGACATCATAAATGTATCATTTCTTATTTCTTTATTCTTATTTAGTTTTGAATGTCTGTTCTGCTTTCACTGAGTTTTTGAGATGTATGATCTCATTCTGTACAAGTACGGTAGAAATAAATTTAGTCTTTCAGAAGTGGCCCATAAAGTGTCTCACTCAAGGATACATGTGAGCCTTCTCTGCACAGCTGGAAAATATACTATAAGTTTATCAAGCCCCCCCCCCCCGTTTTTTTTTCACTTGGGATGTCACCTGAATATTTTAATAGTGACGAGACGACATCAGCACTGACTTTGTGTTAAAACAAGACATGCATCCTGCAACATCCTGCAAAAATCCACAGCTTTCAAATCTGGAAGTGTCTCTCTCTGGCACTGGCCTGAAAACTGGCGGCCTGAATCCGTCTCACGTTTCCATCTTGTATCGCCCTGTGTGTCTTTGAATGCAGCTGCAGGCAGCAGGAAGCCCACACTGTGCTGCTGAGGAAGACAGTGGAGAAGACAAACATGAAGGAGAGGTTGCAGCGTTATGATGACAATCCTCTGCCTTTCATCTGGCATCGTGCACCAGACTCCAGCTCATATTGGAGGAATGTGGCAGCCAGGCCATTGCTGTACACGGTTCTCCTTTGTGTGTGTTTATTTTGAGTATTTATGTGTGTGCTACCCGGAATAATCGGTAGCGGATGCTTATTATACAGTGTAATGGGTTTAAAAGAATGACTGCAGTGTGCTGTAAGTCGACAGTTCTCCACCTGTCAAGACGCCCTGAGGGTTAAATAAAGATCCAATAATGAACAAGTTGTGTTCTGGCTTGTGGTTTGTGCATCTGTCTTTAAAATGGGGTGGTGAAAGATAATAGGTAATTGAGTATGTGTGCTGGAGGGGGTTACGCAGCAGTAGGCAGAGCCTGCAGGAAATCTCTGCTGCTCTCTGCTGTCTTTGTGAAGTGATTTCTCCTTGCCTGCAGAGGGCAATGCAGCTCCAGCAGTCTGCTCCACACAAACAAGCCATCCAGGAGAAGCAGGGTGTACTCGGGACACTAATAAGAACTGTGAGTCTTCCTATTCATCAGAGCTGAAATGATGTCTTTTTGTTTTTTTGGGATGTTTCCTGTTTCACCGTCGTCTGTTGACAGTAAGGGAACAAACTGTAGCTCAGGAGAGCTCAAGCTTCGTCTACAGTAATGTGTTCAGTTAAAAGCCGAGGCACCAAAAGAACACCACATTCTCATCTTAAAATGGAGGTCACATGGTGTACACCTCATTATGTGACTAAACAATGTAGACAAAGGGGACGTTTAATTGTGTAGTGAGCAGATTTTGGCTGGGCTCCTGCAGGAGAACACAGCAACACTGCAGCTGCTAAATGCACACATTAAACGGTTAAATGTACATTGAATGCAGCTTACGGATAATTTTGTGGTCAGCAGGGGAACATGAGCAGGAAGTGTTACTTTAAGTGTTTGTACTGAGGGGGCATGACCAGGATGTGTTTCTTGTCTATCAGTTAAAGTGAGAATAACAAATAATTAAGTGTACTTTGTCTAAAAAAGGAAGTCATACTTTTTCTTTCCTGCACCAAAATCCGTGAAGGAAATCACCTGTTCACCTATAAAATCACATATTTGACATCATGGCATACAGGAGTTGTTGATCCACAGCTGCCAGCATCAGTAAGTTAAAATATGTTATTCCATGACTTGTGTTTGAAATGCTTATATATAAATACTATATACGTATAATACAACGGACTTGACCAAAGTAACACAAATTTAACAAACAAGTCAGCAATAGACCAACAACTCCAACGTCTCTGCAAAGTAGAAAATACTGATTTTCCTCCATGGACTTTGGTATGTGAGAGTGAGTGGTTCACAAGAACACAAACTGCAGTTTCCTGTAAGAAAAGGCTGTCAAAAGATAAGGTAAATTGGTGAACATATAGTGTATATTTGGCATCATTTAATTTAATTTTGTTTATTGGTTTTCAATCAATATAATCTGAATCATAAGGCATCATTTTATTAGGTGAGCCTTTTTGGTAAATGACTAAATTCATTTCTTTCCTGGTGTTGCCACTGGCAAACATGTTTTAATGGAGCGAGTGCTTCCAGGTTTTGATTGCGGGTGTGTAAGATACTGACTGTATGTCTAAATGTGAAATAGAGGCAGTTGTTTTCAACCAGTATTTACGTTTCCACACAATTGTTGTTGCTGTGGACTTACATAATCCACCAGGCCTTTTGTTGCTGATTGTGCTTGCCTGCTTTGCCTTCTCTGTTGCAACACTCCTGTTGTCAGTAAGACACATTGATTCAGGAAATCAAGGAGTTTGAAAACTATCTTGTTTGAAAACAGTTTGTTCATTGACCGATGGAAAATGAAGTCACTATATGTTCTCTGGTTTCCTCTTGTTAGAGATTTACCACATTTCTGTGATCCAAACAGTTTTAAACTGGTCAAATTTTGTTTGTTGGCTGGAAGAAAGGATCAGTTTAAACATGCCACTTTGGCTTTTGTATGGTAATTTATTGTCTGAAGAGACCATTTTTAGTCAAGATAATCATTTTGTCCAGTCTGAGATTGTGCTTTTGTCCCAAAGTAACATTTTAATATAAGTATAATTTATAATAAAACACTTCTTCCCATTTTGTACCTGCTCTAAATGTTATCAGTGCTGGCTCATGAGTTCAAGCTTGTTTCCACAGAAGCTATTTGTAGCAACTGGTAAAGATGAATTCAGTTAATATAAATGAAGAAATTATCCTGCAAAGCACTTGAGCTGAGGCCCTCGCTATCTAGTGCCCTTATCTACAAATGCACTTGGCTGTGCTAATGGTGGACCCATTTCATTGTCACATTACAACATAATTTCTGATCCAGTGGTCTCATCGCCTGCTGTAGGTACTCATCTGAAACAATGGAGCAGATGCACTCTGTTGTTAATTCATCAGTTCCCTTTCCAACCACATCCTCTTAGCATCAGCACACTTGATAAGGACACAATATGAGGTTTGATTGAGGTCAATAAAAATGTGAGGTGAGCAAATGGCCGGGGGGAGATGCAGGGAGGCAGTAAAAAGAGGGAGATTAGTGGGAAGATGGCAATGAGCGATGGGTCTGGAATAAGAAAAGCAGATAAAGGATAATGAGGTGTTCGCAGGTGGAGTGAAAGTGAAAAAAAAGAAAGGAGAAAGTTTGAATGATGGGTAAGGGGTGTTTGGGCAAACGATGGAGGAGATAAAGGTGAAAAAAATGGAACCAAGAAGGTTGTGATGTGGCCAGACACAGTTAAATCGAGAGTAAGACTTGGAGTAGGACTAGACAGGACTCGGAGCGTAACAGGATTGTGAGAAAGCTCATGCCTTTGGCTCTGAGTGGGAAGACGGTGAGAGGCCAGAGCCTGAGGGAGGCTCAGGGGAACAATGAGGCAATATCGGCACGATAAGAAAGGTTGCACAGAGAATAGAAGTGTTTTGTATGTTGCTATTAAAAGTGCTGGAGATTTTGAACAGAATTGCTCGTACAGTATATTGTGTTGAACTTGTTTTTTGTGCTCTGGCACAGAAATGTTTTCTTCAGCTTGTGAGCAGTGTTTCAAGACAAACATGAGCCAGAAAATGTGAGTGACACATTGGCAAGTAATGTTCTGTGCCTTAAATGTCCACAGGAATCTTCTCCACACCTGATTGGATGAACATGGCACACAGTGGACTGCGTTTTGCCTTGAGGGCCTGTATTTTTTTAACTGCCCATAGTGAACGTTTTGGAGAGTTTTGTTGTTGATGTCACTATTCACCCTCTCTTCGGTCTCTGTGAATAATATATATATATATATATATATATATATATATATATATATATATATATATATATAAATTGCATGCCACATTCTTTATTTGAAAAAGCTGACATAGGGCGAGAGGCAGGGTACACCCCGGACTGGACACCAGTCCATCACAGGTCCATGTGTCCATTTTCTACTGAGAAAAAAAAAATAATTCAATCTGGCATTGGTTTCTGAGGCCTGAAGGTCTGTTTACTACACAAATACCACTCTATCCCTTATATCCCCTCAAGATAAAGACAAAGTGAATTAGTTCAGAGCTGCTCCTTGATGTTGTCAGCTGGTCCTGTTAAATCTCAACATCTGAGGACTTTTTTTTTTCAGATTAAAATCTTCTAGATAAAACTGAGCTAATGAGGTTGTGTTGCTGTTGTCAGAACGAATTTGAGTGGATGCAAAGAAACAAAGGGGGGAAAAAAGAGCATAAAGGTAGCTAAAGGCTCTGGAGAAGAGCCTTTTGATAACAAAATGTCACATGGAGGTAAACCCCATCAATTCAAACTTGTGCGCAGAAGATGTGTTTATGAAGCATCTAATAGATGTAATTTTAGAGAGGAAATTAATAAATTATGGAAGAGATATGGGGAAAATATGGAATAAGGTTTCATCTCACATTAAAACACATACTTGTTTAAAGAAGCACACATTTAATATTCAAACCACTTTGAGGGTTAAATCATTAAAAGAATAAAGCGTTTGAAACCTGCAGGTATCCATGAATGGCCATCAGGGGGTGATTCCGTTGAAATGGAATAAAAAAGGGGGTTCACTTGGTTTTAAAGGTGGGACTCATACTGAGATAAACTACCACCAACGTGCATTAAAGCCCCCCTTTTTTTCAATTTTCTTACAAAGCCATAATTTTAATTATAATAATGTGAAAGTGATATAGCAGATTAACTCTATTCTGTGTCTCTGTTTTAATATTGAGAGTTAACAGGCTGTTGCACAGAGGTTTAATTACAGCACAGCTGTTGGTGCATCAATATGCACTGGACTCAGAGTGGAAATAAAGTAATTGGTGTATTTTACATGGTCGACAGAGCTGCTCACAGTGTTTACAGGTGAAGATTCAAGGACATTTTATGTGGATTAAGGTCAAACTCTGGCTCTGGTGAATTTGATGCATTGATGTGTTCGAGCTGAGATGTAAAACCTATGATGGGGAGAAATGCTGAGCAATGAAAAGGAAGTGAAATCATGTCTGAGTGCAGCTTCTATGTGACTTGATTAGGCCGTGATTGACACCACAATGGATTTGTTTCCATAGTGAAATTCTGTTTCTGTCAGGTAAATAATGTGCATATGATATGTAGCTTTATTTATTGATCGTAATTTTTCCGACATCATTCACTAAGAATGGTGGATAAATCCCTAATTTCCTTCAGGGCACAGTGGAATCTTATCTTATCTTATCTTATCTTATCTTATCTTATCTTATCTTATCTTATCTTATCTTATCTTATCTTATCTTATCTTATCTTATCTTGGACTTATAGTACCTACACAAACAGTTGAACCTGTCCCCAGTGAAAGAGTGATCATAGCTGTGTCAGGCTCTAATGACTTACTCTCATACAGTGAAGGAGAGGAGAGCCAAAAGAAATCATCAGGGAGCTGTTGGGTATAGGCTCCCTAAGATAGTGTAACGTCAGTCTTCTGCGGGCTCAGTGAGGCTGACAGCATGCAGGAGAGTGGGTGAGAATGGCACTAAGCTTCAGAGGGACCATTTTAAAAAAACAAGCAGAGAGAATAACGAATGCTTGATGCACAAATGAGAGCAGAAATGACGGTGGTAGGACATATAGTACTCACGAGCCAGTACAGATAAAGTTCTTGACAATGTTAAAGTTGCATGGATTGACTTTCCCTGTAGCTGGACGACTATGGGGTATACATTGTTTTAAGGACCTGGATTATCTTTTGAGCTTTTCTTATCCATATTCTGCTCCTCTGTAGCTTTTCTGAATCACATCAGCTGAGTCTATGGAAAGTTGTTTTCCCCTAAAAGCTTAAACCGATTGTTCGCTAAGGGACAAATCAGACACGGAGATGAGGGGGATTCTGGAAAAAATAGGGCAAAATATACATTTAATGGAGTTGGTCTGTAGAGTGATTGTATCTGTCTGACTTTCTCTTGCCACTCAATTATATTAATACATCAGAGCATGTTCATGTTGTGCAGTTGTCATTATCCCTTCCATGGTTAATTCTGCAAAGGTTATTTAAACAAGAAGTGAGGCAATTACAGTGTGGGTTGTTGTAAAGGGAAATGTGTCATACAAGATGCATCAACATCTTGCTTTTCATCTTTGGCTTCCCAAGCTTACAGACACACTTCCTTCAAGGTCTCAAAAATTGGATTTATTTACTGCAGCAGAAACAAGGTCATAAAAGGAGAGAAGTGGTGGCTTATAGGTGCTCATAAGTTTACATACCCTGACAGAATTTGTGATTTATTTTGGCCATTTTTCAGGGAATATGAATGATAATACAAAAACCTTTTTTCACTCCTGGTTTGTGGTTGGGTGAAGTCGTTAATTATCAAACAACTGCTTTTTTGCTCTTTTTAAATCATTATTAAACTACCCAAATGACCCTGATCAATACCGTAGTTCTTAATTCCGTGTATTGGCCCCATCAATGACATCCTGAAGTCTTTTGTGGTAGTTGTGGATGACGGACTTAATTGTCTCAAAGGGTAAAACTGCCCAGGCTTCTTGGAAAAAGCCTCAATTTCCTGTAAATTCTTGGGCTGTCTTGCATGAACTGCACGTTTGAGATCTCCCCAAAGTGGATTAATGATACTGAGGTCAAGAGACTGAGATGGCCACTCCAAAACCTTCATTTTTTTCTGCTGTAGTCAATGACATATCAACTTGGCCTTGTGTTTTGGATCATTGTCATGTTGGAACATCCAAGTACGTCCCATGCACAGCTTCTGGGCTGATGAGAGCAAATTTTCCTCCAGTATTTTCTGATAACTTGTTAACTTCATCTTGCCATCAATTTTGTTCTTTGTGCCTTTGTAGCTCACACATCCCAAAACCAAAAATTCCTTTAACTGAATAAAAGATCACAATGATCCTCTCCCTGAAAACACAACAGACGATGTCCGCAACACTGCAAGACATCTAAAAACACACAGTGTTGAAGGACTAACACACAGTAAAGTCCTCATGACACTGCAAAATCCATAAAAACAAATCTCAGGTTGAAAATGTAAAAATCTTAATTTGGTCTTCAACTATGGTCTGTTGCTTGGTAGAAATAGTCTTGCTTTATTAACATTTACAGAAATGTGAAAATTTAAAATATTTTTTTTTTTCTGCAATGAAAAAAGAAAATAATGGCAAACTTAGAAGAAATTCAGTTGCTTACACTTGCTTTGATAAGGTTGAATGAACTTAACAGATTTGTCACTTGTGAGTAAGCTAAATTCATATGTAGGTGAGTTGAAAAACACCTTTTAAACCTTTTGATGCTTAAGAAGAAAATCCTGTAATATCCTGGTGGCATACAGTACATGACGATAGCTGAATATGTGATATGCAGCTAAAAGACTTTAATAAGATTCAATCCACTATAAGTGGAAATAAACTAACTGAAAATAAAGATGGCTGTGCAGATTAGATCATAACATTGATGCTACAAACACCAACATTCTGAAAGAAGGATACATTTTCCTTCTTTCTTTTCACGTGTGGTGCAGATTTTCTGCTCTTCTCCAGTAGAGAATGGATTGCTGACAAAAAGGAAACTCCCTTGCAATCTTCTTCCTTTTCCATATGCAAGCCAGTCTGTGTGCATGGGTGGTTGTTTTTGTCTGTGTCACCAAGTGTGTGTGTGTGTGGGCACGCGTACAGTAGATGTGCTGGAAATATCACCTCAAATCAAATGCAGTGGAACCGTTGGGATGACATTTGCTGTTGTTTTGTTTGAGTAGGCTGGAGACAAACTCTTTTCATCTGGCAATCTAATTTTTGGAAGGTCACCACTTCCCACAAAGACTCATTCAATTTATCGCGGAGACACAAACTGTTACAGGCGCCACATGCAGATTTGTGCAACACACCGCACTTTCATTTGTCTCGCTGAAATGAGCAGATCTTAAGATCGTGAGAAAAAGAAAATGTACTCGTAATTAAAAAAAGTGGAGACTTATATTTTCGAGTCTTTAGTGTGAGTGTGTTTGTGAGACCAGAAGGTAGAGTTGCAGCCTTCCACACTTCTGTGCTTCTTTTTAAACAGTCACCTCCTCAAAACCCCATAGAGACTGTGATTAAATTAAAAAAATCAATAATAAACACAAGAGGAGTTAGACATTGTAATCTGATAAAACTTAAATCCAATAATAAAACAGAATCCAATAAACCACTCTTAAATATGGACTATTAAATATAAATTAATGAGCTAATCACTGACAATCATATTGATTTATTCTGTCAAGCTGAAACATGGTTACATGAAGAAGAATGTTAGTTTAAACGTGTCAACACCACCTGCACATATTAACACCCATATTCCCAGAAGCTCGGCCTGAGGAGACGTTGCAGCTATTTCTACCTTTCCACCTGCACCATATTCAGAATTTTTTTGTCAGAGTTCTCTGAATTCCTATCTGAGTTAGTGCTAAGGACAGATACAATCATAATTTTGGTGGATTTCAACATCCATGTAGATGTTGAGACATTCTTAGCTCTGCATTTAATTCACTGTTAGAATCAATTGGTTTTACTCAACATGTGAATAAACCCACTCACTGCCTTAGTCACACCCTCGATCTTATACTGACTCATGGCATAGATTTAGTAAATGTAAAGATTTTTCCCCCAAACCCCCTCTTTACCGATCATAATTTATTCACGTTTAACTGTACAATAATTAACTACAATAATGTTAAGAAAAACATACCACTACAGTCGGTGCCATGATAATAATAATTTCAAAGAGACAGTGAAGCCGTTATATAATTCTGTGCCATATCTAAGACTATCTGAAGTTCACTGTCGTGAGTTTACACTCACTCTCATGGATAATCTTGTTGATAATGCAGCAGCTTCACTCTGCACTACATACGATAATGGTGCCCCTCTGAAAAGAAAGTGGTGAATCAGAGGAGAGTAGCACCATGGTTTAACTCACATACTCGTGCTCTTAAATAGGCTTTACAAAGATTAGAAGGAAAAAGGTGTTCCATTAATCTAGAAGAATTTCATGTAGCCCGGAAAGATGGTTTTGTAACTTACCAAAAAGGCCCTTCATAAAGCTAGAGTAGCCTATTATTCTTCTTTAGTTGAAGAAAATAAGAATAATCCCAAGTTTCTGTTCAGTACTGTAGCCAGGCTGACACAGTGTCACTCCTCTACTGAGCCGCCCTTTCCTCTAACTCTGAGCAGTGACGACTTCATGCATTTCTTCATGAAATAACATCGATTAGAGAAACAAAATGGTCACCTCCTCTCTCCTAGTGGTACTGTCCTTTTTTAGCACAAGAGCTTTAGAAGCACCAGATGTACAGTTTCTCTCCTATAGATCTCCCTGAGTTAACATCATTAGTATCATCATCCAATCCCAAAAATCTACCCTCGACCCAGATGTTTGAGCCAATTCCCTTTCCTTCATGCAGATGACACACAGCTTTATTTGTCAATAAATAAATCAGGTTGTTCCACTCCAGGAATGTCTCAAAGACATTGTCCTGGATAACCTGTAACTTTCTACTTTTAAAATCAGACAAAACTGAGGTTATTATACTCGGCCCTAAACACCTTAGAGATAAACTTTCTGACCATATTGTCACTTCAGATGACATCACCATGGCGTCCAGTTCCACTGTAAGGAACCTTGGAGTTATTTTTGACCAGGATATATCATTTGATTCACAGATAAAATGCATTTCCAGTCTTCAGCCTTCTTCTACCCGCAGAACATTATAAAAATTAGACTATTATTTTAATTTTGTCCTTAAAGGATGCTGAAAAACTAGTTCATGCTTTTATTACGTCAATATAAGATTATTGCAGCTCATTATCACTCGAGTGTTAGCTTCTCTGCACAGTTCACTTCGGTCCCAAACAACAGGCTGACTTGTGTTTCCCAGAGTCCATAAGAGTAGAATGGGAGGCAGAGCCTTCAGTTACAGTGTCAGTTCGGGAGGTGGACACTCTCTCTGTATTTAAAGCTAAACTTTTTTGATTAACCTTTTCTTATGCTGCTATAGATCTAGACTGCTGGGGGAATTCTCTCACACTCAGGGTATGAATATGACTTTATTACATGTCATTAACCTTGTTTTTTCTCTGTGCCTTTCCTTCCTGTCCTCTCTCTCTGTCCTCATCTTGCAGGCCGCAGGATCCAAATACAGTTTCGATGCAGTAGTATTGTTGTCGTTATTATTATGCTATGGTGAAAAGTCGATATCAGTATAATTTTTTATCGACAATCTCTGCTGCTGCTGCTTGTATAAACGTGACATAACTGATTCAGAACCGTCTAAACTTGATACAACTGTTATATCTGCTCCTGGTCTCTCTCTCTTCTGTCTCTATCTCACCTCCCTCTTTCTTTTTCTATTCACCATTTTAACTTTCACCCCAACCAGTCGCGGCAGATGACCTTTGAGTCTGGTTCTGTCAGAGATTTCTTCCTGTGAAAAGGGAGTTTTTTCCTCTCCACTGATGCCTAGTGTTTGCTCATTATGTGAACTGTTGGGTTTCGGTTTCAGCCTTACTATGAACAGCGCAATGAGATAATTTATGTTGTAATTTTGTGCTATACAATTGAATTGAATTGAATTGAATTGAATTGAATTAAATTGTGTTGAGGTTCTTTGCTCAACTGTAAGTTTGTTAAAGTCATATTTATAGAAGAAAACAAATCTCCCTCCTTCAGTCTTTGACTCTCTAATTGCCTGCTATTGAAGAGGTTTGGATGTGATGGGATTTCCACTATCTCCCATGCATTAAGTCATGCTGTAAGAAAGAAATTGTACAGGTTTGAAAGATTGTTGCTTTCACTGCCTCTTGAACATGGACATGTAATTTAATCTTTGGAAACAATGAATTAAGAAACTAAATGGAAATTATAAATGCAGAACTTGCACTTAAATTCAGAGAGGCTTTTTTTTTATTTAGCAACTTGTTTTAAGGAGAATAGTTTGATATTTTGAGAGATGTAGTGATGTTCTCATTTCCAGCATTCTCAGAAGTCCCCATTGCCAAGGTGCACTAATACCTAAAAGCTCTACAATGTAAATAATTTCAGTAGGTCTAATGGCTGTTACAAGACATTCTTCTAAAAGACAATGTTGCCAAATCACAATTTACTGTACTATATAATTTGCTGTAAAGGTAATCCAACTGGTAGCCAGTGATTTACTGTGAATTTACAGTCATATTTTACAGTGCAACACTTTTTTTTATTGCTTATTTGTGTATAAAATTATGAATTGCTCTAAAATTCCTACTCCTTACAGAGCACAGGGCCTTGTGCCTTAGGTTGCTCAGATTAATTTACTACCCATCAGCCCGCCCATACTTTCCACACACAATGTGCCTTGTCATCCCCCTTATTTGAAATTAAACAGCAAGTAGCAGAGCCTTGGCTGCTCTGCCTTCTCTCTTTTAACATCCCCACAGTCAGTCCATCATCTGCACACTTCTGTCTGCGTGGCTTTGAAGTTCATAAACTGTGAAGCAAAGGGTGGCTGATCTGATGGTCACTGCAGCTGAGGCAGAAAGGACCCGGTCAATAAACCTTCAGAGTGAGATGCCTTTTGCAGAAATCGTGGGACCACTTTAAAGCTGGGAACCCTGTAAAATCATGCATCCCAGCAGATTTTACCTTTCACTCTCTCTGTCACTCTGTACTGTGTGTGTGTGTGTGTGTTTGGGTTTAGTGCAAAAGCTCTTGGACTCTCTTTAAGCATATAGCTGAGCACTTATAGAAAACAAGGTGGCACAGTTTCAGTTTGGTTTGTTGTCACAGTTTCACAGCTGTTTCCCCAGATTTTCCTTAAAGTTACAGTGAATAACTTTTGTTGATTTCTATAGTTGTTGTTATTCTGCATCTTTGGTCTTTGTGAGCAGATACAACGTAACATTATTTGTATCCCGTGTGCTTCATATGAAAACAGGCTCTGTCGAGCAAAACTATCAGACCTGACTAAAGGAGTGTTAATGTGTAAACAACTTTAGTGCAGACGTGGGTGGGAACAAGATGTGTTTATCCCATCAAACTGCTAAACTACCATGTTTTTTTGAGCATTATAATTTTGAAAACCTTTTTTTGGACACTTCTTTTTGTTTTTACTCTTATGCCAACCCTTTTACAGCCGTCTCACTTTACTAGCTCAATGTTGCTGTTGCTTCCATCTGTCCTGACTTCCTGTGTGCACTTTACAACCCAGCAAATGACATCATGGTGGACTGCCACTTTCTTTCTCCATTTTCCTCTTCAACTTAATGGGCATACTAAAGGCACACAATGTTATTTCACATTTAATTAGAAAAAAAGGGAAGGATTTTACTTTGAAATCATCCCCAACTGAGACCTCACTAATGCTGTCACATGTAAGATAACTACTGCATGAATACATCATAAGAGCATAGGACATCAGTATTCAGGACTGGGCCATGAGCTGTTCCAGGGCCGCTGTTCAAACATAATGAATGTGTTAGAGACCAGACCTCATGTAAAGTGAATCTGGGAGAAAAAAATTAAGTTCATTTGACCTCAATATATTTCTCCTCAGCTCCTGAAAATTGCTTTTGCTTTTCTCCTTCCATATGATATCTTTTCTGCCAATCACAAAGAGTCAAAAAAGATCCACTGAGTGTCCTCTGTGTCTCGCTAAGATTGTGCTCAGGAGCGTGATGCACCTATGCCTACTCAGCTGTTATCATTCGAAAGTAAGGAAGGCTGGACTATGAAAAGAAATCTGCTCTCGCTTGACACTTTCCAACTTGCAAGAATGTATAAAACAATATGGAGTGGCAGTGCGTCCCGGTGGATAAACACACTCTGAAAACAGAAAGTCACACGAATGTTTAGCAAAATGTTCAACCTGCTGAAGAGTTCTTGAGCAGGACACTGAATCACTGCATTTAAATACCGAGGCCACTGCTAGACGGTGCTTCAAACTATACAACTTTCTTATCAAAAAAAAAAAAAACAAAGTCTGTATCTTTTTTGAATAAGAACTCTGGGTCCTTTTATTGTTTAAGTGGAAAACAAACCAACAATTTGTCGTTACTCTAAAAAAATGTGGCTGCAAAAACTGTATTCAAGTCAAGTGCTCAAACATGGCTTTGAATATCTAATCAAATTGAGATGTTTGAGTACTTTCACAGGAAAAAAAAGGTCAGGGTACTGTATAAAAACAGTATAAAAATGCAAAATTGAGTATTACATTTTCAAATTTTCAAATCAAAGTAATATCAACTAAGGAAAATTGTTTCAGTTGACTGACTACTTCTTCATTTTCAGGTGAATCGGCCTGTGAGCTCAACTGGTTTTCACTCAACTCTGCTGGACTTACATACTCCTGACAGCCGTGACCTGTATACAGTGTATCCTTATGTGATGTAAGTATAAATGACTATGTTTACGTGCACTCATCCTTGAGTCTAACTGAACCAAATGGAAGGAATTCACTCAAGACATTCTTGAGATATCGTTTTCACAAGAATGGGAATGGACAGATAGACAACAGGAACACATAATGCCTCCAGGTATTGGCTGTTGCCAGGCAAGTAGGCATACAAATGTAGAAATACACTAGGGAAGGTTTGTCTGACCATAGTGGAATTCAACAGTATTTATTGCTGCTCTCAACAGCCAGACCCTTCTTTTCTACAGGAGAGACGTGACATTACTTTAGTAGCTTTATAGCTGCTAAATGCTCCATTACATTGAGCAGCTTGCCTCTGACTTTATTCTGTTGCAGTTTGGTGCAGGTCAGGTAGACTAATGACTGGTGGATTAATGACTGGGTGAGTGTGGCTGATTCAAATCCTCAGTTATAAAGTTAATTCCACTAGACTGGCTTTGTCAAAACTACATTTAAATAAATTATAAAAAAGAGGGCAGTGTCCTTCTTTCTTTTTACAAAAGCAGTAAAATAAATTTTAAGGTGAAGCACTGCAGTCAGATTAAAACTTAGTAATAATAACTTATTAAAATGTTTCATATATGATGTATATTTCTTCTTATTTGGAGTGTGGTTGCATGAGATGATTAATAAACTTTAAGTCAAATCTTAACCATAGAAGTTCAACTGCTGCATTTGTTGGTAAGTTTGTGTTTCTAAATTTGGACAAAGCCTTTCAAACACCAAAGTAAAAATAAATAAATAAATAAACAACACATTTGAAATGACTGATGGAGGCAGCAGAGGATCAACTCCTGTGTGCTGCAAAGTAAAATCACTTATTTTCTCTGTGGACTTTGGTACAGGGGGAGTGAGCAGTTCAGAAAAAGGCTTCAATTTCCTATTGGGAAAGCTCTAATTTTATGTTTACACAGTACTGAATTTGATGAAGACCTGAAAAAAAGAGCGGACACAGACATTTATGTGACAGATAGTCACACTATAGGGAAATAAAAGAGGTTAAATTGGTATGTAAAGGGCTCATGATTTTTTCTCATTTTAAGACCAGAACCTTCCTACTTCTCACTGCTTTTAATAAGTAGTTGTGCTTTTTTATTGCCCATTATTTTTATGTTTGCACACCTGCAATGTTTATGTCTGCTATAATGCCATAGAGTCCTTTATGATCATGTATCATCTTAGATTTTTATGATTTTCCAGCTAAATATTTCCTTTATTCAAACTCAAGACATTAATAAGGACTGATTCAAATTTATGGAGGTGTTGAGTAAAAAAATATATCAAATAAACAAATAAACAAAAAAACAAAAAACAAAAAAACAATCAAATTGTACTAGAAACTTTCCAGAGTTCATTTTTACTTTGTAGGAAAGCAGATACACACACATATATATTTTTTTTCATATTCGACTGTGTCATGTCTTTTTTTCTTGTTTGAGTACAAGTGTGAGACACTGATTCTGGAGTTGCAGCAAGGGCGGCTTTTGTGCTCCCCACAATCTAACAGCACTTGCTGTCTGGCTTCTTCGAGTGGAGTGAGGGGCGACAAAGGTGGTTAGCCATTGTTGCATAGACAGGTATAGTAATTACATTCTCCTCAATTCAGTCCCTATCTCGGTACAGCACCAGCGTAGCCCTCTCAAACTCCATTATATGCTTGCCAAATGGAACAAAAGCCCAACAGTCAGTGGTTTTGGCTCTAAAAAAGAGACACTGACCCCCTTTCTGGGGTTAGACAGCAAATTGTGTCTTGGTGGCATGGACTATGACTTTTAATTTATAGTCTTGGAGAACAGGACGTCTTGGAACAAGTGCATCTGAAAGCCCTCACCCCTGGCTCAGACTGGTTACTTTAAATTTAGCTATTTGTATTTTTGTTTGTAGTTGTGCGGGGCAGAAACTCTCTCATCTTTGTATTTTGAAAATCACATAAGAAAGCATGATTGTGGGTCTATTTGGGATCTAGTAAGTGCTATGTGAGATTATATAACAATGAGATATCTAACAGTTATGCACTTACTGGCCGCTTTATTAGGTACAGATGATACCTAAGTAAGTGACACCTTTTCATTATTTTGTAACAGTCTAGTCATTCTTCTCTGGCCATTGCATTTTCTCCCCAGAGACCTGCTGCTCACTGAATTTTCTCTTTTTCTGACCATTCTCTGTAAAGCCTTTGCAATCATTGTGCACGAATCCAAGTATTTCAGCAGTTTCTAAAATACTGACCATCTGGCAATAACAACAATGCAACATCCCTTCTGTTCTGATAGACAGTTTGAACCTGCAGTTCACTGAGTTAATTTGACCAAGTCTACATGCTTTAATTCCATGGTTCTCAAACTGTGGTACATGTCCCATCAGTGGTATGCAAGCTTTCTCTGGTGGCACTTGGAGAAAAATAAGAAATACTGTTCTACTGTATAAATTCTAATAATATATAATAATAAATAATAATAATTTGTCACCTCATTTCTCGCTCCATCTTAATTGAATTTGACTATACCAGTGTCTGAAGTATATGTGAGGAAAATGAGGATATTGAGAGATCAAATGATCTTTTTGGGAATAAATCTGTCTCCCGTGAAAAGTCCATGGTTGACTTGCTCAGCTTCTTTACACCACTGTATTTTAACTTTGATAATAGTGTGACTTTGTGACTAGTGTGAGCGCAATATTTTCTCAGGCGGTACTTGTTATAAAAAGTTTAAGAACAACTACCTTAAACAACGTGTCTGTGAAGATTCTCAGTCATCCAGGTCATGGTATCCAAAGTGTAGTAAAACACTTGACGACCTAACGACTCATCTAACCTTTTAGTTAACAACTCACAACCCCTTTCCTATCCAAACCACACCCCATGGACCAAGAACCTGACAGAGTTTATAAGTCCCAGACTCTCCACCAGTCAAACAGAACTGAAGAAGCCTCTTGGATGAGAGGCGAAACGTCTTCAAGAAATTCAACTAAGTCCAGTTGCCTTTTTTTTTTACTACACTTTGGATACCTTAAACAACTGAGTTGCAGCCATGTGATTGGCTCATAAGAAATATAAATATATAAATATAAATAAACATATTTATATACAGTTTCCCACGTTACTCAAATGCATCAGACAGACCCACTACCAAAACAGACGCTTAATAACAACACACAAAGAAGTGTGAAGTTTTATTATAAAATAAGAAAATAAGTTAGACAGTGAAATGTATTTGAAAACTGACTTTTTGCAATAAAAGTAAAGCTTTCTATTTTGATATTTTTTGGAGACAGAATAACTTAACACCCAACAATCCTGAGAATGTGCTGCTCCTGGTAGTTTGTCACCGGCTGCTCTTCAGATACGCTCTAAATGACACAGAATTGAACTGTTCAGCCTTGCTAGACAATTCCTTAATGAATACAAGGGGTGACACACATCACATGCACAGTACTCTGAGAGTGCACAGATGTTACAGTGGAGCCTGAAGTAGCACACAAAGAAAGGCACTTGTCTGCTCTGATGAGAGGCCTCATTTGGAACTGCCATTAGTAGACATATGATTTATGGCTCTGTCTGCTGCTCCTATACAGAAACCACCAGCCAAAAATAGTCTCCCTCGTCTGCCTCCTCTTTCTCCATAGTGAGCTTGAAGAAAAAACTGCCACATATGACTAAATAAAAAAAAAACTAAATAAAATAGATGATGAATGGAGATAAAGAAACAGGTGGTGATGTTCCATCTTTTTATTCCAGCCAAGGCTGCGTGATGTGCTTTATTAATTGAGGACTCTAGTCACAGCATTGATGTGGGTTGTGCATTATTAAGTGGGGTTTAGTGTGTACTTCATGCCACATTTTATTTAACCAAATTAATTTAGATGTTAATTGTACCTCAGTCTCCTGGCAACAGGTGGCAGTTGGAGACATGCGGCATCAAATATGAAATGGTGAACAGAAGCAGAATAATCAAAAAGTGGTTACACAATTTGGAATGAAATTACCACACAGCTGCAAAACACTAACACTAACAACTTCAAATAAGTACAAAGAAAAAGTAAACCTGATTCCTAATTTGTAAAAAAAAACATTGGATATACACATTTTTCTCATTTAAAGAATATTTCTAATTATTTGGAGGAAAATGTTAAATCTGATTAATGTTTTTAATGCAATGATTCAGAGCCCTGACTGTTTTAAAACGGTATTTATCACATTTTCCTCATCAACATGTAGCTGTCCTCAGTTTCCTGCCTAGCTGTATCCATGATTATACTTAGTTCCATCTTCCATCTTTCTGGACCTCATTATGATGTTCTACCTCTGAGTAGAGCTGCTTGTTCCATACATGGCTGCTTGTTTTATTTTGAACTTAATATAGTTTAATATCATCTTCCTGGTTTTTGTACCTAAGGCCAGAAAAGCAATGACAGAAACACCAAAGTAGTATGTTTTGTATTCAGCTGTGCCACCAGGTTTCATGGTGACAACCTGTCTTTTTTAAATTTCATATTTTCAGTGATACTTTCCAAACCCACTCTAATGGTTTTTTGGACCAAAATCTGAGCCACCGCTACTTTGAAAATGCATTGTTTTTGTCTCAATTTTGTACACAATTACCCGTTCCTGCTTCCGAAGGAAAAACGCAGGACAGAGGTGTTGCCCTCTCTCTGCCTGACTGCTCTGCCATGACACATCTGTCCATCTGTCAGCCACACACAGCCATCAATCAAACAGCTGAATGCAGGTGAGAGTGAGGCTCAATGAGCAGCCATTAATCACTCAGAGATGTGCTTGTGGGAGGTAGTGAACACCGGAAAGCACAGGATGCAAATGTCACATGTGTTGATTGGACATTTCCTTGATTTAACCAACCTTTTTTTTTTTTTTATCACTTTGACTGAGTGTAAATCACGCGTCTTATGTTCAGCCACAGGAAACTTGGAGGTTCTCGGTGTGAGAGTCAGAATACACATAATTTGCTGATTTCTGCACAGCAGTAAACTGAATTATAATCACTGCTATGCCAGCTTCTTGTCAAATGCAAAGTTGTGGGTTAGGGTGTTTAAAAAAAATCCGTGGGTCGAAAAAAAAAAAAGAAATTCAGTTTATAATAATTTAGAATTACAAAGAGCCATTCATGTAATAAAGTAATACAGTGAGCTGAGAATATGGGTATAGGGATAAAGTCACCTATATACAGTATGTACATGTTGAGCTAAAACAATGACTTCCTGCAGGGGGCGATGCTACATCTTTTTGGAAATATTTTTTGGGACAGATTATTGTGGATAAACTGGACTAATTAATTGCCTTATTTCAAAGGGACTTTCTAACAGCTTAACATGTTAACTTTTTATAATGTGAAATGTGTAGCAAAGTCCTGTCCATGTTCAGGAAGCCATAGGATTTTGAAATACTGAATGCTGTACTTCCCATAATGCATCTGAAAAGCCATGTTCATGATTCCCAGCTAAGTAAACCCTGTCCTGCTTGGTAAACATCCACATCTTACCAACTATGAACATTTCTGGACAGTGCAAATATCTACACTTGCTAAAGAGAAGCTCTAAAGCTGCCAACAATTAAATGAATCTGACACGACAGCAGTACTTGATTGCAGTACAATGCATTATATTATCTCCTTTTTGTTAATGTTTATAAAGTAACTGCTTTTCTTTTCTTAATTTAATCTGCTTTATTCTTTTTTTGAGTCATTTTGACCTTTATTCTATTCTCTTGTTACCTTTTGTTCTGCAACCAAAATACAAGAACAAATACCTACCCACAAATTCCAAATTTTAATACTTACTTTGCAATAAGGTATACTCTGATTCTTATACATTTTTTACTTTCTATTTTTATTTGCAAAGGCGGTTCAAGGGAGTTTGGAGGCCCTAAAGGCAAAAAGAAAGTGGGTGGCCCTTAAACTTACTAGACCAATGATCACTTTGCCACAAATGAAATCAATAACCTATTTTATTTTCCATTTGTCCATTTATAATTTACACAGGAGTGAGTCTACTGACAAAGTAGCTTTTAATTTGCATGTTCTTACAAAATTATAATAGCATTGCAGCAATGTACTGTCTCAGCTTGGGGCCCCATGCAGGCAGTTGCCTAACCTGTTGTTACACTGCAATTTCATTGTAATATAAACGGAGAGAAACACAAACAGGCACTTGGTACATGTGTTTCTAAAGCTCGGGTAATACCTGGCACATGTCTCTTGGGTGATCTGATCACAGTTGAACAAGCCTAAATACACTGCAGTTTACACACCCAATGCGTCTCCAGTGACCACTTGTGACAAGCTCTCACTTCCCTGTTCTATATGCAAATAAACTAGTGCATTGTTGCTGCTTGTGCAGACCAAATGTGTTGTTGATTTTAGCCAGTCTGACAATAACAGGACCATTGTTTGTCTGTGTGTGTACGAGAAAGATACAGAGAGAAGGGCATTCAGGGCCTGAGTGAATCGACGGATGCGACAATGGAATGCATTTTTTCCCCCCCATTTGAAATAGTGGAAATTAAAGTTTAAAATCAATACATGCTGGTCAGCGTTGATATTGCGGTGGTGGCCATGAATAAATCAATGTATGTAGCACAGAGAAGTGTATTTAGGGTTTATTGCGAAGCTGTAGTGGGCCAGCGAATGACGGCTGAGTGGGCAGTCCTTTAAATGACTGATATCACTTCTAAATGTGATTGAACTCATCCTCAATGTAGAGTGCGTTCAGGGCTGAGCACGGCCCGAGGCATATTCAGCAGGCACGTCTTTTAGTGTGGTTCAGCCCTTGGTGGCACTGCCTGCTGTGGGATTTTATCATCACAGCATGAAACACACAGCAACATGTCAACTAACAGTCAGGGAGCATTACAGTAATCCACCAGTGGGAATTATGCCCTGCAGGATGAAGTCAAACAGAGGACAAGTGAAACAGGTAGAAGGTGGAGAAGGATTCTGTCTATATAGTGGTGTATTGAACTCATTTGGAGCTGAACAATTACTAGAAATTGCAAAGGCTGTAATTGATTGCACACCTCAAATGTTGCAGTGTGTAAAGTTTAGCAACATTTATTGGTGAAGCTGAATATACCCCCACCTCACCTTTCCTTTTCAGTGTGTTTGAGTGTGTTGCAGCCTTCAGTTGGCATCAAAACTCAAGCTAATGTAAAATGAGAACTTGCAGTCCTCTGAAGACCTGCTGAAATAAATATAAAAGGCTCCTTCTGGGGCAATGAAAAACAATTCCTTAAAATCAAGTAATCATACAAAAATTAAGTATCTTCAACTTGTACATCTGAGCAAGTTACCCAATCCCCCATTGCTCCCAACTGACTGGGTTATTTGGACACTCTAAATTGCCCGTAGGCGCGAATGTGAGAGTGGATGGTTGTTTGCCTCTATGTGGCCCTGCGATGGACTGGCAGTCCGTCCAGGGTGTATCCCGCCTTTCACTCTATGTCAGCTGGGATTAGGCACCAGCACAGCAGCCCCCGTGAGCCTCATGTGGAGGATAAATCGGTAGAAGAGGAGTGAGTGAAAAAGCAGGTGATCCACTGTGGCAACACCTAAAGAGGGAAAAGCCGGAAGAAGGAAAAAATCATGCTCAATTTTAGCCAAATTATAAAAAAGGATTTCCTATTAGTTAATGACTGGAAATATTTATTATGTCTTGTCTGCCACTCATTTAATTTTAATGTATTCAGAAATTTCAAACCTCATTTTATTCTCACTCTGACTTGTGGTCTCTCTCCAGTTACACTGTGACCTTCTCTCTCTTCAAGCATAAAGATAAAATTGTTTAGCAGCCTGTACTAAAAGTTTACCACCTGGAAACAAAAGTGTAAGCTGAGTTTTACTGAAGGAAAAAAATCCATATTGTCGGTCTCTGAGACAGAGAGACCTGAGCTGTAAATGGAGATGGATAGCAGTATCTGGATCCTTTATTGCTGTTATTTTTTCTTTTTGTGCTGTTGGAACATTTGAAGCTGAAGAATGGCAGAAACAGTTGCCAGTCACAGACTGATACATATTGACTTTTAAAAGGAGTATCCCCTCCTTGAAAGGTTTGTCAGCTTTAAGTCTTGTTGCAGCACTCTTCAATAGGTGGCTTATTGATTGGATGCAGCATTTTCTGAGTTGGCATGTGCAGTTTTGTGTGGCCTATTTAAAATTTAAAGATTCTTTCCTAATATGAGGAAAAAGTTGTTTGAGTGATAGACATTTGGGAATAAATAATTCCTAATTTAAGAACATCATGCAGAGTAAAGTAAAACCAATGCAGACGTGGCTGGAAACTGTTGTTTCTTTTAATGGTCATGGGGAGAAGCAACTGTACAATGCAACATAAATATGAATACAAAAGGATATATACCGTAGCCACGTGTCACTGGTACGCTGTTTCATCCCTCTCTTGTCTAATCAGTGCGAGGCTCATTATCCCACACTCCTCCTCCTTTATTAAAGGCAGAAGCTGTTGTTCTGTCATCTGTCCAGCATGTGAAGCACGATGTGAGCAGCACCGTGCTTCACAAGCAGCAACTGTGTCAGATTTCACTGCCAAACCACACTCCCTCACTGCTCTACACTGTCTCCTCCTCCTCCTCTCTCTCATTCCAGTCTCAGCCCACTTTTGCATTTTTCAAAATCAGATATTTGGCAGAATTAGCTGCAGAAAAGGGAGTTTTGTTACACTTCAATGCCAGTCATGCAACCTCAGGAAAGGAATGAAGCATCAAATAAATGCTGAAAAATCACATTAGAAATTATTTTGTTTTTCAAGTCTTTATCTTTATGTATAATTGATGTTTGAACTCAATCAATGGGCAACCATTTAAAAAAAACATGTTGTTTGGTGATAAAACACATTTCCCTTGGTAATATGCAAGAACATAGTAGCTGCATGAATTTAAATAGTAAATTGCCAATAGAAGTAAAGTGAGAGGGCATGAAATGGTTTATTTATGACAGAAAATATCCACTGCTGCTCACCTTGGACGTCTGGGTTGAGCTGGCATGGAAAATCAAGAGCAAAATAAGATGTGGAGGGAGTGAATAAGAGGGGGAGGATTAACAACAATAAAATACTATATGAATAAATAATAAAAAATAAAAACAAATACTGAGCTGAACCTTAAGGCACTTACCTCGAGGGAAGAAAGATGGCAATAGGTTTTATTTATCCTAGATGTAAAACTTTTATATGTATGCGTAGGGTTTAACGAATTCCCTACAATCTGCCTTTAGGATGCATCCTCTATTCAGATACTCATGTGGCTTGGGCTTTGTGGATGTCCAGCTGCTAAGTGTACGAATGATGTGCTTTTAAAGAAAATGACTCTCCCAAGAACCAGGCTTGCGACTGCTGTGTCCTCAGCTCAGATGGTCAATGTGTGCATTTCCTGCTCAGCCAGCAGAGACCAGATAAGATGAAGCTGATCACCTCCCAGAGAAAAGCCAGAGAAGAGACTGAGAACAAAAAAATTATGAAAGACAATATTTATATTTCTTAGGGGAAAAAATGGCAAATGGTCGATTAGATACTATAATAAAATTCGTTATTGCACCCTGTTGTACTATGTACTACTACATAGTAGTATGTACTACTATGTAGGGTTTACTTGTAGAAGCAGGCGGTACAGTTTAATTGAGTTTGGTATGTCAGACAGTTATTTACATTTCTAGGGTACAAAAATAACCAATCTGTACATCACAGTTTTTGGCACACTTTTGTTGGGGTCCCAAGCACAGTGGCCTGGCTCCTCTGCACCTGTGGATTTGTATACAGCGAATCATCAGTTATGTGTGACAGTGGGGGGAAACTGGGAGTTTTATTGTGCAAACAAAGCGTGTCTTTTACTTGTGGTGAAAAGCCGCATGCCAAGAGGAAAGAACACGGAATGCTGGATGTTCTCCTGTGTTGCACTTTGTTTACTGTGTCATGTTGTTTTTTTTATTTATTGCCAGGCTACAGTGTAACATGAATCATATCATTCCAAATCACAGTGTGACAGGATGAATTGCACTGTACTGCTGGACTGAAACATGGCATTAGTGTTTTAAAAACACAGCCACAGATCGACAGTGTTTCTACCATGTATGTGCTATTCTCCTGGCACTAGCCAATCAAAGTATGTATGCAAAGATGTTTATAAAAGGCTGTGTAAGTGAATAGTACTTTTGAAAACTTTTGGCTGGCAGTGCTTCAGTGTTATGAGGTCAGACTGTTACAAAAACAATTTCAGCCATAAATTGTTGAAAACTTGAATTGAGCACAAGACAGAATGTTATAGTTGCTCATTAGGATTATATTGTCACATTATTTAGCAACTACACACACTGCTCACCTTTAATTTAACATAAGCAGGTATCTTCTGCTAGAAATTTAAAATCCAGCATCAAAAATAACTAAACAACAAAATAAGAACATTAAGAAAAATATTATATACCTGCTATCAATCCACACCACTTCTGTAGTGAGGTACCAGTGCTAACTGTACACATGCTTTACATGTAAATAACTTAATTTTCCCAAAAGACATTAAACGCATCATAATGTTTCCTGTGTCACAATCCTATGTGTCTGTCACCGTGACTACATCAGGTGTCATATGGGAAAAGAACAACAATGACAGTTTCGGTGTAACCATATTTTTAATTGTTTTTATTTACTTTATTTATTTTTTTCGATTATTTAAACAATATGTGACAATACATCTTGTAACCTTCCTTGTTTGGGCTATATGGCTCCCAAACAAGGAAGGTTACAAAAGGACATGCAGCTTTATCCTCCGTCATTAAGTATGATGCTCATACATGAACCCTCAGTTCTCTCTCTTTGGGAAGTTTTTCACTTTTGAAATAATTTCTTTCTCTGAATTTAGCCTGAGCATTTTGGCCCAGCAAAACATGTGCTTCTGGATCTTTGCTTTCCAGCAAACACTTTATATATTTGCAGATTTGAGCCCATATTACATAAGACAGCGTCGAGCTTTAAGGGCCTACCGGAAGTTAAGTGTGTTGATCATTCGGGTCTTTCCTTATGTGCTCTCACCCTGCTCCTTATCTCTGAATTGTAATAAGACCGCGGCAGTCTTCTGTTAAACCCCTGATTTGTAGACAGTTCGATAGCAGATTTATTCACATATAGTTCAAAGTGCAAAAACAGTGTCAGACTGACTCTTGTGCTGACAATAACCTTCCACTACTCACCTGTAAGTCGCTGCAAAATGAAATGGTACTTGTGCAACAAAATTAAGTTTATTTTTCAGCTACACAGCCCTGAAAAGCTTTTAACGCAAACACAATGTCCTGAAATACAATGACAATGAAGCATTTAATTTGAATGTTTACTTCAGCTTAAAGGTGTATTTACAGTTTGTGCATAAGTTTACATACCCTGGCAGAATTTGTGATATTTTTTGGCCATTTTTCAGAGAATATAAATAATAGTACAAAAGATTTTCTATCACTCATGGTCAGTGGTTGTCTTCTTCTAAGATCATGACAACAGAAACTACCCAAATGACCCTGATCAAAAGTTTACATACCCTGGAGCTTTTGGCCTGATAACAGTTAACACACAGGTTTAAATAGCTACTGAAGGTAACCATCCACACCTGTGATCTGTTTGCTTGTAATCAATCCAATTCAATTCAGTTTTATTTGTATTAATATTATTATTATGTATAATATTATTTGTTATTATTATTATTTGTAATCATTATGTATGTATAAAAAAATCTGTGAATTTCTGGGCTTGTGACAGACCCCTGCATGTTTCATCCAGTGCTGCACTTGAATTCTGAGCCATGGGGAAAGTAAAAGAATTATCAAAAGATTTGCTGGAGAAGGTGGTTCAATTTTATTTTTATTATTTTTATTATTATTATTTTTTTAACAGGATAAAGATGAGTAGTTTCTGTTGTCACTGTGATTCAAGATGAGCAAACACAATTATTTGTTAATAAACAACTTCACCCAACCACTAACCATGAGTGAAAGAAAAGTTTATGTGTTATCAATCATATTCTCTAAAAAATGGCCAAAAAAATAACAAATTCTGCTAGGGTGTATAAATGTATGAGAACAACTGTATATAAATAAATCAACGCAGCAATTTTACCCCATAGTCCAGCCAAAATTCAATTTGAAGTAATTGATTTATGCAACTAAAATGATGATGATTTTATGCTTGGCCAGTTTAAAGCACAGGAATACAAAAAATGGACAATTTTCTGAGACTGATGCAAAAAATAAATACATAAAAAAATCTCATTGATGGTTAACCTTTGGTCATCGCAGCAGAATACCTTCAAAGTTTGTTTTGATGTCAACAACAGGATCTTGAGCTGAAGAAACCAGATTAAGAGAGATTGCCAAAGGACTTGGACAGGCAGCTGTCTTGACGTGCAGCACTCTGAACTTCCTCACCTGTGAGACTGTGAAGGAACCAAACAATTCAAGCTTTCATGGAAGTGTGTCTTCACTGAAGTCGTGGTGTGTGTGTGTGTGTGTGTGTGTTTGACTGGTTGACTGGTAGCATGGACTGAATCAGAAAATTGGAGCAGTCATTCAGTGATCTGAGGGTAAATGCATCCACAAGGGGATTTAAAAAGAGAACGTGAGGTGCAGAGAACTGTAAACGCGGCTGTAGTTCACTAAAGGAACGGTAAATGGTGGCTCTCTTTATAATGAATCCAAATGTACATAGATCTAAAGTAAGGATAGATTTTTATTATACCTGCCAAGGGTAGAAAAGAAAATCAATGTAAGTAAAGTCCTTATTAAAGGTATTTTTATGGAAGTCAGTTATTGGTATTATTTTTAGTGCATTAGGTTTTTAGAGTACATGATTTCAGTCATTTAAATCTGTTGCATCAGTTTCGGAAATTGGGTTCACTGAACCTTTTAAATTATTTAATTTAATTGATTTTAGTTATACAATCACCTAAATTTTTCTAAAAAGACAGTGCAAGCTTCTGCAATTTCACGAATTATCTGTGGTGGATAAATTCCTTAAACCAGTGCTTCTCACTTGCAGGTTGTTTAACATTTCTATCTCCCAGCTTTCCTGCTGCATAATCAAAGTGGCACCATCTGTTTTTCATCACTCTGCTTGCAGTTAGGAGAAGCAGGGGACCCTGAATATCAAAAATGCTGAAACACATTTAGTGAGCCTCTACACTTCAAACCCTACCTGCCCTCACTGATGGAGCAATTTCACACAACAATACAATATGGAGCCTGACTGAAGACCAGCAGCTCCACTGTCACTTTACAAAAGTCCCCTCCAGCAACTGATGCAAAAGGTTCATGTGCAAAAGAGCCCATTTCTGCCAGAGTTTGGCCTCACCTGAGTTATGGAAGTTCTTAAAAGTTCTTTTCATAATATAAAATTTTATGTAACACTACAATGGATAGAGTCAAAATTCTCCACACATGTTGAGATATTCCCTTTTAACTGGTTTCACACAAAGGCAAGCAAAAATTAGTTAATAGCAAAATCACCTCCAGGGACTACTTTCACTAGTACTGCTGTTTACTTGTTGATTGACAAATACATTCTCTGATTTATAACATGTTTAAATGGTGTTGCAATCATAAAAAGATACAGCAAATAATTTACATTTTTGCCTGAAAATGGACACAACTATTAAAAACTAGACAATTACCCTACGGGAAACTGCGAGAGTGATGCAGTGTGCTGTGTGCAGTCTGTGATACTCTGATGTACTTGTCAGGGTTCGGCTTCCGTGCTTCCTGTCTTTTATTTTGTTACCACTGTTTGCTTCCTAGAATGGACATAGAATGGTCTTTTTGAACCAAAAATCGAGATTACTGATGTCTACTTAGATAAACTAAATAATATTCATGGTCAAAAACCTCATAGTCTCTTCAGATTAAGCCTCCAGGTCCCTTTTTATACCCTGGTGTGGGCAACGGCAGGTGTCAGCGCGTCTAGTCAAGTACCGTGGTAACATGCAGTCTTCATACACGTTGTTCTCTCGCCAATATAGGTTGTAGTCGATTTTTGTTTTTCCCACGGCGTTCTCTCATGACTTTTTTTCCTCTCTTTTCTAGTCCACCTCCCGGAGGTCTCCGCCCGGCAAGCCAGCTCGAGTCTCCGCGTTTTTTGTTGATTAATTGGCTTGGTTTTTGTTTTCTGTTTATTAATAAACTCTAGTAACCCGTGAGCCTTTGACCGGACAGTCTGCTTTCTGGGAATCCACACTACCAACACGATTCATATCATCACAGTACTCAAGGTTACCATGGTGACGGTGCCAGAATTGCTTGCATGCATGCGTGTGTGGCAGCTGCTGAGTGAGTTGCATAAAAAGTTCCGAGAAAACAGCTCTGATGCACCGCCCAAACAACTACTGAAAACCCGAACACATCGAGAACTTCCTGAAGAAGGTGTAAAAAGGTGTAAAAAGTGGTTCAGTCTGAGGTGGCAGTTAAAATAGAGTTTTATATATGTTGAAAAGTTTGTGAACATTTTAAAATTTGAATGCCATCTCTAGCTGAAAGTACACCAAAGCAGTTTTTTTTATAATACGTTGAAAATTTGCAGTATTTGAGTTAGTAGTGACCGAAAAATGTACAGAAGAAATTTAAGAAGAAGAAGAAACACTTGCGATAACAATGGTATACTGTGCGTTAGCACTGCATCACTAATTATGTAAAATGCTGTCAGTAGAAATAAATACGTAGTTACTGTCACTGTCCAGCAATTGTGCATTGCAGTTACTATTTCTAAAGGAGACATAGAATGGTCTTTTTGAACCAAAAATCGAGATTACTGATGTCTACTTAGATAAACTAAATAATATTCATGGTCAAAAACCTCATAGTCTTTTCAAATTAAGGTAGTTTATTGCTGCTCTCTGACAGCATTTGAACAGGTGCTCTGTTTTGGAGCTAATGCCCGCCCCCCAGAACATTGAGTCTCTTGCGATTGGCCAGCTACCAAGCGCATTCCCAATCACTTGTGATTGGCCAGCTAACTGACGCCCCCCGAACCGCAGGAGCGTCAGTTTGACTGCCTGTGTGGTTTAATTTACATGTAAAATAAACCATTAATATGCACACGGTTTCTCACAGCTCATGCAGAAAGCACATACGATCTCTGTCTGCCGCAGTCAGTAGTTAGCGTATGTGCTAACCTGAGACACTCGCAGACCAACAAAAAATACACACATTTTCACAAAAGTCATGCAGCGGTGTGTTAGTAAGCGGTATCGTGGAGCTGAGACAAATGCTCTCATTTTCTACTGCTGCTGAGATAAACACGGATTGATCTCTGTCTGCCGCACAGTAGTTAGCGTATGTGCTAACCCGAGACACTTGCAGACCAACAAAAAATACACACATTTTCACACAAGTCGTGCAGTGCTTTGCTTGTAAACAGCATCATCTGGAGCTGAGACAAACACTCACTCTCACTCACTCATTTTCTACCGCTATTGAGAAAGTCAGAAAAGGCGAACACATACGCTGCCTTTCAAATGAGGCTGCAATTAGCCGTTGTTAGCTATTGCTATTCAAGACAAGAAGCAGTCAAGCTCAAAGACATTATTACTTCATTTGGAAATACTTACATTGCCTTCAGCAAATCCATTACAGATTGTTGGAGCTGCTTCCTGCTGATGAGTCACGCGTTGTAAGTTTGTATAACTATTCACTTCAAAGTGACTGCTACAAACAAACAGCATTTCAGGAAGCTTAGCAGGGATATTACTATCAAAAATTAAAGATATCCACTCTGCTCTTTGTCTATGAAGGATCTGGTGTTGTTTTTCACAACTAGCAACAGAGCAACAATGAAGTGAACCTTTCTTCTGAGACATGTTGCTCTCAACAGATACAATACTTCTTCTTCAGGTTGAATGTTCACGCCCATGACCAGGAGTAGCTGCTGGGGAGGGTTTGTTGTACGGCAAATGTGATAGTTGCGCAACTAAACTCGACTTTTCAAAACTGCTTGCTTGAGCACAGATAAACAGAGAAGCCCTTTTTTTCTCAGAAGTGGCTGAAGTGTTTACTGTGACACTTTCGTGATGTTTAGATATGGGAAGGACACGGGGACACACCGAAAAACAAAACTAAAAAGATACAGCAAATAATTTACATTTCTGCCTGAAAATGGATACAACTATTAAAAACTAGACAATTACCCTGCGGGAAACTGCGAGAGTGATGCAGGGTGCTGTGTGGAAAATTAGATTTTCCAGTGAATGTCCCCTTTAAAGAAAAATTGAATGTTGAGAAGCACAAATGTAAAGCCATTAGGTTTGAAACAATTTTGTCATTCATTGCACATTTTTCTATTTTTCTATCTCTAGGGAATTTGGTAATGTGATTTATGTTTCCAGTTAGTAACTGCATAGTTTTTTGGCATATCCAACAATTAATATTTGTATAAACTAGGCATATATTTACAATTCTGGAATGGTGACATCACTTCCTGTTGAAGCCTATTTAGGGTGATGCCACTTCCTGTTTGGTCTCTTAGTGTTTGGCATGTCGTGAGACATGTTGTCCAGAAATGTTTGATCTGATAAATCATCACAGAAGCCATGCTGTAAGTTGATGAATTCAGTGTTGGAAATGTTAAAAGTGATATTAATTTACTCTTAATCAAAAATGCTGTTACTAGGTTGATTTAAAATGAGTAATTTACAAGTCATGTCTAAGTGTACCTAAGTTACGAACAATGTAGCAGTCATACCAAAAGATAATTTAGGTGATTTTTATTAATTATTATTTATACGTTTGTTTGATAAGTTGCCATTAAGGAATCCGATGGTGGTTTTGTACAATTTGTTTGTTCACAATTTTCACCTCATGTTTCTGAGTTGTAAATGGCTAAGGCGAAGGTTTAGCTTGGGGTTTAGGCAGAGTTCATACACCCTGCGTGAAAACACTACAAATTTGTTGATAAAAAAAATTAACAATATGATTTTAGCCACTATAATTAGGGCTACAGCTAACATTTGTTGACCTCAGAGAAACTCACCCTCCACTGTCGTACCACCTTCTTCATGTTTGTGTCTGGTAGAAGGAAACGTGTCCTTCACAGCTTCATACAGTGCGTCTCTGAGGTTAGAGACATTCAGTGTTCCCCCTTTGCTATAAACACAAAGATGATTATTGAGCAGGGAAGTGATTACATAGGGCAAACATGTTGTCAAGGCTCTTAGAAAAAGTTTACATTTGATTGGCATGGAGATAATGTGGCTCTATTTTGTTTTTTGTTACTTCTCTGTGACTGTTTTGGAGTCACTCTGATTTCAGTTTTATTGACTCAGCCTTCTGTCTGTATCCTGTTGAATATTGTTGTTCCTTACATCAACTGGTAAATTTAAATGTTTTCGGTGAAGTAAATGCAGCCTTTTCTGTGATTTTCAGAAAATTTAAATGGCAATTTGAGACCCCCAGCCACATATGAAGTCAAGTTAAAATATATCAAGTTATTATAATAAACTACTGATTTTATTTATAAACCATGCAATAACCTCCTTGTACACACACAGCTCTTCATACTTATTTGAAACATATGGCATCATTGTCAACACAGTGCAGTGACTCAACACCAAACAAAGCACATTGTAGAATTCAAATTGTTACCCTGAGACCTACAGTACCTACAGTAAACACACATAAATTCATCCACTCTAACTGAGTGATGGATGTGTTTTCATATACACTGCTGTGGAACACATAGATTTAACATCTAATGTTCTTAGCCCCCCCCCCCCCCCCCCCCCCAAGTGGAGAATAAAGTGGTAGAAGATGAGTGACTGAGTGTTCTTACAGGATAGTTTAATCTCCGTTATGGACAAGAACACAGAAACAGAGGCTCATTTTGGCATTACTTACTTCAGTTTTTTCCTTAAAGACAGATACATACGGTATATTGGAGTCATTTTGCAACGAATGTCCCAAGCAACAAATAAAACTGTGAATGTTGTGGTTATATTTTGTCCAGCCTGTCCAGCGGGCTACTCTGTATCCAACGACATTACTTATTTTGTCCCTAATGTCAAGAGGAAACAAAGAATCACAAGCTTAACATTAATATTAACTCACCAGAGGCACAGAAGTAAAACACAGTAAATCATGCATCCATACAAACAAAACCCATAAGAGTAAAATGAGTGGTGGGCTGTAGTTTATTTTGCTTGGTCATTATTCACATCACTTGGATAAATGCTCCTGGTCTCGCTAACTTTTCCACACTTACAGACCCCAGCTTTAATGTGGACATACAGAGAAAAATTCAAACATTTACAGGAATGTAGTTTTATTTGGAGCAGAAATTTTACGTGGCAGTAAGAACAAATACATTTTAAAACCCACACTTCTGCACTGTTGAACTTTCAAGGTCTGCTCCAGATGACTTTAGTGTAATTTCACACTCTGTCTTTCTGAGTCAGAGGAAGGAGCCATCAAACCCAGCTAATGCTGCATGTTGTTTCTTCTCTAATGGCTGCCTGCTCGGCTCAAATCTGAATGCCTTTTGAAGTTGTGCTTCCTTTGAGTTGATGTGTCACACAAAACCAACAGTGGGTTGCAAGCAAAGACTAATAGGCTAATATGTGCATCATACTGTATTTTCCAAGCAGTGGAAACAGTGTTCAATGAATTTCTCACAGCTGCTACTCAGGAGGTTGCTTGTGGTGTTTTATGAAGCTGCAGTGTGTTTATTGAGGAGAAATGAACTTCACAACACCAGCGCTGTGCCTAATGAACACAAATCATAAATGATGACTTGGGGAGCCAAGCAAAATTATTTGGAGCAGCATCAATCACAGGCTTTTGTCGGGGTCGAAAAGGTTCTTGAACCACGATCCTCAACCAGATTTAAAGCAGCTAATACATTTCTGCTTCCAATTCTACACAGAAATATGACATAAATCAGAAATGACTGGAGAGGAAGTGGTGCTGTGGAGAGAAGATGGAATGTTGTAAAAATGTGGGATGGAAATTTTGGATGACATTAATTGTAAATAGTCATGTGGAGAAAACTGATTCACATCTTTTTTTTTTTTTCTTCTGTCTGGACGAGGGACTAAATTGGTACTGGTTCCTCGCTGGCTTGTTCTGGATTTATCGATTAGCATCTTGACTAATGGTGCAGCTCTCAATGTTTATTCAAACTTTGCCAGTATTTCCCAATTCCCGTCCGTCCCTTAATGATGATAAAGTGGCAAGTGACAGGTGATCATGTTTATTGTTGCCTCACAGTGCAGTCATCATCACAGACAAGCAATTGGATATTTCATTTCATATAATTAATCTACTCCAGGTATTTTAATCAATATTTAATTTATTATCATAATTTAAAACAAAGGCTTCAATATCAGTACTACAGCAGCCTTTATAACCATATTATGTGATGATATCCAATATTTAGGAGAATATCTTGTCTCATGTCACAATATCGATATTTCCATATATTGCACAGCATAAGAATTGATAAGCAGTATCACTATTTAATCGTAAAGCTAACCATGTCTTCTGTGGACTATACACAGCCACAAACATAAATATAAATATTGTAAGCCTCATAATGCAATCTTAAATATGCACAATTTCAAACAACAGCACGCAGTTCTGCAAACTATACACCTGTATCATAATGTGCCATTTTGGACTTGTCATTTGAAATGATGTGTGATGGTGCTGGGCTGTAGTCACAACAGATTTGTAGCTACAGGTGTGAGTCTGACCTCTGGCAAGGCTTTGGCACCTCAATAACATCTGAATGAATATTTGTAAAATTTTAAAATATTATATATATGATTATTCAAATAACAACTCTTTATGCACTGATTAGCAGCCTAGCTGTCTCCCCCCTCCCAGTCCTCAGTTTGCACATATGGGTGAGGCTGTGTGAGGTGGATGAAGCTGGAAGACATCCCTGTCTGACTATGCTGACTATGATTAATGACTGAGAGGGAGGTTAAAACAGTGATTACACACCAGCTGGCATGCCTCCACTTTTAACATAGGCCTCTTTTCACCTATGTCTGGAGGGAAATCTATCCCACATACTGCTCAGGTCTGTAACGGGAGGAAAAGAGAGGAAGTCAAGTCCTAGAATTGAAGAAGGAATGTTTTTGTACTGCAGGTTTACACCCTCCTTCAAACAGCAATTCTCTTATAATCATATCTTAGTAAGGTAGTGCAGGTATACAGACACACCAATCTGTCAAGATTTTCACTAGTTGCTACAAAACGATAAACACAAGCAGGGGTGTATTTTTCTGCAAAAGATTCAGATTCAGACAACTTTATTGATCCTTGTCAATTCATTTGCAGCTCACAACATCTGCATTACAATTAGCCAGCCTGAAAAAGTTAACAACAGTCAGCTCTAACAGATTGACAGACAAGGAAGTCATGGGAACAATGATCCAAATAAATATATTACACTTAGTGAATCAATAAATGATAAATATGTGCATGTCTATAGTGAATGTCTAGGCTTAAGATGCTACATTAAAGTGTTTCAAAATGACAGCTTTCTGTGAAGCTATTGCAGAGGTGCCCAAAACCTGTATTCTCTCGAATAGCCATCAGGGGGTGACTCCATTGTTTGCAAAACAAGTCAAATTGTTTGAAAGAAGGAAAATCAGAACTTTCCACTGCATCTGCAATATCAGTGAAACATTTCCAGGAGGCCTTTACTAGTTTCATTATTTCAATGCAGTATATGGAATTACTTGTATTAGTAGGAGACAACATGTGATTGACAACTAATACTGTTGCTAATAGTCACATGGTTGTGGGTATAGGAGCACATGCAGTAGACGAGTAATTTAATATATGTAGCCACTGACGTGTATATTAAAGCCAATACAGAGTCTTATTTTAAAATGTCTAACTGTATTTATATAGTCAGATGGATACTGTAGATGATAAGTAGTTTGCATCTTTCTCCCTATATGTGACATATGAAAAAACATAAATAAATAAATAAATATTGAATGTTGATTGGTTAGGATTGGTTAGATGTTGAGTGCAGGGACTTTGATTACATATCTGTCCAAATAAGTAATTTTAAATGTCAAATTAACTGTATTATTTTGAGCTCATGTGTAAATTGAATATGTGTGTAGAGAGCTGATTTAAAAAAATCTGTAGTTTTGTGTGTCCTGGTTTAAAGACACTTAATGAAGCATTTCCATAATTAGTGTTGTTCACATTCAGCCAAAATTGATCAGTGTGATTGATAATGCCCACATCAGATGAGTCATCTGGCTGCTGTTCCCATGGCAACCACATTTTTGTCTAGCCACTGTGTCCAAGCTCACTCACATCTTTGAAATTATCTAGCCATTTATAGAACATATGTACACCCAACATGCCAAAGAGTGTCAAGAAGATAGTTGGAGGAGAATCATTATTTTTGAGTTACCTGCTGCACTTATAATTGCCCTGCATTGTTGTTTTTTTTCTTGTGTTTTGTTGACAATGTACCTATCTGCTCTAGCTCAATGATCCATGTCAAACGTGGTCATTTTGCTTATGTCATATCATCTCTTTTGTCATTTCTTCTGTATGTCTTGTACTGGCAAACCTGGCAATATCTACAAAGTGTGTGGGACTCTGCAGGATACATAATTATATAATGCAGCATTATGTGAGTTTTTTGATTCTGTAGTATATTTTTATCTGGTTAACAACATAGTGAGTGAAAGGTCATTTGAAATAGCTTTTTCAAAATAATCTTGTATAGTTCCACATCTACTGTGTGTGTGTATATGTATATATTAGGGTTGGGATAAATGGGAAAATTTTGGAAATTGGCAGCACTCACAGCATTAGCAGGCTTGAGCTTAATGGAAAAATGAAAAATAAATCCCCCTTTTTTCCCCTATTTTGGTTTGAAACCTGATGCAAGGTCAATGAACCTGACTGACGCTATTTGCTGTCTTTTCAAACACTCGGTACAGCAAAAGCTTGTAACACGACCAGTCAGCACAAGCATTTGTGAATCCACTGTCCTATTGAGCATAACATCCTCACCACCAATGTTCCCCCTAATTTTTCATGTGTCTGAGCATAGACACAAACTCCCTGAGAATTCCTTGGACCACTGTGAGCAACATCAGACTTGCACACTGTGGTCACACCAGTATCACTCTTGTCCAAAACCTGAGATCATAACAAGTTACATGGCTCATTAAAAGAATCAAATTACAGCAGTTATTTCCATTCCATTACTTAGATTCCAAATGACTGAAATTTTACTTTATTTTTCCTGTCTGTCCTTCTCCAGTGGTTGTACACTTTGTCCAGGTTGATGGTCTTGCCTGCTTCTTGCTTTGACTTTATGCGCATCAGCTGGTCCAAATGTGCCACTTCAAGATGATTTCTGGATGCTGTTTTGATGTGATTCATTAAACTAAAGCCTCTTTCACAATCTGCACTGGATGCTTGAAATGTAGCACAAATATCCACAAGCTGTGAGATCTCCTTTAGCCCTTCACATCTAGGTGCTGCTGCCACCATATCTGAGAATGTGCTGATTGACCCTTGATTAAGTTTTTACTTCACAATACTTGAATACTTGAATTCAACATATTCCCTGTTAATGGCCTTCATAGAATGTGGGTGGTGGTGAATGGCCTCATACTTCTTTTGTCTGTCTGTTGATCCATACTCAAAACTGATGTCTGAGCTCAATGCTTCGATGTCAAATGCAGACCACTCCTTTAATTCATTCTCTGGAAAACGAGCACCCAAGTGATAACAGAACTTACAAATAAAAAGAGTAATCTCACTGGTATTTCTGCCATCAGCTGATGAGGTCCTCATCACCTCTTTGACACAGTCACTCCACTGAACATTTTTCTCATCCTTCAAGTATTGGGAACACTACTAACAACTTCTCAATCTTTGCTCTTGCAAAACAGTGTCCTTCCATCACAGTCAGGTTGTGTCTTTGAAAAGAAAGGCAGAGTTGTGCCAGCTCGCTCAAAACATCTCCCAGAGCAGTGACCAGTAACCTTGAACTTTGAATTGCTCAGCTTTTTGTAGCAGTAATTTGCCACTGGATCTCTGTTATCACTGGATTCTGTCTTGTAGTATTCTTCAAGTACAGCGTAGTTCCTCAGAACAGCATTCACAGCTTGGGTGCCGTGACAGCCATCACACTTCACCTAGAGGCCTGAATGACAGTGTATCCTCATTGAGAATCTTTGCTAGGTCCTCCATTTTGCCTCTCTTCACAGTGGACCGAGAGAAAGTGGAATACACAGTTCTAAGAAGAGTTTCCACATCTTGCATCAAAGGCACATCTTTCCAGGTATCATCAATGCCCAAGTCGTCTCTATGAGCCATGCAGTGTTGTTCCGTAAGGCGTGGTATTTGCCGCTTTAATAAAGCTGCAACTCTGTTGTGCTTTCCTAGAATTACTAAAGCACTATCAGAGGTCAACATCACCATTCTGTGCAAGTCCAGTCCATGCTTGAAGTAAAACTGAGTGATTGCCTGCACAATATTGTGAGCAGTGAATGCTGTCAGTTGGATAATGCCACCAAACACAGTTTCATAGCTGATGTCATTTTCCTCCCTGTGCTTAATATACAGGACTAGCATTTTGTGCACTGTTATGTCTGTGCTCTCATCTACTATCAGGGTATGCCGGGGTGCATTTTTAACATTGCACATTGTCTCATTGATTGAGTTCACAAATTCAAAGGCATAATTTTTGCTTCGCCACCTTTCTGGAATACTCACATACTTTGCCATGTGATCGTGGATTTGTTGAGCCGACAGCATTGATACATTCATTTTGGTGGCAAGTAGAATATTGTCGATGAGAACTTTCCTCTTCTTTCAATCTTTAGCACTCTCCTGCAATAATGTACCGATCCCCATTCCCATCTTGCGTCTTCATACAATTCCAACAGCATTCAAATGACTTTTCTGCTGAATGTAGTCCAACTTCCATGTAGTCCACGCTTTTCCCTCCGAAAACTTGCTTGGTGCTTTAGCTTCACAGCATGTTTTGCAGCCTTTTCTCACTTGAAAACGAAAAAGTCTCACCCCTCTTGTTCTTCTGTTTGCACATACTCCAACAGCCATTCCATCTTAAAAGAACCACATTTCTTTTTTACTTTGGCTTGTTGAGTTGATTTGCCACTGCCTGTTCGTTTCGCCATAATAAGGGGTTAGCAACATTTACCTCTACTAACTCTGCCGCACCGTTATCTATACACTAACCTGCAGAACAGCAGCGCGTACGCACAGAGCACCGTTAAAGACATTGATTGGCTGTGTAAGTAAATACATCTGAACTGCATCATATCATTGGCTGGACAGTGTTAGTCATTGTTTTACTGTAGTTACCCCTTGTTGTCACCTGTCACTCACTGAGTTGCTTTGCAAAATCGTACTAAATAAATTATGTGTTTATTTTATTTACAGTTCAGCTTGGATTTTATTTTATGTACTGTGTAGAGTTGCTGTGCGTGGACAACACGGGAGCAGTGCGCGATTGCGCAATCGCACTGTGTGACACGTCCTGTGTGACACAGGGCTGTAACTTTCTTCAAAAATTAAGTTTGAATGAATTTATAATGAGCCATAATTCATTTAAATAAGACAACACTCGTAGTGAACTATATATCTGCAGAAAGAAGAGAGCTACAGTAAGTCATCGTGATGTAGAGTAGCCTTGCATGTTGTCATCACTGCTGCAGCTGAAGTTTTCTAACTGAAATATGGGACTGACTTTGCCATCACTGATTTACTACGGTGCACTGTAGAATGCACGCTGCTAACTATGCTGCCGGAGCAATGGCGCAGCCGGTACGTAACGCAGACATAGTCAGTGGAAGCTGACACATTGACTATAGTGGAAGTGAATCTCTTCCAATGCTGCAACAGTGATGCAATGTGACGCAAACACATTCAGTGGAATCCCAGGGTAAGATGACAATAGAAAATGACTCTGAAGGCCAATTCATAGCCCATTGCACAAGTGAACATCAAACGCAGAATTTACCAAGTAGATGATCTGTCCCCCCCCGCTGCTCTGCGTAGGCCAGCATATAGCAGGAAATTGACTCTATGATCCACCTCACCAGGATCTACAGCAAATACATTGGAGTGATATTTGGACTAAGGGAGTGGAAATACTTATTTAGGCTACATAGCAGATGTTCAAGACAGCTAGTACTTATCTTGGACTCCCACAAGCAAATGGTAACCATGAAGAGGCCTCAAGGAGATCCACCACAAACAAATTCCTTCACAGAGTAAGAATGGTCCTCAAGAGTCAGCTGAATAGTCAGAACAAGATCCAAGCCATCAATACCTACACCTTTTTGGTTATACGATACCATAACTACCTGACCCAATGAAGAGATAGAGGCCACTGACATCAAGACACAGAAGCTCCTTACCATGCATGGAGAGTTTCAACCTTAGTCTACACTTTGGTTGTACACTAAGTGGAAGGGAGGCCAAGGACTAGTGAGTGTCAAAGCCACTATCCAGGATGAAACAACTAACATCCATAGAAAATTGCCCCCACTGATGACTTACTAAGTGAATGCCACAGGCAGCTGAAACCCAACAGGGAGGGGTACCCACGGGGGCCTACATTGCGTGTTCCACTGTAAAATTGAAGAAGAGGCTGATATCAGAAAAACATACCAATGACTGGAGAAAGAGTCACTGATCATGACTTCACAGAAACTGGCCCAAAGGACTAGCTCAATAGAGGTGGGGGTCTATCACACCAGGCAGGACCCAAGGTGTAGACTGTCTAAAGATGCCCCTGAGACAGTTCAGCACATCACAGTAGAGTATAAGATGCTGGGTGGGAAGGTGTGCATGGAAGGCCGCAACCAAGTGGCTGGAATTGGATAAAAGTGCCGAGTATTGCCTGGAGTTCCCAGGATCAAGATGAAAGATGCCTGCAAAAGTGTTTGAGAAGGACAGGGCTAAGATCCTATGGGACTATAAAATGTCTCTCAGTTGGCCTGAGAACGCCTTGGGGTTTCCCCTGGAAGAGCTGGACAAAGTGGCCAGGTAGAGAAAGTTGGCTTCGCTGCACAAGCTGCTGCCCTCATGACCCAACCTCATATAAGCAGTAGAAGATGGATGGATGTAATGTTTTATGATATTGTCTTTCAATAACCTATGATCAGAAAATCACTTTATTGTGATGTTATTGTTAGGTTGGTCTAGAGCTGCATTCATCATAAAAAAATCATACTATATACTTACTATGACAAACATTGTGATCCATAATTGGTACAACTTAAGAATAATTCATAATTGGTACAACTTGATATTTTTTATCTTAACAGCCAATGTCATGAAAAAATAAAATCAAAGATTTTACATTTTTGGAGTCTGTCAATAAACACAACACATTTTCTTATCTGCAGATGAATATTTTTAGTCCATTAAATTCCTGCAGCACTGTGAAATTATATTAACTCTGTTTTTCAAACACATTTCTTTTTCTTTATCAAATAATTGCAGCGTCTTGTGAGTTTGGATATTGCACTTGGTTGACGTGTGTTTTCAATTACTTTGTGATTAATTGGGCAGCCCTGATGTTTCTTGTTTATGAATTATGAAAACACACAGTATGATATAAGACATAATTGTTTTGAATGTTTTAACCTTAGATTTGTGAATTGTTCATCTTTTGAACGAGTGTACCCAAATAACTTTAAAACCACAATAAACCGCAAGCAAATATCAATATTTAATTATCTGACCTGCATAGAGATAATTATTGATATTGAGTGATTTTATTTTGGTCACCTACCTTATTTGTTTTATCTCTACATTTTGTACTTCGGTTATTGTGCTACTTGTTCACATTTTCAAACTTGCTTGCACTGAATAAACTGAATAATAATAAACTGGATAAAAAGATGAATCAATGAAACACACACGCATATATATAAAATGAGAAAGAGCATAGGCTGCCACAAGAAGTGAATTCACATCATGTCGGTCCGCTGACTGCTCCTCTTTCTCCTTGTCAGTGATTTACACAAGCACGACATGTAGAGCTGAGGAGGAGCGGGAGCTGGCAACAACAGCGTAGCTGGAGTTTGACAGGCCCCCCACCACTCCTTCTCTGCTCTCCTGCACCCACTCACTCTGGCCATTCTCAGAAGAGATGTCCCCTGCCCAGTGGCATGTGGATGTGTGTAATGGAGATGGATGGTGGCTGGCTCTGCCACGCCGTGGAACAGACGGACTCCTCCCTAAACGCCTGTCTGCCAGCCTCCATCAGTCTGCTTCCGACAGCAACTCCCCCTCACACCTTCCTCCACCCCGGAAGAAAGCCCAGATTCATTGGTGGCTTGTTCAGGTGTTTGTGAACATGTGCTTATTTAAAAGGCTGTCTTAAGAAAAACCCCAAACTTTTCTACTATCTTAATTTTTATAAACATTGAAATTATTATTATTATTTTGTGTGTCAGCAACAGTGGTACATTTAAAGTGAACATACAACCACAACAGAGCAGGACTAGTTAATGTTTAATGCAGATTGTTTGGGCCAATTTTGACATGAATGACTATGAATCTAAAACCTCAAGTGAGTGTCAACTGTAAACAGTTGCACCTAACAGCTTGTCACCTCCTTTCATTCCATTCTTCTTTGCACTCCCTTGTCACCTTCCTTCCTTTCTCATTTCGTTCCCTCCTCTGACTTTTAATAAGTGCTCTGTGAGTGACAATACTGGGCTGTAAAGACATCACATATGTCAAATATATACTGACAAAGTGTATGAAAGAAGAGAGAGAAAGTCTGCTGAACCTTCTAACTCACTTCCCTGCAACTATTTACACTAACACGCCTTGAACTGGCTGTCTGCTCCTCGGTCTATAATTTCATATTTCCTCACTGTAGACACTTGTTTTTCTTCTCCTGTGGTCGAGACATTTTTGAGTGGAGCAGTGAGGATTTTTAATTTTGGTAATGTTCTGTACTTCTGACCCATAGCTGTAGCTGGTGCTGGTGACCTGTTTGTGACCTGCATTGTTTGCTGGTGAGTGGCAGTGGGATTAATTTTTGATGATGTCTAATAATCATTGTATGTCTTTAAATAATCAATTTCATATGTATAGCCCCCTAAACATATTTTGTTTTGAAAAGTTTGACTCAGTTAAGGTGTCTTGTCAAATTTGGAGGCAAATCGAGCAACAGCAGGAAAATGAACAAAAAGAAGTAATGCCAGTGCAACCCACAGCAGAAAAGCTGCAGCAGTCTCTTTACTGAGAGATCCCACAGTCCTCTGGGAGCATACGGCCACCGTTGTCATTTTCCTCCTACACATTGCATCTCCCTCTTCAACTTCTTTCCTGAGCTTATAGCTGTGTAGAGATGTGAACCATGCATGTATCTGTGTGTACACAGTATACACTATATGCTGATGTGTGAGTGTGTGTGTGTCTGTGTGTCTGTTATACGGGCTTCTAAAAAAAAGGCTGCATTATCTCCAGGTTTCTTGAGCCTCTGTGTTCACACCAGATGCTATGAGGTTCAGTAACACTGAGGTCTAACTGACACTTTGACTTTATTAATTAAGCTGCTGGATCAATAAGCACTTAGATTTCCTTTTTAATTTTTTTTTTTTTTTGCCCCTAACTGAAATGCCATCTGTTCACCACTTCTCAAACAAGAACAGTACAACCTTTTGTTGGATAATCTCAAATAACCATTTTTTCTTTACTAATGTGTTATTTTTCATTGTCACTAAAAAAAAAAGTGGAAAGACTAAAAATAGTGACATGATGATATGACTCCTTCAGCCTGACTGTGGCATTCAGCACTATATGAAGATCTGAATCTTATAGAAATGTCACACACACACGGTTTACATCTTCCTATTCATTATAAAATACAACCACAAACAGTTTCTGTGAACGAACAGACATTTCTCTCACAATGTGATATGCACCACCACAAGGAACCAAGAGTTAGTGACACTGGCGAGTAAATTTTTGCAGGGAAATCTTGTTTGGAGAACAAACGTATCATATCAATACTTTGTCTCACCCCTCCTGATTTCACCGGTACAAATTATAGACTGACTTCTTTTCATGCTGATGAGTCCACATTGTGTGAGCCAATCAAGAAAGGAGCTATCTGAAGTTCTTAGTTCATTATGCTCAGGCTCACTCCTGCCACTTACAGCATTTATGAAATGATATGTAGATATGGGTGGTGGAGATTACTTCAGCTTCTCCAGCTACTTGCTGTATATGTGCTTTAGTTGCAAGCTCACTGGCCAATTAGTGAGCATTAGCTACAAGTGAAAGTGCCAGCTGTTCAGCATTAAGAAGTCCATTTTGTATTTGTGTAGCTCATTTGAAAAACAGGCCTGTTTGTGCATTTTACATGCAAAATACAAGAGCATTATACAGTACATTATACAGAAGAGCATGTTTCTCCAAAAGTCTATGAGACAGAATTAGAATTCAGAATTTGAATTAGATATTTTTGCACACATACCAATTTGTGATAGTAAGTTTGACCTCTACATTTTGCCCATGCTGATGACACACCAGTAGTGAACAAACACAAGCCGGGCACAAGAGCAGTTGTGACTTGCTTAAGGGCACCTCAGCCCTTGAAATTGCAACCTTGTGGTTAGAAGCTCAATTCCTTTCCTCTTGGCCACAGGCTGTCATAATAGATAGAAGCATTATGTCTAATTTTGTAGCAGATTAATGTGAACAATATTAACTTTCATTAGGTTGTCATTTATTTCTTGTTTGCTTTCGTTGTTAATGTTTTCCCCCCACTATACAAATGCTGACACACTCAACGTCTAATTACAGTGTATAATCTGCTAATGTTTTTGCATAAGATTAACTTAATAAGATTAAAATAGTGCTAGCAGTTTGTTTAAAGCATCCTATGAAAAGCACAGCCCTGAAATAATATCTTTTTTTTTAGTGATATTGTCCTTTTTCTTGCTTAGTCACACAGTTTGAAGCTTCCCTACCTTTATGTGACTGTAACTGAAACAACGCCCCTGACTCCTCCTGAGCTGGCATCACTTTTAATTAGACTCCTCTATCTTACCAGTGAAGCCTATAGTGTCATTGATGCTATTACTGACAATAAACCCACCAAAATAGGCCACCAAACTGAGCTGTGCAATAAGGCCAGTAATTCATTTCCAGTAAGTCAGCATCACTTTCTTTCTTCCCACAGTTGTAAAATCCTTCTCTGTAATATAATTTTTGATATTACTTTATTTTAGTACCTGAGTCATGGTTGCAGACCACATTTATTGGTGGGAGAGCTTGAAGAGATGTTGAGTGTCTCTAGCTGCAGGACTTTTTTAGCTCTGTAGGCTATTTCATCCACCCTTTATGTATCCAAACCTAAAGCCAGGTAATCCAATAATATCTGAAATAAAATAGTTTTTAATAATTCTCTAAAGTTTAGGATGCAGCAATTAAGTGGAACATTACATGTGCCTATATAGACCTGGGCCCACTGGAGTCACATTATCCTTTTCATTTTTTTTACCATGTGTGTTTCCACACATTCAGAGAGACTGTGTTAAATGACGAGGTGCCTCTTTACTTTTGCCAAGAAGAACCTTTTACATGCCACCAAAAGAGCACAAGGCCTATTTGTTTTTTGCATCAAAACAAATTTCAAATGTCCTTGTTTTTCTGGTATTACATTATAGCAACATTAAATGTTACAAGGCTAAAAAAAACACACTAATCTCTTTCCATTTATGTTGCTTTTTCAATACCATTACTATTGCTTCCATATAGCTGAATAGGTGAGACAAGTCTTTGCACAAAAAGTCAATTACGAATGGATCTGATAGCAAAGATTGAATTAAAAGAAAACAATAAATGTGTTAACCTTCAGAAATTTTCTTCCCTTGACGATGCCTACTGTAAAATGATTTAAACAGATTAAAATGCTTTGGGTCAATCTTTTACTGTCTTATCTGCTTGGATAAAGAGATTCCTGTCCATTAAGACAAGTTCCTATGGCTAGCTGAGGTCAGAAAAGGAAAAAGAAACACAAGAAAATAAATGAAAGAAGGGATCATGATAGAAAAGGAGAGATAAAAGGGGCATCACAGTCTTAATAGACTAGTGATCATGGTGCTGGAATGAGACACAGGCAGGTAAGAGTGCTGTCTCCTCTCTGGGATTATCCAGGTGCTGATGGAACTGACATGCTGCCTCTCCCTCTGGGATTCCCATTTGGGAGCAAGGATGGCTGCTTTCAGCGACTATATTCAGCCGTCCTGCCTCATCACTCTCAGGCACTCTGTACCCAAATAGAGCCTGCAGGATCAGCGACGTACAAACAGCAGGTACCATAATCATGGAGCTGGTGGAGAGAAAGTGAAGCAACTGCGACAGTGATACAAATACTGCAGCCAAATCATGTCAGCACGTTTAGTCAATTGAGTGTCTGTTTCTGGTGAGATGTCGACTTTTACAGAACTTGACAACTTTGCTAGTATTGACTGCTTACTTTAGAATATCATGAAATGATGTCAGACATGTTTTCACTATTGTTACAAGACAAACTTAGTTTTTTTTATTTAGATAAATGTCAGCTGTATAATGGTCCTTACTCTCAAAGTTTCTAGACCTTTTAGAAAGTGTTTTTTTGAAAGTAACAAAACTGCTGTATGTCCATGCAACTTTTAATTGGAGTGCACAATTTTTAAATGAATGTCAGTAAAATTCAAACCATTGTTAAATGAGTTAATATAATGGTGGTTAGGCCTATTGGCTCCACATGACTTGTTTCTATGTTACTCTGTGTAGCAGTGTTTAGATCACATATACAGGAAGTGACTTATTTTATGTCATAGATGGAGGCAACAGCAACATCATGCTAGTCAACAGAGGCAACTGCAAATAGGAGTATGACTGAAAACACCAAGATTTGCCCACACATACGTTCCAGAAGTGAATTCTACTTTACCCTGGCATTTGGCAGTGTGAGAAATGTTACTGAACTACAAATTCCAGAGCAGCACTTAACCTTGAGATCTGTTGTTTTTGTCAACTGCTATTTCTAATGTCAAGAGTAAACTTTAGGCTTCAAACTCCAATGACAACAACATGCTGCTGTGTTACGCTGGGGATGTGCTGCTGTAAAATGGGACTGATTACAATTATTAGGACATAACAGCAGGCTGCTGGAGCCTTGATAAATAATGTTGTTTAGTAAGATTGCCTTCTTAGTCTTTAGATCAGCCATTAAGCTTGTTTTTATATTTGGATACATACATATGACTTATTGAAAAGCTCTGAAAGTGTCAGAGTTACTGTAGAGATCTTGGTCACATCCCTGACCTTGGGCCCGCATACTTAATTTGGCCAGATCCCAAAACTATAGAAACACTTTTGGCTCCAAACTTCTTTCATTTCACAATTATTTGGCTCCAGGGAACACTCAGAGCTTTAGCAATTGTTTTATAGCCTTGCCCTCATCTGTCTCACAACAAAACCATATTGCACAGGTCTACAGAGAGTTCATTGGACGTCATGGCTTGGTTTTGGTCCAGACATGCAGTGTTAGTTCTGAGTTCTTCTATATACCCAAATGCAGGCCTGACCAAGCTACAGTATGTCCAATCAATTCAGTTTGCTACAGGTGGATTCCTGTCAGTTACTAGAAACATCTGAAGTACAGTTAAACCAAATAGGATATAACGTGCCACAATTTTGAGGATTTTTTTTTTCTTTTTTACAAATTAATTAGTTAATTACAAACTTGTTATTATGGGCAAAAAAGGACATTTTATAATTTTTGACATGGAATCTACAACACAATTCTGAATACGTTCTAAAACCTGTTGTTCTAAAACATGCTTCTGCACATTAAATGATGTCCCAACGCTAGCATGTGCTAATTTGTCCGAAACAACAATTTGTATCAGAATACATTTTTATATGTAGGACAGTACAGAGATGGGAGGACACAGGTTGGCAATGACGAAGACTGGCACATATGTATTGTTTGGGACATCCTGTAGTGAAACAATAAATATGTATAGCATACAGTACAGAATATACACAGTGAAAGTACAATGTGACAGAACAAGGTTATGTACACAGTCCCCAAAGCACAAAGTACCTTGAAAAAGTGACTTGAAATAACCTAAACTTTTCTTTAAAAATTTAGGTTCTTGTTTACAGCGGCAAAATGTTTAATTTATTATTTATCTTTTTGAATACGTTACCTAAAAGTGTAGAGATGTGGGATGGAGACAAAAGTTACAGAGGAGTCTGAGCAGTTGTATTTGCTAGTTTCATCATTTAAATGTGAATTTTCCCTCAACCTATGCTGCAATGTAAACATTCAGTTCCAGAGGAGGTGAGACAGAGAAAAGGCATAACAAGCAGGACTCACAAGTAAGTAGGGGAGATTACACTGGTTGCTAAACTCTCCATGGGGAAAGCAGATCCAGTGAATGAAGTAATTCAATTTGAGCCCCTGAATAATGGCATCATTTGCCATGGAATTAGCATCCGCCACTATCAATCAGCACGACGGAAGAGTAGCACAAGCTACGTCCACCAAGGACATGAGCTTTCTGAGAAATTCAACTCATTTATCAGGTTAACTTGACTGTAATCACCAGTCCCACTGCATCCAGAGCATTGTTGTCCTTAGTGATGCATCTATATAGCCTGTTATTTTAAACATACAGTATTTGTTTTAAATGTGCCATACTGTACATTCATGTGTTTACAATGTCATCCTGTCAATCAAAAAAAAAAAAAAAAAAAAAGCCAGCCATATGTCAACCCTATGTTGCACCGCCTACCAAAAATCAATTGTCAATGAATTAGACAAAGACAAAAGCATGTCAACAGCACATTTGGAAATATGGTAAAAGCCAGAAAATATTGATCTGAGATTTTGTTATTCTTAAGATGAATTAAATAAATTCAACAAAACAGTGAAAATATTTTTACCAATGGTGTAACTTGATTAACATGGCTATTTCATGAGTCAAATTACGTAACCATACCTTTTATTACCATTGTTGGGTACTTTAAAAAATAAAAAAAATAAAAAAATCCATTTAATATTCCTCAGTCCAAATCTTTTTTTTGGTGCTGAATCTTATACATTATTTCTATAATGTATAAGATATAATAATAATAAATATATAATATAATAATAAAAAGCTAATGTATGTACAGCTTTACTCCCAGTGCTTTAATGATGAGAATCACATGCTGGTGGTGGCACTGATTTGGCTGGTGACTTCAGGGTGTTCAGTCTGATGATGGTAAGGCACAGTCTTGAAATGATTTCTCAACGTGAAAATTCATCTCTTTTCTCAACCAATTGCTACCCTTTCAGTTGTGAAAACTGAACAAATTAAATAGTGCTGGGTGCATTCAAAAAGCATATGGCATGTTCCCTTTTTGAGGAATTTATTTCATTTCAGAGAATGCAGAGTTGACAGACGTCTCAACAAGCCTGTTATTAATGTCACTTCCATTGAAAGGCTCTGTTTTCTCTGCTCAGTTTAAAATTTAATAATATCTGAAGGTGTATGGGATGGTTTTATCTTTGTGTCAGGTTGCTTTAAACAAAATTGTCGTAGCAAATTATTATAAAATAAACCACTTGGATTACACTTAGTGTTTTGGCTGCAAAAGGTTCTAAATTAGTAAATGTACACAAAAGTGAAAAGCATTGTGAAATGAAATCCTGTCTCTCCTCTTTTCACTTTCATCCATTATTTTTACAACTGTGTGAATCTCCACATCAAAAATCAAAACTTGCTTTGAAAAATAGCTTTGTACTCGTACTTTTTTGCTAAGGTGCAGACACAGGATCCTCTTTCTTTTTGTGTGAGGTGATCTGCTGTGTGCTGATGGTTCTTCTCTAAATAAAAGATGGTGTTGTATTGGAGCCTGCTGTTAGATGACCAGGTCATCCTTATCACTGACCAAGGCTGGTAAAATGTCGAAACGCTCCCCTCCCCTGTCAATCCGCTTAGGAGCAGGATGATCAACGCTTGCAGAAATGACTGACAGTAGCCTGAATTATTTTCAGGACTCAGCAAAAGGCAGCTTGCCATAAAAACAACAGATGTTCACAGGAGTTAATGATTACTACTGTGGGCTGTACTTGCCATAGCAAGATGCAGGAAAACACAAGTAAACTTTTGTATCTAATTCCAGGGTGGATGGATTCAGTGCAGCACAGCAGGGAGTCCACAGGCTTGTTGTGGTATCTTTTTTTAAAGGTGACCACTATTTAAAGGGCGGTTTTTGTCAAAAGAAAATGCTCACAGTGGTGCATGAGGCTTGAGAGAACTTCTCCAATACTGTCTGAATCATGAGTATCATTTTGCTGGAGGATAAAACGGTAAAATGTTTTCTTCTTTTGAGCCTCAGCTCCTCCTTTTGCCTTGTCTCATGAATTGGTTCAAAGCATTGATTTAGTATTTTGGCCAACACTATATATCCATTCTAATATGCATCTATCGACCACGCCTACACCTGCAATTATGCACCTAATGAATGGTTGATCACACTTTGACCAGACACCTGGACATGCTGTGATGTATTATTTATTTGACCCAAAACTGGTCAAATCATGGATATCATGCAAGGACCACAAGTTAACATTTGTGTTATAAACAAAGAAACCATTCACATGTACGTTCATGCTTATGGTATTGATTGTAAACAAAAAAGGTTGAAATGTTTGTTTTCATTGGAAGCAAAAAACACATTAACAGGTTTTTTGTAGTGGTCATATGGTGAATATAGGGTGGCATACAAACACACAAAATTAATGGCCAGGCAGAATTTATTCAATTACTACTAACTATACTGAAAATGGGAAACTACTGTACTATATAATGAATACTCTATACTCTATATTATACTGTGGTGTAGTGTGGGATATCGAGTGTGTGATGTGAGTGATGTGAGTGACAGTGCTTTACATTCCAAAGTATCAACATTTGATAACAAACAGGGTACCTCCCAGTTTGTTAGTGTCTGGGTTTACCAATAGAGTGGGCTAAGATACCTAGAAGAAAAATAATATGAACATTGTACTTTGCACTATCATTTGATATAGGATAAACATGCGGAATGTGTAGAGAAGAGACAAAAAAATTAGCTTTTACTCTCTGTGTGTGTGTGAGAGAGAAATAGAGGGCTCTAATTTTGTGGTGCAGTGCAAGGTGGCACTGCGTAGTGCAGCCTGCGCAGTTGTAATTTCGACTGTCCCGTCACATCTGATGTCAGATCAAATGTGGTTGACACATGTAATGGAATTTAACTAACACAGCTGAAACCGTGATGACGACTTCACTAACGACTTCTCTCTCAGCCAACCACAAAGAGCCTCGACATCAGATAGTGAGTATATATTTGGCTTCTCATCTCATAAAATTCACAAGAAAATAATCTTGCTCAATTGTAAGTCATGTTCAGTGTCTTAAGGATTTACCTGTTTCATGTGATTGCCCATATTTTTTTTCTTAATTTTTATGCTTAACGTGATCACAAATATAGAGTATATTGGAAATACGTGGAGAGAGTATACCACCAAAGGTCCTCCTATTTGGGAATGACAGAGCAGGAATGCAGGTGGACCACACGCATAATGCCAGGAATAACTTACAGCCGAGTCAATGTAAATGTCACTTAATTTTTTACTCCTATCCATGACACAGGAACAGTTTACGAAAGTCTGTGAAATTAGAGCCCAGAGAGAGGTGCTGGGTGTTGAATGAACACAACAGTATGTTATGTTTTTAAATCCTGCATGGGGAAAAAAACAGAATCAATTTGTAATGGTGAGTGCTGATTCTGTCACTCTGAGTCACCCCTGATGGCCATTCAAGAGATTACAGATTTAAGTCACTTCCACATTGGCTTCTTTTTCCAAACCTGGACTTCACATCAATTTTTTGCACTTTATGAATAAAATGTTGTTGCCAAGTGAGCCATGCAAATTCAGAGCACATACACAACAGCGTTTTTTTTGCAATGGAAAATGGAGAGGGTGTAAAAATCATTTGTTGTCACAACATAAGTTGAGTTCTGTGGCTGAAAACATTCTGCTATGTGATTTAGACATGGGGCCTGTGTGGGAAAATCTTCCAGTCTCATCTGTTTCATATTTACTTTTAAGGGAAGAGAGCAAAGAAACTGTCTCATCTATCATTTCATATGAAAGGCGACAGATGGTCAGAGGCTCCATTCAACAGCATCAACAACAGAGTGGCTTGTCAATCACATTCATAATCTCATGCTGCACAGCCTGACATAGTGAAGACACAGTGGGGGCACACAACTTTATTGCAACATTTATTGACATGCAGGCGACAAACCTCTACATCATTCACACACAGCAGGGTGAAATCAAACAAGAAAGACGCCTGACAAGCTCCTCCAGTGCTGGTTGTAAGCAATAATGTGCATACTGCCTCTGATAGTCCCCCACAAATGACGTGCTTTGACAGCATCTCTGGGTCACTTGTGTTACTTGTAGTAAATCTTAAATTTAAGATATGAAGCTTACATACTTTTTGTTATGTGGGCAATTGTTTTTACTGCTTGTTGAAGCACGAGTTAAAGGATTAAAAGAAGTTACTGCCAAGATTCTAGAAGCATTCTTTGGGCAGCCTGCGCTGATATTGTGGGAATATGCCACCGCAGTAATGGCGGCTTGCCTACCTGTGGTACGTTAGTTTGGCTGGCTGCAGTTTAGATTGTGAAGCTCCTCCATGTCAGCAGATGGGTCATGGGCGATACTAATCAGCTAGCTATAAACCAGTCATAGCACATTGAGTAATTTGATGTTGCTTTTCCTTAAAGTTCCAGTGTGTAACAATTGGGAGGGTTAACTGCTAGAATAGTTATTGAACAATAAAAAAAACATTTGGTTTCCATAGCCAGAACCCTCCTTTAACAGAGGTTGAGCTGCCATGTTTCTACAGCAGTATGAATGGAGAAAGCAGCCAGACATGCATTTCCACATTTTTAAGTGGAAGTTTGCTCCACAAATGAAGAACAGCATCCTCTTTGGTATTCTAAAGTCCACTGTAGCAGAGAAGTCCTCCATTTGTTGCAATCTGCAGTGTCACACCATTAGATGTCACAAAATCTTAAACACTGGGCTTTTCTTGTTCCCTTCAAATTACGTGTAGGTGTCCAGGTTTTTCCTGATAAGTTATTCTTCAAAAACAAGCGGGTCTAGGCCATTAGACAGACTCTAGATTACATCAGCAGCTATAGCAGTACCTGTATCTGGGATATTTCTGCTTTATCTTTGTACCATAGGAGAGGAAACTTGTCCATTTTTATCTACCACTTTTGTTGCTTTTGTGACATAAACTGATAAATTATCTAAAGTAAATGAAAGCTTGCTCCCCAAAGTGGAACATTTCTTCAGTCTAACGTGGTCTTTTGCTTAAACAACTGAAATGCTCTGTTAGGTTGCATTCCTCCAACCACTGTGTGAAGCACTCTGGAGAGATGATACAACTCAAGCTAATTCCTTGAATGCAGAAATGACTTATGTCATGAATATTTCAGCTGGATTTTAGACACTCTTTGAATTATTAACACGGTGTTAGTTGGTGTGTGAGACCACACTGTTTACAAAACCCAGAATTGTAGAAAAAAAGGTCTCTGTCCTGGCTTCCATCTGTTGATTTCATATTATTGACTTAAACGATTGGTTTGTGTCTGTTGCGTGACAAATGATTAGCTCTCTCACATTAAAAACTGTGACAGACTTCAAAAGTTATTCTTGTTTTTACATTGAAGGGCGTTGATTTGATTTTGGGAAAAAATATTATTGAAATTGAATGATTTTCATGCAGCCATAATTAATTTTATACAGCTTGGTGTTTGGTCCATGGCATTTCCCTAGGGAGATTTCTTCTTGCCTTTTTCTCATCTGTAAAGCTCTACAGTGTGAGGTTATAACTGAAATACATACATATTTAGCTCTACTACTTTCTTCAATGTTCATAAAATGGACTGAAATAATAACAAAATCAAACTATCACCAAAGAAACAGTCAAAGCTGTTTGTTTCCTCGGTGTTGACATACTTGGGCAACGCTCTCATGTGAAATAAGGTTTGTAACCACCGATGTCACAGCGACCTGGGGCACAAATGACATGCTAATTATAAATAATTGGAGTTGTGCAGATTGAATAACTTGGCACAAACAAATGCCGCTGTTTACAATGTGGGAGTCAACAGTCCACCTCATTATGTCACCAGTTAAATCAGAAACTTGACCAGACATTTTCGAAACTATTGTGGGGTGCAAATACATTTTCACTGTCGGGTTTGGACTTGTGTGGGCGGGCAGCATCAGAAATTATTTTGGGTCATACAGAGAACAACCATGTTTTCATCATGTTTACAAACATATATCTATATGTTTATAAAAAACAATATCAAAAAAACCTACATAAAAGTTATAGAAGGAAGTCAATTAATATTTGAGATTTCTTCCAAATGAATAAAGACAAGTGAAGTACTGTATATTTAACAGTTTAACATTTAAAGCTGAATTAATGCTGTTTTTGTAACCTTAGCTAGATTTATAAATGTGGGCACCAGAGCCAAGAAATCACCCAAAGAGAAAAATAGAAGCTGCTCTTCCTTGCCGTCAACGGTCATAAATAGTGATTTTTCATGAGGGAATTTTACAGCCATATTTGTATGCGTGAACATTTTTCCTTTCACAGGGAACAGGTTATGGTATACATCCTGCTCAAATAAGTAATAAAATAAGAATAAATAGATAAAATCTGTCATGGACAAATATAAAATAAATATGATTAGATAAATGTGTAATACATGTGAAAGCTGAAGAATGAAGTACAGATTTTAGATTGTTTTCTTGTGGCATGAATGCAACATAATCATGTCAGAGTTTAAGAAAATGAAAAATGTGCATGAGCGGCTCCACTTTATGCAATTTAAATGTTTTATCTCTATCTTTTCTGTAATTGGTTTCATACACATTTCGTTGATAATGCCAGGTGACCTTGACGCATCTTATCCTTTGCTGAATAGACACCTCTGCCCCTTTCTTCCTCCCACCCACCGCTGTCCTCTTTTCTGAGACAGCTGGTCACATTAAAAGCTGACACCAGCAGGGCCCCAACAATGTGAAAGGAATTGCCTTGGTATTTAATTAAATGTAAATCATGTGACACCAGATGACATGGACATAAATATTTGACCCTATCTATCACTCTTCATATCACGTTACTTGGGATAGCACTTTAAATATAATCGCCTGGTGGATTATAAGAATTACTCATCAGTAATATTCCCACTTCAAGCCCTCACTCTATAGTCTGTACATCTAAGAATAGCAGCACTCTGCCTGGCAATCCCTCTGTCCTTTTTTTTGGTGACATTTATAAAAGTTTCATTGCAGCAGTATAAAACATTACATGTCATGCTCTCATGAATCATTTGTGCCATGGATCATTGCTTCAGAGCTTCAGCAGCCTGGCTAACAGGAGAGGGAAGCCACTCTCTGACTTCATGGAGTTTCTGCTTTCCGTTTGCGATGGACAAACCAGTCGGTAAAGCTGATGAAAGAGGCAATATGTCATCTAGAATAATTGTTGTCTTGAAGCCATCATTACAATTTGTTTGTGTGAGCGTCTATACGTGACATTTATTTTACACAAAAGCAAAACAAAACAGATAGTATAGTTGTCCTCAGTTTGACATATATCAAATAGTTCAATTGTTTGTCAGTTGGACCAGTATGTTTACATGTATTTTTAAAAAATGTGGTTTTAGCCAGACTTGCATAATAAGAAGAATTTGTCCGAAGTCATGTGAATTGTGAATGTATTGCATGTTTAAGAGTGCTTTACCTCAACGTTGCATACATTTGCTTCCATCGCCATCATTCCTAAGCCCTTTTTGCAGTACCTCGATGCTTAGCCATTGTTTTTCATGAAACAAATGGTGTTTGAAAGAAAATTGACCTTATATTAGATATAGTGAAGAACATATGATGAAGCAGTCTGTGTCAGCCAGCTAGAAACACCATCAGCTTACTCATTATTCTTTGCACTTCTCTTTGATCTGTATCAAATGCTCTATTGAGTAAAGCCTGCAAGGAAAACGTTTAAAGGGGAAACTACGAGATTCAGTTTAGACTGCCGCCCTCCGAACTGTATCCCCAATGCAGTTATTATGTGAATGTAGCAGAGTATACTTTATGCACAATTACTTTTCCATATGAGAGTTTGATGACTTAAAATGTATTGATGGGATTGTGGGATTAAGCTGAGCTACAGTAAAGCATATTATTGCAAGACTTTTATTCTCAGCCTCAGTGAAACAATCCTGGATTCATCTTTGCTTTCAGTAAGTGTTCAAGCTTTTTCAAAACACTGCAGGCTGTCTCTGTTTAGCTTTTATCAAGGTGCATGTCATGAAAGTTGAAAGAGAATTAAAAGTAGGAGAGACTGTGAGTGATACTGAATCCTTGGAGGGTAATGGGAGTTGGGCTTTTTAAGGCTGTCGCTTTTTCCAAAAATCAAGTTCATACAAAGTTCAAATGACTTTGAGCTCTTTCAAATACAACATGCAATAAGAATCATTGCATATAGTTGAAGCAAATTTAGACTGGAACTCAATAGTCAATCAAATTAATTTAGTCATATTTTCAAAGAGTTGGGACTTTTTTGACATGAAGGATTATTTTGCAGCAGCTCCCACTTATAATGATTTTTTAAAAACATAGTCCAATACAAAACACCGCAGTGAGCCTGTGAATGACCCTGAATGTTGTTTTGAAACTCTCAGTCCTTGACTACATTCATACCAAGTGATTTTATGTGGTGATTACATGACATGTACTTATGAGTGTCAGTGAGCTATTTTGCACATTTATATGTTTGCAAACAACAGACCATTTCTGAATCAAGATAGTCATTCATGTTATTTTAATTCAGTTTATATTCATGTCTCTGACATTTGGACTTTTTGTAAAATGAGGAAGATAAAGCTTTCCATGTTATTATGAATGTTGTAGAGTTTTCCTCATTGCATCCACTATATAGGAGGAAAAAATAGCAAACCCCCTCAAAAAGAATGTCTTAGCAGGACGCTCCATAATAGTTTTTAAAAAAAAAAAATCAGCAAGTCACCAAATTAAGGTCCCCATCTGTGTTTAAATAATATATCCCAATAACACAGTTAAAACATACCAGATTAACATGGACATCCTCATAGATTATGTACCAGAGGTTTCAACCGTGTTGGTATGTTTTCTTGCATTGCACTTTCCCTCTGCTTTGCTGCATAAGCAGTTGCTGCTAATGCTGAAACAGCAACCTTTCCACTGAGGGGATGTGTATGTGTAGCTTTTCAGTAGAAAAGCCAATAGGAGGCGCCCTCTCTCTCTCTGAACTTCAGCGGTTGCGTTCAAAACCTGTCATGGCCCAGAGTTTTTTTTTTTTTTTTTTTTTTCCCCAATTATTTGATTCAAATTATGCTGGAAAGCTTTAATGGAATTATTCATGACTAACAGCAAAAATATGTTGCCTACCCCAGCTTTAATATTGCATTAAAGAAGAGTTGGAAACTCTCATAAAGGAGCCAAAAACAGTCTTCTGCTCTCCCAGGTGTCACTATACTGCTTATACCCCCATGCATCTTTGAAGAAAAAACAAACATTTGCATGCCTTTCCTCTTTTGTGCTGCCTTTTCAGTTGATTCCAACCAACAGAGGGAATTATTCAGCAAACATCTCATCATTTTCAGTATTTACCAAGGTTAATCACTGCGGAAAAGATTCTGAATGTTGTTTATGTATTTTTAGGGGCCAAGATATGAGATCAAACTCTGACATCTCTCCAGTGTTGTGATCTGCAAAGTTGATGCCTATAAGCTCATCATTTCCACCAGCCAAGTCTTGTAAGCAGCCAGCTGGTGCCTCAAGAGTTGCCCAAAAACTTTCTCAGCCAACGGGCTTTCTTTCCCACTGCTGCAGACTGAAGCCAAAACACCAACAGCCAAAAAAAAAGAAAAAAAAAAGGAGGAAGCGACTAATCTGTTTTATTTTGAAACAATGCAATCTGGTTGTTGGATGAATGTGATTTTAACAGATGTTTAGTTTGTTTTTTCAGCCTTAGTGGATCTTTGGAATTATTACTGTGCTCATAATTGTGCAGTAAAAGCTTTTCATAAGCTCACTTAATGGGAAATGAATTAATTCATACTCACACCCACTGTGAAATAATCTCAAATCTCAAGGCGACATTAAGAATCCAAATTTTACGCAACCAAAGCCTCATTTGGCTCAAAACGTAAAAGCTTGAAATCCAACTAAAACCTGCAGGAGCTCTAAAGAATCTGCTTTAAGCTTCAAAACATGCTGGGACTTTTTTTCAACACTGCAGTTAAGGTTACCAATGAAATTCACAACAAGAAGAGTGGAAGACTGTTTGGCAAAACAAATCTTACAGAGAAGTTGTGTTTCTTCCAGCAGCCTGGTGCTCAATTACCACAAACCCATGAGTCCATTTCTTCTCCAGTGTTTTCCTCAAGGCCTGACAAAATCCCATTCATTTTTAATGCAACTTGCTACTTATGGCCATTTTACTGATCTATCGCTGTGTCCACACTACATGCACTTTTAAAATAATATCAATTTCAAATGAAACTGTTTGAGCTGAGTTAATGAAAAAATGTCAGACTAAAATTTGTATATGTATTTTAAATCTGGTTTTAGCTGAACAAGCACAAACATATTTTTTTCTGATGGCTATAAAGGTACAGTAAATCAGTGACTTCATACTTCATGTCTCTTGATGAAGGCACAATTACACAAACAACCCAAATGCTGGTTTAGAGAAACCCCTGTGTCTGACAAAACCTCTGACAACAGTAACAATAACAATAACAATAACAGAGTTCACACATGAAGAATTTTACATTTAATTTTTAAATGAAATGAATGTTTTTAATGAAAACGACAGTCATCTTCAATTTTGCTAAATCAAATTACATGAGTGCAATTTCTGTCAAAAAAAAGTATGTTTTATGGTATGGTTATACAGAAACCCAGGCCCTTTTGTCGTGGGTATATGCCATATACATCACTGAGGCTCTCATGTTTACTTACACGATAAATGTGTTTAAAAGAAGCATTACTGGGGAAAATAGTAAGGTACAAATCAAAATGTCAGTTATTTTCCCACCCTTGACTGGAGGAATCCTAGTGGGTTCATTATATCTGTCGGGAAGATGTGCAAACTTGTGACAAGTCACACTTTTAATTCTTCTGTTTCAAATTTAAATAAATAAATAAACAAATCCTTTTGTCTTTAGTTTTGTTATGGCAGCTTATCATAATTCTCACATTTCTGTTGCCAGGTATTGTCAATTCTTTCCCACATTTTTCTTCAGAGCAGACATCTTCTTGGGCTGTATTGTTTATTTCAAACTGCCCTTTTTACAAAGACGCTGTGACAATCTTTTGCAATTTGGTCTCACCTAAATATTTTTTAAAATTAACTCATCAAAGGAAAATGTGTCTTTTATAAATGTAGACATGTAACAGATAATCTACTAAAGGCTAGAAATTGGTTACATTTTTAAGCAAGAAAAGGGTCAAAGGTAATGATGGTAGCTGTGGCATATTTCAGCAGAAGTGATGCCTGTTGGGACAGTTATGATGTTTTAATATTAGTATTATAACCAGGAGCTCAAATAATACTCAGGTAAGAACAAACTGCTCAAGGATGGTTTATGTTAATGCTTTTTCAAGAACATTGTATCAATTTTATTTATGGTTATAATTAGACACACACAACACTTGGTTGAGGTTGTGGTGTGAATGCTGATGCTATTTTTATGGAATATTTTGTTGTGTATTACTTTCTCCCAGTGAAACATTAGCACAACTGACGTAAACCTTGTTAAAGATGTCAAATTAAAACTGAGCTTATAATAGCTTCAAGTCAAAAGACACGTCAGAATATTGGTCTTTTCTTGGTTCAAAAACTCAAAAACAAAACAAAAAGTGTAAGATCACTAAAAAAATGCAAACTGCAGTGGAAAACACAATATATTTAACTCAGTCTACCAGATAGATTTTCCTGAGCTGTTGACACTGCACTGTCCACACTGGTCTCAAAGCAATCGTTCCACATTTTGCCATTTGCTTTTTGTTTTCTTTTTTGCACAGACAAAGATGAAAGCTACGATAGCACTTCCATGTCTATTTAAAACAATGCTACAGCCAGTAACTCTGTATCTTAGCTTAGCATAAAGACTGGTGTAACAGTTGCATTCTTTGTCTCTGTGCTAAGCTAAGCCTATGGCTGCTGAAATAATGGTACATTTGTCAGGAAAATGTATTTAAAAAAAATGGAAGCCAAGGTGTAGAAAACAAGGAGAACTGAATTTTTTGATAGATTGGCCTTACCTCAGTTGTTCAACCAATACTCATGTTTAGTGGTTGTAAATTGTTTTCCATATTGACTATTCTGTAGATTAATTGATTGTTTACTTTATGATTTGACCCAGAACACTGTATATAAAAATCATCATAATATTTTCCATTTAAATGTACTGTAGCTACAATTATAGAAGAAAACTATTAGACTAGAAGTATTACGACGGTGCTAATTTTGCCGTATTTGTAATTGAGAAGTAGAAGATGTAAGGTTGTCAGTCAGCAAATCAATCCGTTGATTTTATATTGCAGCACTTGTTTCAGGCACCTACTGAGGGAGATATGTCTTTGCATTCATGGCCTTTTAAAATGACACCAGTAAAAGTTTTAGATAAAGATGAAAAGCAAAAATGATTACAAATATTCTTGTACTTAAAAGTTAGGTAGAATACAACCCCAGAACAATCTTTGTCACTCACATATATTGTCACATGTCTTGCTTTTTTGCTTGTTTTTGTGCAGTGCCTTCATTTACATAGCTACATGCTAAGACCCCCCCCCCCCC